>MU006244.1:0-487805 GCA_010093685.1 Ophiobolus disseminans | reverse complement strand
AGCAGCTGCTCTGGAGGCCTGTTCTGCAGCCTTCTCAGCCTTCTCCTTCTCCCTCACTATCCTAGCTTCAGCCCTTGCCTCGCGCCTTACTTGCTTAGCCTGAGACTTGGCCTGCTTCTTCTCCTCACGTAGCCTAGCTGCCTCTGCTTTCTGGAGTTGTCGTTGCTCCTCCTCAGCCTCCTGGTGCTGTAGCCAATCACGTGCCTCCTTGACCTTCCTTGGGGACCAGAATACAGCCCCACCGTGATACTCCTCCTCTGCCTCTAGAGGCAGAGCTTTGCCTTGCTTTCTACGCTGCCTCTCATTGATAAGAGCCTCCTTGAGTCTTACGTTCTCATGCTCAGCAAGTACTGATCTGATTGAGAGCTGGTGGATTGTCTGGTTGAGCTTTGAGATCTTTCTCTGGTCTCTACTAGCTATAGCGCAATTGACTAGCTGCCTGATCTTCCTCCAATCAGAGGCGCTTAAGGTTGAGGAGTCGCTATCGCTTGAGCTGTCCTGTATAGGCTGGCTATTGAATCTCTTGAGTATCACCTCTGGCTGGAGAGGTGAGAGGCCAGTTGCCTTAAAGGCCTTAAGTATAGTCTTCTCCTTGAATGAGACCTCCCAGGCAGCCATAAACATAGGATAGAAGTCTCTCTTGCTCATTGAAGTGAGCCCTTGGCACCTCTCCATGAAGGCTGCTACCTGGCCTGAGTAGGCAGAGGAGAGAGGCTTGAACATGACGACGTCAAGCGGCTGGAGCGTGTGGGTTGAATGAGGTGGATAGATCGCAAGGAGGATTCGATTGCGATTGCAGTACTCAATAAAATCCATGGTGAGGTGAGATCCATGGCCATCAAGGATGAGTAGTCGATAGCTCCGCCCAGCCTTCGGCTTTGTAGAGCGATCAAACACCTGCTTCAGCCAGGCTAGGCCTATCTCATTGTTCGTCCAGCCTGAGGGTGATGAGGCAAAGTAAGCTCGGTGGTTGTCGGGATCGAACGCCTGCAGCCAGCTATCCTGTATCGAGCCGGAGGCTGATTGATATATGAGGCTTGGCTCAAGGTGAGATCCATCAGCGCATATACAGGCCAGCAGCGTTATCCACGCTCGTGAGCCATCCTGGAGGTGAGCCTTGATCTTCCCCTCCTCATATAGCCTCCTGCTGAACACCCGCTTTGAGCGAGTGAGTACTCCTAGCATGAAGCCCTTCTCATCCATATTGTACATATTATGAGGCTCTATATCGTATTGGCTGAGCTTACTGCGTAGGAGCTCAAAGTAGAGGCTATACTTTGACTGAGAGTCAGCCTGGTGGCGTGAGCGATCGATTCCAGCAGCCCAGCGTGAGATGAGATCAACCTGGTGTCGCTCAATATATCGATCAACCCAGTGTACGCCGAGCTCCTTTTTAGCCACCTCTGAGGCAAAGCGTCGTATCATTGGCCGTGTAGGAGGTAGGCCTTGCCTTGTAAGGCGCTCAATATAGCGGAGGAGCTCCTTCTCTTGCTGGGGGTGGAGCGCTTGCTGGTTTTGAGCCTTGGTGCCGCGTGAGCTCGCGATGCGCTGGTGTCTCCGCGCGAGCGTTCTACAATTCACTCCATACTTTGCTGCAATGTGAGTATATACAAGCTTTTCTCCTGGTTCTAGCGCTTCTATAGCTGCAAGCGCAGCCTCAATTGAGCTCATGTTGATAGAGTTGTTGCGTGTTGAACTTTGGTGGCTGTCGCGATTTTGGTGTTTGGAGCGGGCGTTACGCCGTCCCGGTCGTTACGCCGTCACCCATGGTACTTTTGACCTAGTACTGTACGTTATGCATCTCTACAACTACCTGCAACCCTGTGTTGCTGTTGAGCTGTCCAACGCGCTGAGTAAGATACACATAAGCTTTGACAGATAGACGATGCTAGGAGGCAAGCGAGGCTTCTTAGGCATTGTTGCGCACTTTGTGAGCTCCTCAGGCGAGCTTACAGACCTGCCTGTCAGCCTAGCATCTTAGTTCACATGGTACACTGTGGACTGCATCTCCACGTGACTCTTAGTCACTGGCTTACTCATCATGTTGTGTATATAATCGCTCTATGTAGCTCTCTCAATACAACAACCTTCTCCCTCTTTTCTGCCCTGTCTCTCACATCCGACACAATCAGTACGCGCTTGGTTACTGGCTGGTTTTGGTATTGAAGCAGAGACTGCATAGTCTCTACTCAGCGACAAGGCAATTGACGTTATGTACAACTTGGGTAATTGGCACGATAGCCAGGCCTAATGTGTATGTAGTAAAGTGATCAGTTTGAATAAGTTACCTTATCAGTTCAGTTTGAGCTTGGCTGGGAGCCAATTCAATCAGTTTCCTCAGCTTTTTCGGCCAGTTTTCTGCAGTTCAATTCAAGCCAGGGGTTGCAAACTGACTGAACGGATTGTTGACATCTGGCAATCCGTGCGCGAAGAGGCGTGCACGCTTTGAAGAGCCATAAGCACTAGGTATGAAGAGAATAGTTACCTTCTTTTCTTATCCGACACGAATGATTGCAACATCCAGCACCAATTGGTTGGCTGCGCTTCCTTCACCGCACACAATTCTCTCCCGTCGCACCAACACTCACAACAACATCGTTACGCAAATGTTCTACCTAGTTCGGTGGCTGCCTTGTCGACAACGATCCGCCCGCCCACAAATGAATCCCTCCTGACACAATTGTAGACCTTCGAACAAAGCATTTTAACCAACATGCTCACATCAAGAAAGTAAATCATGTCGATATCTACCCAGCAGCAACGTCGAAACCGAACAAGAGACAACTTCCTAAAGATCTTAACTTCGAATTACGCTGCTAAGCTGCTCCTGCGACAAGAAAACACAAATGACCAGCGTGCTCACATCATGAGAGTAATGCGGGCTAGAGAAGAAGACCTTTACACAACAGCAGCAGAAGCAGCAACAATTATCGAGCCAATAAATGCCATCTACCGCTGCTTTGAATCGCGCACAGAAGCCTCCCAAACGCATCGCTATCGCAAGAGACCTCATCGCTCCAGAAAAAAAGAGATACGCCTCTCCACTCCTACGTACACAGGATGAGCAGCACATTCGCATCGCGAGATGGATCTTCGATTGGAACGGAACTCGGCAGCTAATAGTAGCAGCAGCAATCTGTGTCAACGCGGATAGAGGTTGCACCAAGTTCACACCACTACTAAATGCGATAAGAGAGCTAAAGTACTCTACTTTGTAGAAAAGAACGGCTGATATTGTTCAAGTATACAGCGCGAGGCAGTGCTAATATAAGAATGCACTTTCCTTGAGATATCGCGCGATGGGTGTATACCTAACCTTGATGCCGTGCCGCTTATCAAGAGGGCGGTCTGTATCGCACGGGACCAAGGCACAGCAATGTCACTACCGCATTGCAGTCAACTCGCAACTTCACACGTAAGTCTACACGCACAAGATTGTAAAAGCGATCTCTATCTGTTCTATGACGTGATATAACTAGACTATAGAGTATATACGATGATAATGCTCTAGCTGCGTACGAAGCTGTAGTGTCGAACACCGCTCGCAACTTCCCTCGCCGAATCCTTCATTAGCACATCCGCGACACGTGATTGCGATGCGCTTCACGCGTTGATGGCTCACATGTGGGTTCAGGCTTTCGCGGCCTATTGGAGGTTCGGTGGGTGCGAAGCGATGCACCTAAGATGAGGTGCGTCGGTGTAGTGTAGAGTAGATTGTTGAGTTGTGGACGCGCTTGATGTCCCAGGTCTTCAATCGTTATGCGACAATCTCCCAAACTCATGCACCATATTCGCCAGCCTCCCCGCCTGCGGGTCTTCGTTCAAATTGACGACTGGAATGACATAGTCCGATATAATAGTTTGCGATCGATCCGTGGGCTCAGAATCGGCGTCGGGGTCCTTCAGCGTAATGTACTGGCCGACCAGACTCTGGTTTTCAGCGCTGAGCCGATTCTTCATGACGCCGAGGACGACGCCAGAGAGGTAGAAGTTCTTCGATTGGTCGTAGAGGCCTTTCAGGCAGAGAATGAGTGTCGACCGCAGTGACTCGACCGTGTCGTGTTTGTGTCCCTCGTATTCTTGGTTGCGTTCGAGTCGCGCGAGTCGCGTGAGAGCTACGTTGCCGAGGTGGACCAGGTGGACAAGGAGCATTGAGTCGTATGATTCGAAGCCGTGGCGCAGGTAATAGATGCGGAGGAGCGCTTCGAGCTGGGCGATGGCTTGCGCGGTGATGTCTCGTGCGGCTGCGCGTTGGTGTTCGCTAAGAGGGCTTCCGTCGTTTTCCACGGGGGACAGTTGAGCGTCGAATAGCATGATGATGACGCTGTAGAATTCGCAGCTTGTCAAGTCAGCACCAAAGAATGACAACGCCGGCGCACCACTTACTGCAACTTGATATGTGATGGGTATAGCAGGGACTTGGGCGACAAGACCGCTGGTAGTTCCTCACACCAAGCTTGAAGCCTTGCCTGGAAACCCAGCACTTGGCTCCAGGGCATCTTCTGCGGTGCCTCGTCTCCGATGAAGCTGACGGCGCAGATATCCCGCATGATCATGCGCAGCTCGCATAGTGCCTTCATGTTGAAGCCAAACCCCATCGGATATAGCAACTCGTCGTTCGGGTAGTGCAACCAGACCTCACTGTACCACTTTGAATCGATCTCGACGTTCGGAAGCGGATGCGGTGGAGGACGCGATAGATACGGCGGCTTGAAGAAGTAATAACTCTGCACTCTGTCCAAATCCAGCGTCAGTTGCACGGCGTCAGTGCAGAGAGTCCGTTTGTGACAGCCACTTACGTCAACCAGGATGCTATTCCCCATGAAGTGAAGGCTTTTGCTTCGTTCATCTTCTGATCGTCCGTCAAGGGCGCGCGAAAGACGCCCAAGTCGTGCGCAATGCTGAGAGCTTTCGTGGCGTACGCGATGCCGAGCTTGTCGTGGCCGATAACGTCCATGGCAGCGTTAATGAGGCAGCCAGCGTGAACTGTGGTGAGCTTTGGCTCTCCGTCTTCCAACTCCCACAGTCTCTTCGCCTCGGCGAGAAAACGGTACGTCAGGGTATCAGGATCCCAAAATTTGGTGCTGTCCGGGACTATTCGAGAGCAGGTCTGATAGCGGTCAGCAACAGTTGAAAGACATGACGACGAAGCCTGGGTATCTTTGGTGCGTTGAGAAAAAGGGTGAACGCAACGAAGTAATCAGGCTTTCTCGGGATCTACTCACACAAGCTTTGGCGAGAAGGGCATTCACCAAGAGCGGTGAACAGAACCTGTCATCTCCGGACAGCATATCTTCAATAAAATAATCCTTATGGAAAAGAAACTGCCATGGGTACTCGTAAGTGAAGTATCCCTCGAGGAGCTTCCGCAGCAGAAGGTCGTTGGAGCTGACACGAGTCCATTTGGACGGTTTGGCTTCGGCCAGTGCAGTATCGACCATGTCGGCTGCGTATAATGGCATGGCGTAGTTGCTCTGCCGTGCGACGATGTTGGTTGGAGAGTCAGGAGGCGACCCGATTTTCCGGATGGCATCAAAAATGTGTGAGCGGAAGTAGACGCTCTCCATCAAGGCCGGCGGTATCGTAGGGACGTAAGGGAACTCATATCGTGTGCGTGTCTCTGGGCTGAGTGACAGCTCCAGAAGGAGACTGCCCTCCTGAACGTGGCGGACGATGGCTTCAGCTTTGGCGCCTCCTCTGATGCGGCGGAAAACATCAGCGGCATCACGTTCGGACATGACCTGTAGCATTTCGTAAAGATCTTCATGCGCAGTGCGTTTTTCCTTCAGCTGCTGGTACCGCCGTCTGATCTGGCGCGCCTCCGTCTCGCCATACTTGCACTCGGTATCGCGTGCAACACATGCTCCACAGCTCGGCTTTGCCGCATCACACTGTCGCGCAGTTAGCACAGAGGACACATGGACGCAGTGAGTGAGCACTCGCTTTCGACTTACGTGTTCGACAGTTCTCACACGCGTTGGTACGTAGCCCTTTTCGTGGGTGTCCGGGCTCCTTGTGTGCGCCGGCTGGGGCGGGCAGAAGCGGGCGCAGGGCCTGCTGGTCTCTGTGCGGATTACGGTCCATGTCGCGAGGAAGTGGGCAAACACATGGCGAGCGTGTTATAATCCAACGTGCGTACGACAGCTCTATAAGAGAGGCAAAGAGATGCTGTCACAATCGCATCACTGACACTGAGTGGTCCGGAAGGGAACCCGCCAATAAAGAGCTGCCCGGGCTAAACGCCCTGGCCTACATGGCAATCTTGCCACGCCGGTCAAAGAAAGTCTGACCCAGTGCGACTCTGGCTTTACCAGCTTCTCGATCTGACTCTGCTCCCGATGGCAGACCAGCATATATCTGCTCCTCGTCCTGAAGCATGATTTGGTCGGAGTAGATTTCCTGTTCTTCAAGGGATGCTGGTGGGGTTCTTCAAAGGGATGCTGGTGGGGCAGTCGAGACCCAGCTCCGTCAGATGGCGGTTAGGCCCACGCTGATGTCTTGGCTTGGAGTAACATGCCTCACGAAGTGGGCACAAGGTCCAGAAGCAGAATCTCGAATCGAAAAATGCAGTCGAAACGAGAAAATCGGAGGCTCTGAATTGGCTTGCGCTTGAGCCGCATCGCGGTGCCGAGGCCACTAAATACTCCACTCCCGAGGTCTGCGCACTGACACCATTGGCACCTGCACGTGATAAGATCAGAGCATCAACACATCATATCGGTAGTCCTCGTTCGAGTTAGACCTAGGGTTCCCTGGTGCAGAATCGAGCGTCTTCTATGATTGCGACGTTGGAGAGTGCGAGAAGTAATGATGGGTAGCTGCTGCACCTCGGGCGATCTGCCCCACCCCGACAGCTGTCGACACTTCCCCAGGCGGTGACGATCCATTGACGATATCACGATCATCCGTACCTCCATCCCATCTCTCGAATCCTCCTACACATCACACAGCATGTCGCTCGTGCCAGGTATGAGTAGCCACAGCGTCGGCAGCACTGTCGGGAGCGACGACTCACGTGGATAGACGCCATCTGGGCTGCATCGCCGACGACGACGCGGGGGCAGTCGACTCCCCTCTCGTCCGACCCAAAGGGCGAGCGAATCGCATACGCCGTACGTCTGTCTTATATCCGCCGTCCTCACCACGAGATATCTCCGGTCACGTGCTGACACATGCGCGCAGTCTGGCAAATCCGTCTTCCTGCGCTCCATCGACAACCCCGCCGTCAGTAAACAGTACACGCAGCACACGGCCCAGACCACCGTCGCCCGCTTCTCGCCGTCGGGCTTCTATGTCGCCAGCGGGGATGCCTCGGGCACGGTCAAGGTCTGGGACTGCGCGGGCGAGGGCGCGACCAAGGGTGCGTCGAGCTAGGGCAGCTGGCAGCTGGAAGTGAAGCTGACGGGCGGCGCAGGCGACTACCACATCATCGCAGGCCGCATCAACGACATCGCCTGGGACGGCGACTCGCAGCGCATCATCGCAGTCGGCGACGGCAAGGAGCGCTTTGGGCACTGCATCACCGCCGACAGCGGCAACACCGTGGGCGAGATCTCGGGGCACTCGTCGCAGATCAACACCGTCTCCATCCGCCAGCAGCGGCCCCTGCGCGCGGCGACGGGCTCCGACGACACGAGTATCGTCTTCTACCACGGCGCGCCCTTCAAGTTTAACACCAGCCTGCGCGGGCAGCACAACCGCTTCGTCTACGGCACCGCCTTCTCCCCCGATGGCTCCGTCTTTGCGAGCGTAGGCGCCGACAAGCGCATCTGGCTATACGACGGGCGCACGGGCGAGGCAAAGGGCCAGATTGGGGACGGCGTGCATACCGGCAGCATCTTCGGCATATCCTGGGCACAGGACTCGAAGAGGTTTGTCACGGCCAGCGCCGACCAGACGGTCCGCATCTGGGACCCCGAAGCGGGCAAGGCGATGCAGACGTGGCGCATGGGCGAGGAGGGCGTGGCCACTATACCCCATCAGCAGGTCGGCGTGGTCTGGCCGGCGGGCCGCAGCGACGGGCTGGTCGTCAGCGTGGATCTCGAGGGAAACCTCAACTACCTGGTCGACGGCAACCCGACGCCCACGCGAGTCATTCGCGGGCACCAGAAGAACATCACGGCGGCTGGCATTTCCGGCTCGACCTTTGCCACGGGCAGCTATGAGGGGCGCGTGCTTGCGTGGGACCTCTCCACGGGCCTTGCAGACAAGGTCGAAGGCGCAGCCCACTCCAACTACGTCGCCGGGATAACCACGGCCGAGTCCAAAGGTGAGGCTGGGCTATATAGCGTTGGCTGGGATGACACGCTGCGCTCCATTTCGGTCCCAAACAAAATCTTCACCGGACAGGCTAGTGAACTCGGCTTCCAGCCCAAGGGTATCGCTGCCACGTCAGGCGCAGTTTTGGTGCTCTCTTCTGACTCGATATCCGTCTATCAAGATGGCTCAAAAGCAAGCTCGCTGTCTGTCAAATATGCGCCCACGTCGATTGCCGCATATAGCTCCACCGTTGCTGTTGGTGGAGACGACAAGCTGGTGCATATCTATACGCTGTCCGGCACATCGCTCAAGGACACTGAAACCGTCCTGCGCCGTGCGACTTCGCCCATCACGGCGCTTGCATTCTCCCCGTCTGGACAGAAGCTGGCAGTGGGCTCCGGCAACGGAAAGATCTATGCCTACGAAGCATCAGGGGACTTCAAGCTCATCACCGATAGATGGAGCGCCCACACTGCACGCATCACTTGCCTCGCCTGGGACGGAAGCGAAAAGTATGCTGCTAGTGGAAGTCTAGACACCAATGTTATGGTCTGGAGTACCGAGGATCCGGGCAAGCGGATCAAGGCACTCAACGCTCACAAAGATGGAGTAAGTGGGGTGGCCTGGGAGAAGGCAGTGAAGGTCCTAAGCGCTGGCGGTGACGCGAGCATCAAAGTGTGGACCGTCAAGGGATGATGTTTCTTGTAGTACGATAACTCTCGCGTAAGATGCGAGGACGACGCAATCCGGTAGAGAGCTCGTTAGCTTCTGGGAAGCCAGCTCTCGGCGTTTCCAGAAAGTGGGCATGATGCGGCTCTGCAGGAACAAAGTGAAGCGTACAAGGCAAACATTCCTTTATAGGTGCTTAGCCCCTGGCATCGGATAACCTATACTTGCGCATACTGGCATGTGAAGGTGCGGGACGTTGAGCTTACCTTCCAACATGCTACTATGAAACACACACCGCGATCGCTATCCGGTATTCGATGCACGCCCGTATTGGATACGTGCTGCATTCCACTATTTCTTGTCCTTGTGCTGCCGCTAACACCTCGGATTTGTCACGTGCGGGGAGACTTCCGTCTCGAAACGCCGCGCCTGCCTTCTTGCAACCCTTGACCAACAAACATTCGCACTCAATTTTCCCATCACCACTCCAGACCCCAGAGACGGCAATCTTGCATTAGAACACTTGTGGAATGAAGAGCGTCCTCTAGACTGCATGTCGTTCTGTCGGTTTCATTCGGCGAGGGGTCGTCAGCCGCTTCTGCCTTGTTTGCCTGCTTTACTATCCGGTCTGCCTCATTACACGACGGGCCGCATCGAGACATCGTGGCTGATTGCATGCATGCCAAGTCGAGGTCCTCCAGTATGGAAAGTTGATGGGGCGTCTGCGCCCTGGTGACTGGTTGAGCTATATGGTCCGCATTGCTTCACTCTTTCAACAGCTCCAGTCTCTCGCAATTCGCACCGCAAACCCCTCAGATTCAGGAAACGCTCGCCACCCTACTGCACCTACGAGCGCTTTGTGCTAGTCTGAAGCAACTCGCCACATCGCATCGCATCGCATCGCATCGCAGCTGAGTTGCCAAAGATGACGGGTTCCATGTATTTTGGCGACACTACACAGCCTCAACACTATCCAAGCGGACAACGCCACAGCTTCCCCTTCGACAGCACCAACGCTATCGAACTCTATGTGCAACAAGACATCCAACAGTCGCTACTCTCGCCAACTATACAGCAACATCAACGGCAAGATTCGATGTTTCCCACTTCACCATCAGCAATGTCAAAGCCTGGTGTCTCCCCGCAACAACACCAGGCTGAGCCTCAGCCTTATGTCTCAACAGCACAGCCCACCCCGCACGCCGTTCCGCACGTACCGGTCAGCATGTCGCGGTCCGCATCTCACTACTCCACATCTTCCGGTCAGCAATTGCACCACATTCGCCAGCACCGTGTATCGCTCGATGGCAATTCGAGGCCTAGCGCAACTGACATGTCGCGGTCATCGACGCAATATTCAAACAACACAACAGGCTACCACTACCAGGCTGAAGATCATCCCTGCGGGTCTGTGGCCATGGCCAATCAGGATTATGCGTCCACAGTAATGGCACGCATACCAGGTCACTTCTCATCGAATCAGCCATCCTACGACTCGGCTCAAACGAACGCGAACCAATCGACGTACGACTTTGATGGGATTGGCGCCTTCGATGCGAGTACGCTAGATATTGGCAACATGGGTCGATTGTTTGGTCAGGAAACTACCTCTCCAGAGTAAGTGCACTCCTTGATGTCTTAGCTTATGATTTCAAGGACACACTCCAGCCACAGAGCCCGTTCTATGGGGGATTAGAAAACCACTACCAGCAGGATGGAAGCCTGGATTCAGTCGGCCGTGTCCAGCTAGCCCCGATATCTCGGATGGAATACTGGAGGATTGTTTAGTATTCCGGAGCCTGTTCTTCCTTTCGAAACATGGACTAGAGATGACTTCGTTTGACTCTTGCTTAACCAACGACGTCGGAATCAGCAACTGCCATCTCGGCGACTAGCACTATGGTATGACACCACTCTCTCAGGCCTTTCCAGGATACTCTTCGTTCCCCCTACGAGGACGGACTCTCTCAAAGGTAAGCTGGGTTAGATTGACGCTTCGACCCCTCCACCGGAATCGTTCCAACTGGACCCTAGGTAAGCAATGCGTGATACGTCGTACTCGCGTGAACCATTCCCCTCCATTCGCATCGTGGCCAACTTCCGTCGACCAGCAGGCTCCATGGAGTCAGTTTTGGAATCCCCTTACCGTACGTAATCGAGCGGGCCAGTCTCCACACTGGGCTCCTCGAACTCGAACGACCTCCACTCAAGGTACATTGACCTACCTGCGTCATCCTGGTGATAGCCCCTTCTCCGGACCTGCTTTTCGAGGTGAAATCCGTAATTTAGGTGGGTAAATACATCGAGTTCTTCTTGTCGTCTGTTCTTCATTTATTGTCATATTCATGCGGTTCCTTGTATTGCGTTTTACTTAATCGTAGAACCAAGACAACTGTAAAACAGTAAGTAATCGCCAGCCATGGACCTCGACTTCCCGGGCCACGCGCAAACCTCTATTAACCTCTCAAAGTCTTCAAGATTTATTCTTGAGTTCGACATTCGGATGGTTTCGACATTGCCATGTAAATACCACACTTGACATGTTTCAGCCCGCCTGCTGCAGCATGTCCCCAACCCTGGCTACCCTTTTTCGTTTTTCATCCCACGACAGCTGCTCAGCTGTCTTGAGTGAGCACAATTACACAGCTTGTCAATCTTCGCTGCCCGCAAAGATTGTCGAAAGCTCGCACCTGGGACGAGTCATCCATCTCAAGCCGAGAGGTCACCACAACACCGCCGAGGAACGATTACTCTTTTGTGTCCCCGGATCGCATTTCAACATCGTTTCTTGGTCCACGATCGCACAGAGTTGAGTCTAACGACGCCACCATCAGGTCCCAGCCCTTTCTCGCTATCGCTCCACCATCATCTCGGATCCGACATGGATCATTTGGTCAAGCCCGTCTCCACGAAGGGTGAGTCTCACAGGCCTGATAGACGCAAAACACATTGTAACATCCCACAGTTCTCTATCAATATCCCCCGACACTTCTCCCACCACACTCTCCTTCATCCCACCCACATCTCCACCCACAGCCTCTCGCTCCCCCCCCACCCTCCCCACCAAGCGCCGCCGCCGCCCCTCCAACCTGCAATCCACCTCCGCCCCCGACCCCGTAATCGGCCAAGTAACCCTCGGCGGGCGCTTCAAATGCCTCGACGCCACGTGCGCGGAACTCATCTTCGGCCGCCAGGCAGACTTCCGGCGCCACTGGGATAACGTACACGCCTCCTGCAGGATGGAATTCTTCTGCAGCGTCGACGGATGTGGGCGGAGTAAGCGGCCACATAATAAGAGTAAGGGAAGAAGCTTTGGTATTAGGGAGGATAAGATGCGCGAACATGTTAAGACTGTGCATGATAAGGCGAAGAGGAAGAGGGATGGGGATGGTGAGGGCGATGTTAAGGAGGAGGAGAGTAGTGGGTTGGATGATGGGGATGAGAAGGTGGGGAAGAAGATGAGAAGGGACATGTATGAGGGGAAGGTGGCGTGGGCAGGGCAGGGGGATTATTGACTTAGGTGATGGTTGTTCTTTATCTCGTTTGTCGGTTGAGCTCAGCCTCAAGCCTTTTCCTATCTTTCGTTTCTCGTTGTTAAACTTCATGACATCCGATCATGGCGCGTCTTTCCTTTGTATTTTTTCGGAGTTTCGCAGGCGCACACTTGGGCGCAGGTGTCTTCATACTGCGTTTCCGCTTCTTGTACTTGCTTCAAACTTTCGCTTCCAAGTACTACTTATTCCTCACCTTTCTTCTTTGTTGGCGTTCAATTTGTTGAGTGCGATGAACGTAACGACTTCCTTTTTCGCTGTACATGTCTTCCTACTTTTCGTATGTACCTATACATCACTATCTTCATTGACGTTTCACCTCTTACTGTATATCTCTTTATGTTTGGCAATCCTGGCACCCAAGAAGGGGTGGGGTGTATACATAGCACAATATCTCAATAAACCTAAAATTAACAAACACTACCCTCCGGCGTCTAGGGAATTGGCGATAGAGTTAGTGAAGTTCAAAAGCCTCTAAGATTGCGTCATGCCGGTCGCTAACAATTGGGTGCTCTGCAGTATCATCACACTCAAAAGAACTGAAAGCTGAGCCGCCGCTTGCTGGCTTCACTCCAGTCTGATTTGATCTTACAGAATTGGCATCTGTGCATGATGAATGAAGCAAGTCACCTTGTCGAGAATCTTCAGCACGATTAATATTACTAATTGACCTCCGACTCTTGGTCGATCGCGGCGAAGGAGGCGACCGAGTCTTTCAACCAAATATCAACCCCCACATTTACACACGCGTCGTACTGTTCTTCTCTTTATACTCAGCACCAACACTCGCTCCAGCCCCGCCACGTCCCATTACCCCCTCCCCAGCCAATACTTCATCATGCAACTCATACAGCGGCGGAAATGTCGGAACATCCCTCCTGAGAATCTTGGACTGCACATACCACGGCAGTTTCTTCTTGTAGTACCCGAAGAACTGGTGATTGCCAACGTCAAATACCTGGTCCAACTCTTCTAACGTGAGTCCCTTCGTCTCGGGCAGCAAGAAGTAGCAATACACCCACCCGAAGAAATTCCACGCGGCGTACCACCCAAAAGCACCCTGTTCGCTAAACGCATCCACAAGCGCCGGCCACGTAAGCGAGAGGATGAAATTGAAGCCCCAGCACGTCGCGGTCGCGAAGGACATGCCCACATCCCTCAAATGCAGCGGAAAAGCCTCAGCGCTGTACGTAAACGGCACAGGTCCCTCGCCCGGCGAATACACCGCCATGAAGACGTATATGGCGGCTGCGATGGACCCCAAGCGGCCGGGCGTGGGCGTGACGCCATCGGCTTGCAGGGGCAGGTAGAAGGACATGCCGCACCAGAGGAGGCAAATGCCCATTAGTGGGAACGTGGTGAGGAGTAAATTTCGCCGACCAAAGGTGTCGATGGTGTAGATTGCTGGAATGGCGAAGACGAAGTTCGTTATACCTGTGCCCATGGACGTGAGGAGGGCTTCTGATTGGGAGAAGCCGGCTTGGCGGAAGATGGAGGAGGAGTAGTATGCGATGACGTTTACGCCGCAGAACTGCTGCATGAACATGACGAAGAAGGCGCTCTGGGCTGCACGCCGGTTGCGCCGGACGCCGAAGAATTCTTTCCAGGGGCTGCGGCCGACGCGCTCAGCGGCTTCGACTTCGAGCAGTTTGTGCGCATAGTACATGTCGCGCGCGGCTTGGATTTTGTGCTTGCGCAGGCGGCAGAGGGAGTCGAAGGCTTTTTCGAATTTGCCTTTTTCCATATACCTGGTGGATATCAGTGTTGTTTCATTTCATGATTGTCGAAAGGACTTACCATCGTGGTGATTCGGGGCAGAAGTAGACCTGGAGACATACGACGAAAGGTGGGATACTGGTACTACCCAACATCCACCTCCAGGGCGAGTTCTCTCCGAGGAAAGTGACGTTCTGGAATGCGACGGACACGATGAAGCCAAGCATGATGCCGAATGCAGTCCACATCTGCCACATCATGGTGAGGGCGCCGCGAATGTTCTTGGGCGCAGATTCAGCGGCATAAACTGGCGTGGTCGAACTCTTGGCGCCAACTGCGAAACCGAGGAAGAAACGCGCAATGAGGAGGTTGTACCAGCTATCTGCAGCTGCCATCCAGATACCCGTGATGAATGAGATGATGCACGAGATGAAGATAGTTCCGCGGCGGCCGAAGTACTTGTTCAAAGGTGCGTTCGACCAACAACCGATGACTGCG
The DNA here is from genome assembly GCA_010093685.1 of Ophiobolus disseminans. Lineage (NCBI taxonomy): Eukaryota > Fungi > Ascomycota > Dothideomycetes > Pleosporales > Phaeosphaeriaceae > Ophiobolus > Ophiobolus disseminans. Next base: position 473,112 of record MU006244.1, on the reverse strand, counting down.
GAACAGAGGTAGGGAGCGCCGTTGAGCAGTCCTTGGAGCCAGACGTTGTCATTAAGGCCAAATTCGCGGAAGTAGAAGAGCTGATGACTTGTCAGCACAAATGTATGCGATTTCGATGGAAGATTCATACCTGAGCGCCATTCACGGCTGTCTGATCCATGCCTGCGAGGGCATAAGCGTATGCTCAATGCAACATCACATGCACAACTCACCTTGAACGATGGCCGATCCTGCACAGAGAACAACCAGAAAGTACAACATGAAAGGCTGACTCCACCGATGCGTAGCCTCGTACCGAAGCCAACCTTTCTCTTCTTCGCTGAGGATGTTCACATACTCGAAGCCATCTTCGCGTTGGCCGACACGAGCGATCAGTGCGCCCTTTCGGAACGAGTCAAGATCGGCTGTGAGTCCCTTCTCGGCACACCAAGTCTCAACATCGATGAGTGTTTGTTCTTCCGTGAAGCCGGTAAGAGGGTTGCGAAGCTTTGCCGCGGTGGAGGCTTGTCGCTGAGGTTCGTTTTCCGTGTGGCGTGTGCTACCAAGGTCCGTCTTACTGCTGGTGCGAGAGGACGCCAGCTCAGGGTCGGTGGCCTCGATGTCAGGCCTTTGTTGGGGCATGGTCAGAGGTGAAGCAGTTCTCGGCGCAAGTCAAGATCTGAAGAGAAGCAACGCTGGACAAGGCGCCATCGATCCACGGCACAACTTTTTATATAGTCGCATGCTTACACCTTCGGGCAACCGTTTCTCCTCCTACCGATAAGTGGTTCCGCCATGGCTGGGGCAATGTTCCCCATGGGCGCTGACTCCACAGGATCCCACGCATTGGCGCATGTAACCATAAAATGAACTTAGGTAGCGGAGCGCCCGATCCAAGCACAAAATGCGCGGTTTCGCAGACACAATATCTCTGGGACGATGTCATTGTGGGCCTGTAGCACATGTTGACCCGCCTGGGCGGAAGATAACCTCTTCTTGGCGGCGGAATGCATCTCGGCGGACTCGTGGCGGCCAAGAGACTCGCGTGAGGCATCTTTGTGGAACGCCTGACAGTGGGGGTCAGTCCGGCCAATGATGAGATGGAAGGGCGCGCTTATGAGATGTTCGTAGAAGTGGTGTTGTAACGGCGGGATGACGATGAAGAGCATGACTTGGCGGTTGTGGCGCTTGGTACTTGGCGATGATGATCAGTTCCCACAACGAGTATACCGTTCATCGAACTCGGTGCCTGACTTCCGGTTACTAAGACTAGGTGTTCTCCACCACCATCGGGCGAGAAGCATTTCGAAGGCGCCTCGTAGTCAGCTCGGTCGCGTGAACAGTAAGTTTTGCGTACATCGGGGGATCAGTCTCCATAAAAGGCACCGATCAACTGGACATAGATCGGAGTTCCAGTACACATTTGCTGGTGCATTTGGACAAGACCTGTGCACGGCTCCAGGTGTACTACGTAGAGCTAAGCGCTAGTACAGTAGGGTGAACCTTTGACCCACATCCTCGATCTGATCCCATATGCCTCAAATGTGTCTGACTTATGTTTCGAGTGGCACTGATGGAGCAGAAATCGCTGACTGTGCATCGCTGACTGTGCAGACTTTCTGAGCATGCATTGCGTTGTAGTGATCGTAGGGGAAATCGCCGAAGAAGTCAATATTCGTGTAGACTCTCGAGATCCCAGTAGGAAGAGATGGACGACTGCAGGAGTTTACAATAGCAATTTAGCCGCATGTAGGTTTGTCGGGGTATGTCGGGTTTTTATTCATTCACGGCGAGCAGGTTCGTGTCGGGCAGCGTGGAGGCGAGCAGATATGCCACGGTATCGGTGGAAAGACGCTGGCTGAACTGTAAATGATGAGAGGCACAAGAGTGGACACGTGGAAGTGGATGGAATTGGTGATGAACTACTATCGGAAACTCAGGTGAGTTGATGGAGATGGAAACGGGCTAAGCCCAAACAGGCAGGCTCCTTGGCAGAACGTGACTGCTCTCACGGGCAGGACCTGGAGGCTGCCGAACAGTAACGGAGGTCAGTGGCCTTCGCTTAGTACCAACCTCCCTCTCAGCAAGGTGTACGGTAAGAGCTAGTGATGGACTGAGAGGGAAGAGTGGGCGAACTGAGTGATGGATTGTGAGGCTACGGAGGCTCAAAGGGAAGAGCAGAATGACGCTAGTCCAACCTGAGTGGAGCTAAGCCCTCACTGGCTTGGCACCTGCGAACAGCTAGCAAAAGGGCTAAGCCTGACAACTAATGTCCCTCCCTGTGTGCTGGGACACCAGGTATTGCAATTATTCAAGGGAGGTGCACGAACGGATTGGGACCTACCCCAGCACACAGGCTATGGAAATGCATCAAATTTGTCACAAATACAGTATATTTTACATACAAATTTGTACTAGTCCAGTGCCTCAGTATGGCGTGTGGCCCCCCTCAGCCTTCTGTACAGCCTGGCAACGCTTGTTCATGTTTGTACAATACTTTTGGATATTGTAAGCCCAGGGCACCTTGCATGGTCACGTGGATTATCCACTGGCCAATCAGCCCACCACTTCATGTATATAAGCTTAGATCACGGACACCTCAGTCAACCAGACAACACTACACCTTACACTACACTTCGTCTCCTGCTCCCAACTACTTACAGATATCCTTCAGCTTGATCTTTGCCCACTCCTCCCAAATACAGGCAATCAGCTTCTCTTTAGTCTCTGCAAAGTGGCTTTGAACCCTATATTTCAACAATCTTTATACGTTCTCAATTGGATTCAAGTCTAGAGAGTTGGCTGGCCATTAGAGTAGCTGGATTGCTCTCTTGTACAGGGCTTTTTCAGTGGCATAGGCTGTATGAGATGAAGCCCCATCCTGCATAAGGAGGCTGTTTCCACTACCCCCACGGAAAACCTCATGCTCCTCTTTGAAGGTTTAAATAAGAGGAATAATATGCTGAATAAACGCAGCAGAGCAGATATTGCCAATCTTCTCTCTCTCCCAAATGAAGAGAGGTCCGTTTGAGCCATCTACACCAATACAAGCCCACACGTGCACGCAGGCAAAGTCTTTAAACTTTGGCACGTAAAAAGCTTAGAGATATTTCTCCTTAAATCTCTGTGTTACACAGACTTTCCCTCTCCCACATTGGAAAGCTCCCTCATCACTGTAAGGGGTTGAACCTCAAAAAGGAAATAGGCACGACTACATGCACCAGCCCCGGCCAAAAGGCAGGCACAAGTTGAATCAACGGTGTTCAACTTGCGTAGTCGATATTTATGCAGCATGAAGACATGTGAGGCGTGGCTGCGCCGCTCTCAAACCCACTAGTGGGTCCTGTGTCGGATGTAGGAGACAGGGCAAAAGTGAGAAGAAGGTTGTTGTATTGAGAGAGCTACATAGAGCGATTATATACACAACATGATGAGTAAGCCAGTGACTAAGAGTCACGTGGAGATGCAGTCCACAGTGTACCATGTGAACTAAGGTGCCAGGCTGACATCCTGCATGGGTCTAACCCATCACAATCACTCCAGATGATACAGTTCCAGATATCTTGTGACCAATTCTTAGCTATCTCTGTCCAAAACAAGCAGTTGTTAATATGTTTTTCTGTAAGAAAAGGCTTCTCTGTAGCTACATGTTGGTAGTATCCTTCTTTGGTGAAGGCCTTTGTTAACGTACGGTTGTCAACGTTGTTGGACAGAGCCGATGGTCCACTGATACCTTTCACGTGATCGCGCGTAGCTAGTGCCTTGGCAGCCTCTGAGAGCCTCGTACAGGCTCTCACGCGCCTACCAATACACACATCAATCATGCCAAAACTTGTGCCTTCCATCAAACGTGAATATTCAGCTTGTGGGCAATCTCTTCAAAAGGCTTAAGCTGTTGTTCTTGAGAGGCTGTAGCATGTGAAACAAGACGTTGGCAGAGAGGAGTATTCAAGAGAGGTGGTCGGCCAGAAGGAGGCTTCTGAGGTGTGACTGGACCAAAAGTGCAATAGCAAACAGTCTCGTACGGGATCTCAAGGACACGTGAGATCCTTGCGTATGACCAACCAGCTTGGTGGAGGAGAGCGTGGATATGGCCGCGTTCTTGAGCAGTAAGACAACATTGAGGTGTTTTAGGGGCCATGGCTGTGTGCTGTATGTACAGTCATTGAGCGTTCTCGAAATATATGCAAGTTTCTATTGGCGTAAGGAATCTCCAGTGTGCTTCTATGGCCCGTGTGCTGGGGTGGGTCCCAATCCGTTCGTGCACCCCCCTTGTTCGTGATCCCTGGATGCCCCATCGATGCGCTTCACAGTGTAAACATCACCAAAATGCGCATTGCAACTACACAACCACATGTTCAATTGAGCTAAAATTGATAAGGCTTTTCAATTATGTATAGACGCGCCCAACACGAGCTTTTTTGGTGTTGCAAATCACCAGAGGCTTGTTTTGCAGCGCTTGTCAGAGTGCGCAAACACCTGCCCAATGCGGTACGGCATCTCATTGATACAAGCTTGTATTTGATCCTGAGTAACTGCTTTCCACTCCTGCTGCAGTGCTGCCTTAAGCTCGTCTATGGTGTTGATGTTGTGAAGCTTGCAGCGTACGCGCTCCTTGATAATGTTCCAGATGCCTTCTATTAGGTTGAGATCAGGTGATTTGGCTGGGTGCATGAGACGCTCAACTCTTTTACGGCAACGATATAGTGCTGGCAGCAAGCGCGGATTACGAGTACTGTGGCTGGGATCATTATCATCAATAAGGTACTAGTTGTAGCAATCGTTACGGTGGAGCTGGCTGAGTAACTCGTTTGAGCGTGCTTGAGGTTAATGTTACGCAGCAGTGTATACTGGGAGGAGCTTGTCGGTATATGTAAGGGGCCAGGCTGAAGACAGCAGGAAGGCTAGGTTGAACAGAGATGAATTCGATGGAGTCTATCTAGAGCCAGAGAGCAGGCTGACTTTATAGCAGACTGCTGGCTTCTGGAAGTTTCTACATACATCAGCATTTGTCAGCTGTCAGAAGAACATATCTTGTTCTGGCTAGTTCCAGGACATTCCATGACGTTCCAGGACATTCCATGACGTTCCATGACGTTCCAATGAACCGAAGTGTATCCACTGAGGACAGTAGAGGTCTAACCTCTTACAGTATAGTAGCTCGTGCGCATAGAGTTTCCCGGCTTTATAACTACTAGCTAGCGCGCTTTTCTGCTTTCTATTGCGCCAATCGCTCCTCATACTGCGCTTCAGTTTCAGTTGCTGGGCGCTAGCGTGGGCGAGGAGGTAGCTTAATTAGCTCTACGTTGTCGTACTTATCGTTGTAGAACGTTAGTTCCTCTGCCTTAGTGTAATAGTTAATCCAAGCTGTCAGCCCGTAGGGTCCGAGGGCTATGCCCGAGGCTCCTCTTCATCTGATCTCAGCTTGCCCACGCGCTAGTCCTACAAAGGCTTAGCACGCGACCTCACTTAGATAGATTTCTCTCCCCTCAGTAGCACAATCCTCACGATTCTCCTACCTCATGTTCTTTCACCCAGTGATCCCTATGCGCCACTGACACAAGCTGCAAAGTGGACGCTGTTAGGGACGCAATCGCGCTGTTCAACGATGTTATCTAGCAAGTTACGCTGGCTAATTACGCGCAATATCCACTTATCTGGGAAGTTGTCGAGCGCGCAGTGAGCCTCGTTAGTAAATATAAAGCCATCCTAATAGCTCTCAACGCTGCGGTAACGCTTGTTAGTTGTATATAGTACGCGCTATGTTTGCTGCAGCACTATAATTGTGAAGGGCACTCGGAAGTAGAGATGATATCTCCGGTGTTCTGAGGCACAAGGGTTGGGTTTTGCAGATAGACAGACAGGGGGGTTGCAACAGCTCTAACCGGGAGAACAGAGAGAGTAGTCGCAAGGTATCACTACAGTTTACAGAGATCAGAGTTGCTGGGAAGGCTGTATCAAGATTGTTGTATTGAGTTGAACACGATGAGCTGTAGGAGCTCATTGTGGGTATCTATATACCTGCGTGCCATTGCTAGATGGTCTGCCATTGCAAGATGGTCTGCCATTGCAAGATGGTCTGCCATTGCAAGATGGTCTGCCATTGCAAGATGGTCTGCCATTGCAAGATGTTCTGCCATTGCAAGATGGTCTGTCTTGGCGCGATGGTAGTCACGTGACGTGGTTGCACTGCCCCACTTCGGGCGGGCTGATTGTCCTCACCCGAACAATCGATATGTCCTGACCTCTGTTCGTAACAAAAGGCTACACTTAGCGCCTACTGCAATGCACCCAGCACAGCGACCCGACTCAGTATCCACAAAACAATGAAGACCCATCTTCTCACACCTCTGACAACGGAATAACATCTCTAAACCCTTCTGCTGCACAATTACGGCATAGTTGCGCCGCTCGGTTGTGGAGGACTCCTTCTGGGGCGGACGGACGCTACGGGCCAAGTGTTAGAGTGGCAGGGGCCACTTAGACAATCAGAAGCTGCGGAGGAGAAGCCACCTCAAGTGAGGTAGGCGTGACGGGCTATTATTTGGGTATATAGCTGCCTCTTTGGCCGAGATTAATTCATTACTTGTTAACTCAACTTTCTACTTCAACATCAAGGGCTTCTTGGGTTCCTTATGCATGGTCAGAAAGGCAATACGGAAGCAGAACCCCAACTCACAAATGAAAGAGTTATAACTAGCTGCCATGGAACAAGGATGCGCCGCAAGGGAGGCGTGCAGGCTGTTGAGGACGACACGCAATGAGAGGGGGGATAGTGTTACAAACAGAGGTCGGGACGTATCGATTGTTCGGGTGAGAACAATCAGCCCGCCCGAAGTGGGGCAGTGCAACCATGTCACGTGACTACCATCGCGCCAAGACAAACCATCTTGCAATGGCAGACTATTCAGCGATGGCATGCAGGTATATAGATACCCGCGATGAGCTCCTACAGCTCATCGTGTTCAACTCAATGCAGCAATCTTGATACAGCCTTCCCAGCAACCCTGATCTCTGTAGTGATACCTCGCGACCACTCTCTCTGTTCTCCCGGTTAGAGCTGTTGCAACCCTCTCTGTCTGTCTATCTGCAAAACCCAACCCTTGTGCCTCAGAACACCGGAGATATCCTCTCTACTTCCGAGTGCCCTTCACAAAAAGTCTCTGATGGACTGTACGGAGGAGATAGCGCATGGAATAGTGGCAGTGTAAATGCATGAGGTGCTAACTAACTGCTACGTATGGGTGAGAGAATGGAGATGGACTATATACACTGTGGGAGGCTAGGCCCAGATAGGCTAAACTGCCCCTAAGGGCACGTGATTTATGGAACGGGAACCTGAGGCTGTCGGACAGTCTCTGTAGACATACATGATACCGTATCACATTTCTGGCCTTCGCGACCTGCCGAGAGCCTCCACGTCCTTATTCTAGATAAGGTCTTCATCCGCTCTAGAGTTGCGAGCAGCTGTTGGTGATATTGGTGAAAGCCAGCATTGGCTGGGAGGCCAAGCCAGTGTGTGGAGTCGCATATTTCCAACGAACTTTCATTGCGAATTTCAACGCCTTTATCGCCGAATTTGCCTGTGGGGAAGCGCGACGAGGAGTATTTGTTGATGATGTTCGGGACGGCCAGGGCTACTTTGACCCCCCGCTTGCCCCACATCAGCCTGAAAGCTGCAACTTTCCTCGAAGAGTGTCGATTTTGTGCAATGGTCAGAGTATCGGATGGTGAGAAACCCGAGGTAAAAGAACTGATTGAGAGCCGAAACCGAATGCCCAAGAAATCTGCTAAAGGGAGAGCGCATCGCACAACTTCATGCAAGCATACAAGTGTGTATCCTGAACCGACGCATTTCCTCTCCACCTTGTGCGACTCCTGTTCATCGCAAAAGACACGCGACTATCGCTAACATTTCGGAAAAGTCTGAGGTCGAGCGCGCGTCTCTGATGGCCGTACTCAGTACGTTGGCTTGAGGCGAACCTGCGCTCCTACCAAGACATCCTTTCTCGTGGACAGTGCATGCCAGAGTCAAAGCCAGGTGAGTATCTGCTCCTTCTTGGAAACCTTCATTTACAGAAACACAGCTATACGATCGAAGCTAGCACTTCCGCGACGCCCCGTCCCGCCCAAACCTTATGTTCTACATTCTGGACCGGAAGAGCGGACTTCGACCTCCCCCATGACCCATAAGGCTGACCGCATGGGATTCAGTGGATCTGCCGAACCTCCAACTCCGCATACCAAGTCAACAGCAACATCTGCTAAGCCTACACGGCGGACTTCATTCAGGTCCTGTCTTCGCCTGTTCCCATGGTGATCTGGGCTTGCAACTCTAGCCGTTTGTGCTCCGGATCTTGCGATATGCCGAGAACGAGCATCACCTGGCTTTGCCACAGCCATCAAACATTGTGTCATTTACCGATGAATCTAGCCATGCGGAAATTAGTGCTCGTAAACTTGTGCAGATCTACCGGTTATGCCTTAGCATACACTTGCTCTTCGGTATGCGATACAGGTGTGCTTCATATCATGATCAATGGATTTCGGCGCAGAGCATCAAGATTTCTACCACGTCCAACGCTAAGGCTCTGCAAATACGATGAGCGTAGGTTCATTGACCTCACACAAACACTTGAGCGAGCACTTTGTACGTACCTTGGGTGTTCACATCTGGCATGCAGATGTGTCGGTGAATTTTCCGCCCATCGTGGAGATCTATGGGCGGCACTCTAGCGCCTCTAGAAGTCGATACCGATCAAAAGATCTAAATTTGGATCCATGCGATCCTTCGGTATGTTCCCGGCTATCGGATACCTGGGCGTACCACTACCTGCCGGCATTCGCTTCCTTGATGCAAAATGAACCTTGACTGCGAAGCCATCATGGTTGAAGCCACAAGGCACCGCTCTCGGTCAGATTCGCAAGCCAGGAACACTCGATGTGAGCTGGTTGCCGTCCCGTCGGTGCATGTCCTTATGGCATGATACAGGTGAGCGGCAAGCACAGGTGTCTTGTGAAGATTGATACAGATGATGCTTATGATTTGCCCGAAGAAGGTCTTTCATGGACTGAATGGATCCTGGTGGTGTGTTGCATCATATCTGGGGATATCCATGCCCATTGCAACATTACTGAGACTATCTTCTGGAACCAACGCCTACTCTACACTCCGGTCAGCCAAATCTCCGGCGACTTTGAAGACTAACCCTTCTTCATGCTCGTATTCATGATGGACCTTCTGGACTGGAGTTAGTTGCTGACGACGGACTTGCAACGCTCCTACAAGCGATTGACAAGAATAGGTTCGTATTGCTTCTGGTGGTCACGGAACAAGCGATCATAGTCGAAGAGTGCAACTACAAAAGGATGGTCTCTTCCAGCTTCAGTGCTCCAGAGCAACTCCCAGCAACGCGCGCAACCAGTCCTTCATTGCCTCCCTTTTACAGTCAGTCTTTACACACCACATTCACTACTGTCATCGGTCCCAACGACCATGAAGTCACTCTTTGCTATTGGAGCAGCCCTCCTTGGGCTCTCCACGTCGGTCGTTAATGCGGCAGCCGTCTCTGTGGAGCGCATGGAAATGGCTCACAATCTTGAGGGGCGTCAGACTGGAACACCACAGCAGTGCCCTGCAGCTGGTGGTAATGGTCCGACCAGCAGACAATGCTGGGCTCCAGGCTTTAGTAAGGCTTTTCGAGCTGGAGGAATGACTTTGCGCTGACAGCAATAGCTTCTTTCACCGACATGTACACCTCCTGGCCCAACACTGGTGCAATCGTCTCCTACAACCTCCGCATCGAGAATACTACTTGCAATCCTGATGGTGCAGGTTCCCGAGTCTGCATGCTCATCAACGGCAGATATCCTGGACCAACTATTGTCGCAAACTGGGGTGATACTATCAGAGTTACGGTCCGCAACCTGCTGCAGCACAATGGCACTTCCATTCATTGGCACGGCTTTCGCCAGTTGAACACCAACATCCAGGACGGCGCCAACGGTATTACCGAGTGTGCTCTAGCCCCTGGCGATGTCAAGACGTATCAGTTCCAAGCGACCGAGTACGGCACCACGTGGTACCACAGCCATTTCTCTCATCAATACGGTGATGGTGTTGTTGGAACAGTGCAGATCAACGGCCCAGCTACCTCCAATTACGATGTAGATCTAGGTACCATGCCAATGACGGACTGGTACTACATTACCGCCTACCAAGCAGCTGCTAGAGCCGCCGTGAGCACTACCGGTCCCCCACTTCCTGACAACATCCTCATCAATGGTACTGCTAAGAGCGCGACCGGAACTGGTGCATACAACAAGGTCACCATTCAAACCGGCAAGAAGTACCGTCTTCGTCTTATCAACACCTCTGTCGATAGCCAACTTCGTGTCAACCTCGACGGTCACCCATTCCAAGTCATTGCTACTGATTTCCAGCCGGTTGTTCCCTACACTACCACCTACCTCCAGATGGGTATCGGCCAACGCTACGACGTCGTCATCACCGCCAACCAGACTGCTGGAAACTACTGGTTCCGAGCCGATGCCGATGCTCAATGCCAATCCCGCTCCGCCAAGGGCGGCCTTGCCATCTTCACCTACCAAGGCCAGGCCGTCGCTGATCCGACTACCGTCGCTCCTCCGAGCCCCCCTACTGGCTGCCAGAATCCCATCAGCACGCCACAGATCGCGAAGAATGTACCCAGTGCTTCTTTTGCTGCTCAGGCCAAGACCCTGCCAGTCGCCTTTGGTCCTGTCGCTGTGCAAAACAACCTCGTGCTCTGGACGATCAACGGCACTTCTATGGTCATCGACCCTGGATTCCCTACCGTCAAGTACGTCGCCCAGAATAACAACAACTTTCCGGCATCGTACAACGTCGTCCAAGTCGCATCTACTTCTCCCACTACCTGGACCTTTTGGGTCATTCAGCAAGCTGCCGGCGCCCCGCCCATCGCCCATCCCATCCATCTCCACGGCCATGACTCTTACGTCCTCGGATCTGGAACCGGCACATTCTCCGCTGCCGCCAACATGGCCCAACTGCGCTTCACGAACCCCCCTCGTAGGGACGTTGTCCAACTTCCCCCCAGTGGCTGGCTCGTTATTGCGTATCCGACCGACAACCCAGGCGCCTGGCTCATGCATTGCCACATTGCCTTCCACGTCGGTATGGGTCTGAGCATGCAATTTCTCGAGCGCAAGCAGAGTATCAACCTCCCAGCACCCGGTAGCGAGTGGTATCAGACATGCGACAAGTGGGCAACCTACAAAGCTGGCACCACTGATGTTTACCCTCAGGATGATTCTGGTCTCAAGAAGCGCCAGTGGCCTCCAGTGCTCAAGGGCATCAAGGCTGAGAACTTGACTGTGCCCGTCAACAAGATTGTGGAGCGCCCTCCTTTGGTTTAAGCGGCACACACTGCCAGCAAAGTCGACGATGCATGAGTGAAGATTCCTTTATGGTAACGATAGGGATTGATGTTTGTTGTTCCTTACACTCGCTCGCTTACCTTCTTACACTCGCTTACGCCTCCTTCGCGCTTCCGCGTAGATACATTTGGGTCTTTTGTCTGTTTTGGTTTCTTGCCTGCATTTGAGAACCTGTACATACCAGTCTCGCCACTTTACTGTCAATACTTCAAATCCGATTGATTGCATTGCGCCACAACCAGCTCCTCCACATATTATGATGTTCGCCCATGACTTGTCTCGGACTTCACGATACGCACACGGCGTGCACCAATGTCAGCATCGCTAACGTTCGACCAATCACACTGCCCCTGCTAAATTGCCGGCAGCGCGCGGTACGAGCGGGGAAGCAACATCACCTACCACCACATGCAACAGCGGAGACATCCACATTCCTGGGTCACGAACATGGGATGTCGGTGTGCAATGGCTTTGTGGGGTCGCACAAGCTGATATAGCCAGCCATTGGCATCGAGCGTCCAAGCCGTGGCGGCGTTGTCTTGACAAATGATGTACCCTGCGGGTGAACAATGAGGCCGAAGAACTGGCGTGAGTCAGGGAAGGTGGTGAGATGTAGCTTGGGAGGATGCGGGGCGACTCTCGTAGAGGGAGTGGTTCGAGGCGCTGTTGTGGTGATATAAGCCCTGTTGTCGTCCGCGTGTGTTTTGAGGTGCTTACGTTTTTGGAACTTGAAGCGCAACATGGCGACGACTACGACGACACACGAGCCAATCGTGCATGATTCAGAGGCGGACCGTATCGAGAAGAAACCTCAGTTGACGCATACTACCACCAACATTTCCTTGAGTCCCGAGCTTTTCGAGAAGCTTTATCTTGCACCGAAAGTTCCTCATGCAGCCGACCATGCAGGCAGATATGCAAATGCTACTCCATTGGGGTTCCTTGGGTATGAAATCATGACGATTTCGAAAGTTCGTGCTGATGCCGACGCAGCTTTGTGATTGCGACCTTTACTTTCTCTATGGTTTTGATGGGATGGGGTGGTGCAAGTGGGTTGCCCGCTGTAGCGTAAGGTCTTCCGATGATATCTTGCTCAGGCGCACGTTGCTGATGACTCGAAGCGGTATCTTCTTCTTTACCGGCCCTGTGCTTCTCCTCCTGGCCACGATATTTCTCTGGGTCCAAGCACAATTTTTCCCGATGATGGTCTGCGGCCTATTTTGCGTTTTCTGGTTATCTTTTGGCCTCCTCCAACTCCCAACCCTTGGGCTTGCTGCAGCTTACTCTCCCACTGGTGACGCTGCAGCCGGTGCCGTTTCAAAAGAGATGAATGCGGTCATTGCACTGTATCTGCTGGTTTGGGGCTTCGCGCTCGGAACGTTCTGGTTGTTCACGATTAGGATCAATGCCGTCTTTGCGGGTATCTTTGGTTTTGTCACACTTGGTAGCTGGGTGTTGTCAGGTGCATACTGGGCATTGAGTGACGGAAAGTTTGACAAAGCTCTCAAGCTACAAAAGGTAGGTGGCCCGAGGTACCGGCCGGTTGAGATCATGGTGCTAACATCACTTAGGCGGGTGGCGCGCTCCTGTTTGTGACTGCAATGTTGGGCTGGTATATGCTCTTTGTCATAATGGCGGCCGAGATGCGATGGTCTGTCAACTTGCCGGTTGGTGACTTGTCACATTACTGGAGAAAGACCGACGTCGAGCTTGCGGCCATGGAGAATGAAAAGAGAGAGTAACAGGTAGTGTGTTTGGTTGGTAGCTGCCTACAGTCGAAGCCGGTCATCAGGTTCGAGTGGGTACTGGGGCCGGGGTATATTGCTATTGAGCTCGCGTGGAAACCAATACCCGTATGACTTCTATACAAAAATTGTATCATATGCCATCTTCTTGCGCCGTGGTTTGTCAGAAGCCTTGAACAAGTCAACACATCGTAGAAGCCTCGGCTGTGATACGCTTTCTATTTCATCTAGTGGTAGTGACTCGTGTCGAAAGGGTGCTTCGTGATTACTTTCATCGAAGGATGACTATCTTGATAGTGAAGCGTCGTACCGAATAGCTTCTAACATTGGATGTCCTATCAAGATAAGGTTCCTGGCTCGCGAGTAGCTCGCTACCACACTCAGATCTTGGTTAGTACGACCTGGGAGCGGGTTGGACGCGAGCATATAGGTCAAACCTTGCCAATCATGAGTAGCCCACGACCATGGCGCTGGAAATAACCCGGGTAAGAGGGACCGTAGCAGCAACTGCTCGGGAATGATTAGTGTAGTGATCTTGGGCTGGGCGAGCGGCATAGTCTGCCGACGCCTGCGGATGTACGCGAACTCTTGACGGATTTCTGATGCCTTGGGAACTCATCAAGGACAATTTTGGACAGCGGTTTGGAAGGTCGACCCTGATGGTGTCTGGAGTCGTGGTTGGAGGTAACGAGGAAGTTGCCTGGCTTGGCGAGCTCCCAACCTCCCAAATCTGGAGAAGGAACGCTACTCCTCGTCATCACAAACCATACGACTCTCATCAACTCCACGTGCACGCCCAAGGTTGCATTCAATCTAAGGGCAATGATCGTCCCGTTCCCACTTGTTAACAGCGTGTGCGCGCTGCTAGCTTGAAGCCGCTTCGCGTCAACTGCCTCTTCGAATTCAACACCGAACTCAATCTCATGGCGGCCTCAAAACGTGCATCTTCGCCATGCATGTTCCATCACACCAGTACTGCATAGGACAACGACTGCCATATCCGAGCTCAAGTACGAAAGCTGGATACCGTTTTCCGACGTGCAGGACGCAAGCCAAGGACGCCTGACGCCATACCCGCGCATCACCACCAATCTGCACGAGGCCCTAGCTCACAAGGGATCATTAAATGTTGATCTCCACTGCCTTGGAGCCTGAAATTCTCCATCCGAGCACACGCGAAATGTACATGTGGCGTCCCCGCGGGGACTGCTATCTCCAGGTTTTGAGTGGGCCCGAATTCCGGGGTAGCCGCACGCATGCTTGATCGCGACGTTGGTGACGGGTATTTAGAGCGATGCAGATCCTTCGAGGGAAGTTCAGTACCCATTGCTTTGGGTTTTGACACTCTGGTATCAATTGGCTGGCACCATGGCGGTACTTCACGATGACAAGGCTGAGGCCACACACGTCGAGGCTATTGATAGCTCATCCGATGAAGGAGATCAGCGAAGATACAGCAGCGAGAACAGCGCCAATGAAGAGATTATTCGACATCTTCAGACGACTGGGGAGGAAGTGGGCATGGTACCAACTTAATCGACTGTTGTACTTGACGCATTACTAACTCTTGCAGACCTTCCGAACACTCATGGCCGCAGTATCCATGGCCATGTGCTACAACGCCTACCTCTTCACGCTCCTCATCCCGCCAGCGATTCTGGGTTTCATCAACGCAGACCTCGGACCTGACCCTCGCTTCACGTGGATCACCATTTCGTGGAACCTTGGTGGAGCCATGTTCGTCACGGTTGGAGGTCGACTGTCTGATATCTTTGGACGACGCTGGTTCTTCATCGCAGGAGCCATCATCCTCATCATCGGCTCCATCGTCTCAGCCACCGGCCAAAGCATCAATCAGATGATTGCGGGCGGTGCGCTCTTCGGCTGCGGGTCAGGATTCCTCGAGATGGCGTTCGGTGCCGTTCAAGAAATCGTGCCTAGCAAGTACCGTCACGTCACCATCGGTCTGTTCGACGCAGCATCAATTATTGCTCAGATGATGCCCTTGGTCTCATGGTTAGTCCAGCAATTGTTTAAGACATGACAACAAGCTAACAACCCCAGGGTCATCATCAAGAAAACCGGCAACTGGAGAATATGCTACTACCTCATGATCGCCTTCCAAGCCCTCAACCTCGCCATGCTCTGGTTCTTCTATCACCCGCCCTCCTGGAAAGAAAAGCGCGCCCAGCACGGCAAGCCCGCCATGCAACTCGTCCGCGAATTCGACTGGCTGGGCTTATTCCTCTTCCTCGCAGGATGCACCTTATTCATCGTAGGCGTATCCTGGGGCGGGTCCATGTCCCCCTGGATCAGCGCCACGGTGCTATGTCCCATCATACTCGGCCTCTTGACGCTCATCGGCCTCGGCTTCTACGAAGCGTACTACCCGCTCAAAGCCCCGCTGTTCCCGCCCCGACTTTTCAGAGCGATGAGACACTTCACGGTGCCCATGCTCGTCATGGCCATTGGCGGAATGCAGTATTACTCCAACGCCACGCTCTGGAATAGGCTTTCGCAACTCATCTACGCCAAGGACGAAATCACAAAGGGCCTCTTCGCAGAAGTCCTGCCCCTCGGCACTATCATAGGCGGCATCATCGTCGCGTTCAGTAAAGTCATCGGCCACCAGCGCTGGGTCATTATGTTCGCCGTCGCGCTGCAAACAGCATGTGTTGGCGCAATGGCTACATCCACAATGGACAATCCCGCCAAATCCATTATCCTCACTGTCATAATATCGACATGCACATCCGTCAACCTGCTCAACGGCATGGTGCTCGTGGGCTTCGGCATCGTGTATCAGGAAGATATTGGCACCGCGGCGGGGCTGGCGGGTACGTCGCGGCTGCTTGCGGGCGCGGTGGCTACGGCGATTTTCAGCAACGTGACGAATAACAAATACGCTGCTACGCTTCCTGGCGCCGTGAGAAGGAATCTCGCACCCTTCAATTTACCAGCGGGAACGATTACGCGGCTGGTCACTGCGGCGCGCGCGAATACCGCGGCTGGGTACGCTGCTATTCCGGGGATTACGCCTGCGATTCGCGCAGCGGCTACGCTGGGCAACCAGCAAGCGTATCTTGACGGCGCGCATTTGTCGTATCTAGTGGCGCTGGGGTTCGGGCTGTGTGGTGTGATTGCTGCGTTTTTTATTCCGTCGGTGGATAAGCGGAAGTATACTGCGAAGACGGTGGCGGTGCAGAAGCATGATCGGGAGGCGTTGGAGAAGAAGAGGGTTGCTGGGGGTGTTTGAGTCGTAGCAGAAGTGATATGATGGATATGAATTGTTGTTGAATGAATGTACTTCTTCAATACTGAATTCGTAATACCCTGATTCACAAATTCCCACAGACTAACTCCCAACCTCCACCCCCCTCCCCGTCTGCATACCCACATCAAACCCCCTCCACGCCCCAAACCTCTCCCTACACTCCCTCTCATACGTCTCAATGCCTAATATATAATTCTGATTCTCCGCCACCTTGCCCGGTATATTACTCGTATTCCACCACGAATTCGTAAACGGGTAGAGTGTATGCTGCACCATGGCGTTCATGTTGTTCTTCCACTCGTCCTCGGCGGCTTGTGTGGGCTCGATGGTGCGTGTGCCGGATGCGCGCATGGAGGTTATGGTGGAGATGGCGAGGTCGCATTGGCATTCTGGCGGGAGTTAGTGGATGGGGTTGTATTGGGGGGACTTAGGGAGTAGGTGGGATAGATGGGATGGGGAAGATGTACCGATGATAGTAGGTCCATTCGACAACGCAGTAGGGGCTTGTGGCGAGTACACCATAAATGCATTCGGGAAGCCGTGGAACATCATGCCTAGGTACGTTCTTACGCCGTCTTTCCAGACGTCTTTGATATCGACGCCATCAGCGCTTGTCAGGCCCATATTACAAAGGCTGCCTGTGAAGGAATCGAAGCCCGTGGCGCAGATGACGTAGTCGTAATCACGCGCTGCGTCTTCGTTGCCGAGGAGCCGGAGGCCGGTTTCGGTGAAGGAGTCGATGGGGTAGATGTTTAGGTCTACGATGTCGACGTTGGGCTGGTTGAGGACGTCGTAGTAGTCGTGTTCGAGGGGCTGTTGGGAGGTCAGTTACTGTCTTATATTCATGATTCCATGCCTGGAGCTCTCACTTGTCTTTTGGTAGCCATGTAGTATCCCATCCTTTCAGGTGCCATGAGGGCTGCTTTTTCAGGGTCAGTAAGGCGTTCGCACACCTTCTTGCGCCAAAAGTCGTAGACGATTTTATTAGCTTCTGGGTCCAGTACGACATTATTGTAGTTCCTTAGCAAGAAGTGAAAGCTGTAAGCGATTAGGCCGGATAATAAGCATGCTTATAAATGTTCTTACCCGCCAGTATTCCACAGCCCTTCAAAGTACTTCTCTCGTTCCTCAGGCGACACATCCTGAGCGCGCACATCATGGCGAACAGTGGGGAAACCAACGTACGATTTGCGGCCAGCGTCAAAGAGAGCTGGATACCAAGCGCGTATGGAATCTTGTTCGTCTTTGGTCCAGGTGCGCTGGCCCATGGGCAAGCAGTATGACGGGCGGCGCATCAGCACGGTCAACTGTGATGCTGTTTTGGCGACTTCTTGTGTGATTTGGACCGCCGTTGCGCCCGCGCCTATGATTGCCACTTTCTTGCCGGTCATATCTGTGTTCTCGTCCCATTCGCCTGAATGTCGTATCACGCCTTTATACGTGTCTACTCCTTTCCATATTGGCAGATGAGTTTTATGCAGCAGCCCAGTGGCGAGGATCAGGAAACTCGCACGCGCCGTTGCGCCCGTTTCTGTCTTTACGGTCCAAGTAGCGGATTCCTTGTCCCACGTACACCCATTCACTCTGGTATCGAAAGACACGTCTGGACGGATGTTCAGTGTCTTGTCAATGTGTGCCATGTATCGCCGTAGCTCGACATGATCTGGGAAACGTTGGGAGAAGGACCATGTGTTGTATACTTCGGGAATGTTGAGCTGGTAGAACGGAGTTTCGGAATCAACGCGTGCACCGGGATATCTGTTCCAGTACCAGACGCCGCCAAAGTCGGATCCTGGGTGTTATGGTTAGAATGGGGCTTACAATATGTGAACAGCAAAAAATGGACGAGGAACTAATTAATGTGATTGAGGTCGATGGATGAGGAAAGTCATACCAGACTCGAAGATATGAGCTTTCAACCCCTCTTTTCTCAGGCGATAAAGAGCACTAATTCCAGAGAACCCAGCTCCTATGATGATGACATCGTAATCTGGAGTCGCGCCATGGCTTTGGCCGGTTGTAGGTGTCTCTTTGACTGCACTTGGAACGAGCGGGATTGAAGCCATTGTTTCGAACACGTATGTCAGGATAGAAAGCTGAGGCCGGGAATGCGCATCTGGTGACAAAACGGGCCATGCGACGATTTGTACGGCAGCTTGAAGAGTAGCTACATGCTAATCGCAGGTACGACGTCGTGCATCGGCACGGATGCTCATCGGACCGGCAATAATTAGAGGGGGCCTACCCTTCCACTTCACCTTAAAGGATTCAAGATTAGCCTAGCTACTCGGGTCGTTCGCCGGACTAGATAATCAGTACAAAGAGTGGGTCTAGAGTCCGCGTAGGGCATGCGTGCGTCGATGCGGGGAAGCCGAGGCTGTCGTTGTGTTCGACTCCGTTTACCCCTACCAATGACGACTGCATGTTGCATGCCGTACGGAAGCACCAACAATGGCACCTAATGGCGTTTCTACAGAGCGTTGTATTTGTGTAGCGTGGTAGCGGATTCTAGCCATAGGCTTGGTGGCTGCCGTGATGCGAAGGGCTTTGACATGGAACTTCCGCGTAAAAAGCTGGACAATGTTGCTCAATGTCGTCTTGTGTAAGACTCAGCCAGCTCGAAAGCGCATTCTCATTGCCTTGTGTAGCTTTGGCGATGGCCAGTGCAGCTCTATGATGAGTGTTACACGGGTTATTTCTTACATCCGCTTCCAGGGTATCTTCTTCGCCGGTGGATCCGACTGCATGGAGCAGATTGTACCATTCGAGCGTGGGAGGAGAGATAGCTATCGTCGGAGATCTGCGCTACTTTTGTGACCGGACATTCGCAATGCTGTCAGAAATTGATTAGTGGCCTTAGATTATGCGGGCGAACATGCTGATAGAACGGCCGAAAAGGCGTCAATGTGTTCTTGGGATCTGACACGCTACGTATCCATGGTGTCGGAACATGGAGATCAAAATATCGTTGCCGCTAAAAAATGACCGAAGAATGGAGAATGAATGAACTTGATGGGATCATTATGTTGGAAGTTGTACGCCTGTAAATGCTGTGGTATCCGAAACGCCGCCTAATGCGCGATGCTAATCTTGTCTCATAACGCCTCGAGCTCAAAGTCGTCCAGCTTGTCGCGGTACTTCATGATGTTGCGCTTGATCTTGGACGAATCGACCCAGGTGACGAAGTCTTCCATACTCCTGGTCATTGTTAGCTACGTTCTCCATAGTCTGCTCCAGTTACTCACCTAGTCACTAGGTATGCCGGGTCCGTAATCACATCTGTGCCCACACGGACATGGCCCTGCTCTATAGTTTTGGCTGCCGCCTGTATGGTATCAGACATGCGTAGTCTTGTCATGATGACAGGTAGTCTTCTCCTCGCAAAAGCAGAGACTGTAAGCTTGTGCTCAATGTCGCTGAGCTTCCCCCGGCCTCCGCCACCTGTGCCGAGTACGCCCATATCAAACAGCTTCTCGAGCATCAAGTCTTCGTGTTTTCGGCGAAACGGGTCTGAAGGGTCGAGATTTGCGAGGCGGTGGGCAAGTGCACGTGTAGATCCCGCAAGCTGGTTATATTTGCGGCTTTAGGAACAGCAAGTTAGTGACTTGGCTAATAAATGATGTGCTCTCCACCGAAGTAATAATTGGGACGGGCGACCTACTAATCGTCCCTCCCCTGTATAGCGTAACGTCTCATGACTGCGACTTCCCGGTGGTCTTGGTCTGATTTGAATGTATTAAAGTCGACCTAGGCGCGTGAGTGGGTGTTGAGGAGAGAGCGCGGGTCGTGCCTACCTTTTTGAGCAGCTTCTGCTCATGATGCTTGAGTTTTCGCACCATCCTGAGGATTCTTTATGAGTCGCCTTATTGCCGTGGTTGTATCGCAGGTACGAGGACTCCTCTGGGTGTTGTGGGTGGGTATCAGTGAAGTGTGGTGTCGTAGACGTCGGGGCTCAAAAAGTTGAAAGCTTGGCATTCCCCACGACGCGCTTGGGACGCTAGCGCGGTCATGCAGGGCTGCGTTCCTGCCCCACCACCGACCCAATGACGCCGCGGTCGGCGGGGTCCAACTTTTTTACTGTCGCTGACTCTTGCCATCTATCGCGCGTCTTTCGTTCCTGTCCTCTGTTCACACTTCCTCATCATGCCGACAGTCCACCTCCTCGATTACGTCGCGGGCAATGTCCGCTCACTCGTCAATGCCATTGAAAAGGTTGGATACACGGTCGAGTGGGTGAAGACGCCAGCCGATGTGCCTTCAGCAGATGTATGGCCCCTCATCCTTGCGTATATACACCAATTGACATGCGCTGATGCAGGTGGCTCCCTAGAAACTCATCATCCCCGGCGTTGGCCACTTCGGACATTGCATGTCGCAACTCGAGCAGGCGGGCTACGTTGAACCGATACGCGAACATATCAAAGCTGGAAAGCCGTTTATGGGGATATGTGTGGGGATACAAGCACTGTTTGAGGGCTCAGAAGAGAACCCCCAGGTCAAGGGACTGGGCGTGATACCGTCGCGACTGAAGAAATTTGACGCGACAGACAAGAGCGTGCCGCACATCGGATGGAACAGCGCAAACACATCACGGGGTGGTGCAGTTACGGACGAATCTCTATACGGCCTACGACCGAGCTCCAAGTACTACTACGTTCATTCATACGCTGCGCCATACGAGGAGGGCAAGCTGGAGAAGCTGGGCTGGACTGTCGCAACGGCACGATATGGAGACGAGGAGTTTATTGGGGCAGTGGCAAAGGGCAACATCTTCGCGACACAGTTCCACCCTGAAAAGAGTGGCGCTGCAGGCCTGCGTGTTCTCAAGGCTTTTCTGGATGGGACGAGGTCACAGAAGCTGCCAGAGAAGCCATCCACTTCCGCGACAAGAGAGGGGCTGACACGACGTGTCATTGCATGCCTCGACGTCCGAACCAACGACCAGGGCGACCTCGTAGTCACAAAAGGCGACCAATACGACGTGCGAGAAAAGGAAGGCGAGGGCAACGCAGTCCGCAACCTCGGCAAGCCCGTCGACATGGCGAAGAAGTACTACGAACAAGGCGCCGACGAAGTCACCTTCCTCAACATCACCTCCTTCCGCAACTGCCCCGTCGCCGACACGCCCATGCTCGAGATCCTCCGCCGCACCAGCGAAACCGTCTTCGTGCCCCTCACCATCGGCGGCGGCATCCGCGACTCAGTCGACGTTGATGGAACGCACATCTCCGCCCTCGCAATCGCAACAATGTACTTCAAGTCCGGCGCCGACAAGGTAAGCATCGGCTCCGACGCCGTCACCGCCGCAGAGGAATACTACGCCCGCGGCGCAAAATTAGCCGGCAACACCGCCATTGAAAGTATATCAGCTGCGTACGGCAACCAAGCCGTCGTCATCAGTGTAGACCCCAGGCGCGTGTACGTCGCCTCCCCAGATGCGACAAAACACCACACTATACAAACCTCGCGCCCCGGCCCGAACGGCGAAGAATACTGTTGGTACCAATGCACCATCAAAGGCGGGCGCGAGGGCCGAGACTTCGACGTCCGCCAACTCGTCACGGCCGTCGAAGCCATGGGCGCCGGTGAGATATTGCTGAACTGCATCGACAAGGACGGCAGCAACAGCGGCTTTGATCTCGAGTTGATTAACGATGTCAAAGCCGCGATCAAGATTCCTGTGATTGCGAGTAGTGGAGCGGGGAAGCCGGGACACTTTGAAGAGGTTTTTAGGGAGACGAGCACAGATGCGGCGTTGGGCGCGGGCATGTTTCATCGCGGGGAGTATACGGTTAGGCAGGTGAAGGAGCATCTTGGGGAGAGGGGGTTGGTTGTTAGGGCGTTTGAGGAGGATGTGTGAAGTGTTGATGTGAGGGTTCTAGATAAGGTATACAAACTACAAGGAAATGTGCATGCTTTTTGGTATATCCCAACGCCTATACGCCCACAATATATCCAACGCCATCCATGCGGTCATTTGGTCGTAAGTCCTCCAAGTCTAGCTGAAGTGTATACCCTCCTGATTAAACGCATACAATAACTTCAAAAAGTCCCCCTCGTCGCACATCCGCGCGCGCTTATCCGCCAACTGCGTATCATCCTCAAGTACCTTCCTAACTTTCTCCCTAACCAACTCGCTCACCCTACCCTTCCGCTTCCGATTCGCGCCGTTCTTCTTCATGCCCTCGGCCTGCATCTGCTTGAAGAAATCCGGCAGCTCATCATCCGGATCATCCGGGTCTGAAAAGCCGTTGAACTCTTCTTCCGCCGTAGTGTCGATCTCCATTGTTTCCGAGTCTGCGGTGGGGTCGACGGGCGAGTCGTCGAGCGGGATGTCGTGCTGCGCGCAGAAGAGGCGGTAGTTGCTCGCCAGCAATTCCAAGACGGCGGCGGTGCCGAGAAACGAGGCGCGTAGTGTGCGATTCTTGCGCACGAAGGCGATGCGCAGCAGGCCGTCCCACTCTTCGTATGCGATCTGAGGGCGCGGGAATTTGGGCTCGATGCGCACGACGTTGGACTCGACGAGGGGCGGGGGATTGAAGTTGTTGCGTCCAACTTTCATGATGTGGCTGACCTTGGCCCACATCTGGACGTTTACGGATAGTCGACTGTAGAGCTTCTCGCCGGGTTTGGCGAAGAGGCGCATGGCGAATTCGCGCTGGAACATGAGTATGCAGGACCGTGGCGGGCTGGGGAGCGAGAGGAGTTTGAAGACGAGCGGCGAGGAGATCTGGTAGGGCGTGTTCGATATGCAGACGTCGAAGTGTGGGAGTTCGGTTTTGATGACGTCTCCCAGCATGACCTTTAATCTCTTCGCCTCGGGTGTGCCTTGGACGCGCTTCGTCAATTCAGCGGCCATTCGAGGATCCATCTCGACTGCCGTGACTGCCTTTGCCGCCTTCAATATCAACACCGTCAAGTTTCCTGTTCCGGGTCCCACTTCGAGGACGTGGTCGGATTGCTTGAGGTTGGCCTTTTGCACGATTGCACTTGCGACACCCGGGTTCTTGAGTATGTGCTGACCGAGGTCCTTGTCCATCTTGAAGATTGAGTGCGCAGCCGAGGCTTTGGCGGACGGCTTCGAGTAGGGCGAGGCGTCGGCGGCGCCATTTGTGCGTTTTCGCTTGTCTTTGGGCATTGTGGCGGGTGGGAAGTGTCAGGAGAGGTGGTTATGGTGTTGTCGTGCGGCATGTGGGCCAAATTTTTGGCGTGAATTCTTATCGATACCGGTAAACATTTTGGTGGGGATCCACACCACGTGCTTTGGCGTTGAACTCGACGCGTAACGTCTCGTCGGATTCGACTTTTTCTTCACCTCCATTGCAGCACGTCATGCCTCGATCTGTATGGCATCGTCTTCTTGCGTCTTAAAATGCAATGTACTCTCCTTGTGTCTCAGTTGCTCTTTTAGCCCCATTTCTATTGCTCGCTGTCTCCTGACGTGCTCGTCATCGAAGACGCGCTCGCAACGCGCTTCATTCTATATTGGCAACAACGTCCGCTTCCACACTCAATTTCGACCTTCACCGGCAGCTTGTCGTACCGCTGAGTCATTGTCGGTGGCGAAACTTCCTCAATCGTCCTTCCCCTCGGGCTTCCCACGTGGTCACGTCAGGGGTGTGTCCTTTCACCTCCAACGCCAAGGTCTACGATCGTGGCCTTCCTATAGAAACTTCGACCCCGCGTCTTTTGACTCTCCCTCTTACACAACAGCCGGCTATCCACTAACAACCGTGGAAATGGCCAGAAAACTAACGGATGTGCCCTCAGATTCGTCACTGTCACCAGTACCCGACGACCCCAAGGTGGAAGCTCCCACTCCCGCTAAGGCGGCACCGAAGGGCAAGAAGCGCAAGACCGAGGCGCTGTCTTCGGAGGAAGAGACCGAAGAGAAGGTCACGAAGAAGAAGACCCGCCCACGCAAGAAGAAGCAGCAAGAAGCTGCTGCCCCGCTTGCGGAGAGGTCTACAGGCACCAAGCTGATCGCAGGTGCGCATGTCAGCACCGCCGGCGGTTAGTCTTCCCCATCACCCCCACATTATACCAGAAGTTCATGACTAACCAGTCCCGGATACCCGTAATTTAGGCGTGCACAATGCAGTCGCCAACCTCATATACATCGGGTACGTTCCTCTCAAGGTGTCCTGTCTATCTTCAGTGTATTCTGTGGTACCGTAGAGAACCTCATAATGCGGCGAAGATAGACAGGTCACTCTTTCAAGTGACGTTTCATTGCTAACAGTTCCAGCGGCAACGCCTTCGCCTTCTTCTTCAAGAACCAGCGAAAGTGGATAAACCCAGAGCTTGATCCCGAGTTCGCGCGCCTCTTCATCGCAGGCTGCAAGGAGCACGGGATAGATGTCGCCAAGTGCTGCCTCCCTCATGGCTCCTATCTCGTCAACCTGGCGCATCCCGACCCTGTGCGCAAGAAGCAGGCCTACGACTCCTTCTTGGACGACCTCACGCGCTGCCATACCCTGGGTATCAAGCTGTACAACTTCCATCCCGGCAACGCCAATGCTACTACTCGTAACGAGGGCGTCAGCACCATCGCCGAGAACATCAACAAAGCTCACCGCGACCCAGCTAGCGGCGACGTCATTGCAGTCCTCGAGACCATGGCTTCCCAAGGCAACACCATCGGCGGCACTTTCCGCGACATCGCAGACATCATCGCGCTCGTAAACGACAAGTCGCGCATCGGCGTGTGCCTCGACACATGCCACGTCTTCGCTGCTGGCTACGACCTTCGCACGCCCGAGGCATATGCCGCAAGCATGGCCGAGTTCGACAAGGTCATTGGCCTCGAGTACCTCAAGGCCCTACACATCAACGACAGCAAAGCCCCCCTCGACAGCAAACGCGACCTCCACGCCCGCATCGGCACCGGCTTCCTCGGCCTCCGCTCCTTCCACAACATCGTCAACGACGAGCGTCTGCACGGCCTACCCATGGTCCTCGAGACCCCCACCGATGGGCTCGACGAGAACGGCAAGAAGACGGAGGATAAAAGTATTTGGGCGCGCGAAATCAAGCTGCTGGAGAGTCTGGTGGGGATGGATGTTGAGAGCGAGGAGTTTAGGACGCTGGAGCGCGATTTGGCGAAGGAGGGGACGGAGGAGCGGGATAGGCTTGCGGAGCAGGTGGAGCGGAAGAAGAAGAAGGATGCGAAAGCGAAGGCGAAGGATGCGAAGGGTAAGAAGGGCAAGAAGAAGGTTGAGACGGAGGATGAGGAGGATGAGGAGGACGAGGAGTGAAGCGGTGATGGATCCGGGAGTTATCTGAGTGGTTTTTCAGCTCTCACTGCTCAGTTGGCTAGGAATCAGGACCATCTTCATTGCTTTAGGCGTCTGGGTTCTCATCTTCATTGGCGGCATGTATACACCAGGATATTACATACCTGGCGTCGGCGGCCGATTTTACATCCACGGGACATACCCGGCTTTCAAAATGCACACATATTACCTACAATACCCCCTTAGGTAGCTACTCCTACTGCACGTGACCTTCCAATGCACATGTGCTCGCCGTCCCCGGATACCACACCACCCGACTGCGTTTCCGCCCCGTTCCGTTCGTCGATCCATGCACGCGCAATACGTATCTGGGGTGCATGTGTCAATCTTGACGTGCATGTCAAGAAATGTGGAGTACATACGCCTCGCATCAGGCATAGGAGTGACAAATCCTCAGGCCAGCGTGTTTCACGTCGCTGCGAAGGATTGGCTTGGCTTTTCGACGTACGCCCTGGAGACTTTCAAAATAGGAAGCTGGGCATATATATAACAATCCAGAGTTCAATAATAGAGGTTTTGTAGTGGTTGTGTAGTGGATATTGATTTGATTTGATTTGCGAAGCGAATGGTCATACTGACAGGGGGTATTCTAAGCTACTAGTAAAAAAGATGACAAGAGGAGTTATGCTACATGGATATGCAGAGATGCGCGTGGGAAAGGGAGATATAATATGCTATCAAACGCCAGTGTGATGGGGCCAACGGAATGCTTCCTGCCATCGTGTGTGAATCATCAGCGCCATGATGTACTTTCATTAGCATGCGTCTTGCGCGTGGGTGTCGTGTCGCGGCTTGTGCGCATTGTAGCTGCAGCTTGCGCGACGTCTTCTGGTGTTCGTCTTCATTATGACCTCCGTCCGGCTGGCCATATGGATGGGTAGGGTGAGTCGTTTGTGGTGGACCAGTTGCCTACGCTGCTTGTTCGTTTTCCTCGCGTGGCTTGCCTTGTTACGCTGGCTCTGACTTCCTTGCGGCCGACTACGCTTCCGAAACCCAACACTTCCGGACGGTCAAGGTCGAAGGGGTCGGATTGCCGCACGGTTCGTCCAGTCGGACCTGGAGTGAATAGTTTGGTGCCTGGCCGGCTAGGTCCAGGTTCGCCATATAGTGCGAAGTCGGAATCCCCTGAGGCCCCCGAAGATGTCGCATCGAAAGTAGGGTATGCTATCGATGAGCGCCGCTTCTGAGCCGGCGGGGCTTGACTGCTTGGCGGTGGACCACTCGAACCTTTAGCGGCAGTGTTGCCAGGTCCGGCAAACAACAGTGTTGGAGGATGTGAACCAAGGGCAGACAATGAGCTTTGAGTGCGCTTGTGCCCTAGGATGGGAGGCAATGCTTCTGGCCAACCAGGCGGGACTGCTCGATCGTCCAATGGTGAGGTGAATGGATTCGCTGGTGTCATTGCTGGCTGTGGTGTGACGGGCCCACGAGGTGACTGATTGGGATCGGGGTTGGACAATCGAAGGAGCCTGGGAGGCTCGGGATCATCAAATGGGTTGTTGGCTTCTCTCTCCCTTTCCTCTATTATCCTTTCAAATGTTGACTGCGAAGACACGCTGCTGTTTTTCTTGCGCAGCCGATTCCTCTCGCTTTTCCTGCTTGATGAACGTCGAACAGGGGCTTCTGCTGCAAAGAAGCCATCCTGGTCGTTGGATGTTGTCGAGTAGATGGAGCTGATGCTGTCCTGCTGACTGTGGCGCCGATACGGGTTCTGCGCTGGTCTGCTCTTCATTCCCTTGACCTTGGCAAATATCACGCTTACTCCGGCTGGTATGGCCTTGACTTTCTCGACAAACCGAGGTCCTGCCACGTTCTTCTCGACCCATCGTGGTTGTTTTGTTTTCCGTTTCCGCAGGCAGAAGAAGAGCAAGGCACACACAAGTGCAAGCCCAGCAACGCCACCAATCACTCCTCCGGCTATGCTTCCAATATTTGCATCACCCGTGGGTAATGTAAGACCTCCATCGCCATCCAGGTCCCCCGAATCGGGTCCGATTACTCCAGACGACGAGTCTCCCGACGGCAAAGCAGGTACCAGAATACTTGTTGGTTGTGGCGGTGGCTGGGCAGCGATTGGAGTGTTTATAAACGTGGGTTCTGTGGGTGTTTCGATCTGGCTCGGTTGCTCTGGCTCTGCCGCGAGAGACGATAGAGGGGCTGCCGACTCGGTGACTCCAGACACGGTGACGAGCGGCGTCTGGCGAGTGGATCGGTTCGGCGAAGGTGGCAGAACAGCTGTAGGTATCGTGTTAGAGTTTGCTGGTGTTGAAGCCGTAGGCGTGTCTGGAGTGACCACAGCGACCTGCGAAGGAACTGCCGCTGGCCTGCTAGCCTCCACTGGTCCCTTTGGCCGTGCCGCCACTTGTCCAGATGGCACAATAGGCACAGGTTCTGGGAGTGGAGGAGTTGGCGTAGGTGTGATGGGAACCGCACTTATCGTACCTATTGCCGAAGATACTGCCACCTGCGTTGGGGTTGGCGCGGCGACTGGCTGCTCTACTGGCGCTGGAGAAGAGGAAGACGCTGCCGCCGGCGGTGGAATTGGAGGGGGAGGAGGGCCAGACGGGGCCTGGGCGGGTGCTTGGACGGCGCTGGATTGTACTTGAGGTGCCTGTTCTGCGGGTGTGGTGATGGTAACTTCAGTAGGAGTAACAATCGCTGGCTCTTGCGTAGTAACGACAGAAGGGACCAGAGTTCGGGCCCGGGAGCGAGTACATCGCCTCCCGTTTACCGTCGTAATCGACTCTTGCGGAGTGGCCATGCAGACTACCGGCTCATGAGAGAAACGCCAGCAAGGGCTCGGAGAAGGAGACAGACAGAGAGAAGCTCAAGCGCCGTGGGCGCTTTGAGCATATTAACCAGGGAAATTGAAGACTTCAGCTACTTGGTGCTGTACATTAGATTCACAAAGGAAGATGTTAGCAGGCGTTCGAGAGTAACCGGATGGCAGAGAACCGTTGGCATATGGTGTGCGTTGGGGCGTGTCTGAAACGCGGCGTGTGCCATGTGCCGCTTCGAAAAGCGTTTATGAAGCGCAGTAGGCCTCGCAAACCCGATCAGTGCCGCCATGACTGTCTCAGCCGAGAGAAATAATGGTGGCCTATCCATGCTGAGTGCATTCAAGACAAGGCATGCTCGTGGTGTTGCGGGCGACGATGGAGGTGTGTTGAGGGGCAGAAGCGACAAACTTCAGGGCGGTCGGCTAGCGACATGTGACTTCAGCTGTCTTTTGCACCCACTCGACTCCGTATCGCTGCCCGTATTCGGGCTACATTTGCGCCTCTGCTGGGTGAGCCATGCACCACCAGAGTCGCGTGTGCTCAGACGGGCCACAGAACGATGCCTTCGGGACGCCGCATGATGAGGCTCTTGATTGTCTCGGCGGCCAAGCTGAACGCAGCTGGAGCATGACGACTGTCACCAGCCTTCAATTCGAGGTGCTCAGGCTCCTCTATTATGCGACTTACACATGATGGGTGCTGGACTTCGAGAAGTGGAGGCCAGAGTGATGCAGGATGCACACCGACGGCGAGGGCCCACAGGCGCTTTGCCAGGACCAGGATCCACAGCCGCTTCACGGTACCTTGGGCAACAACGCGACAACCTCCCCGCCGATGATCAAGACAGCACCACTTCCAGGGCGCGAACATGTTCAGCTTCAGCGGTACGTACTAGTCGCGCATCGCATATTTCCTCGCTATTGGGTATCACGTCATCGCTCCAACGACACGTTTCGGCGTGCTGGCCGGCATCCCAACTTCCTCCGCCTCGTCTCATCACCGTGTCAAACAGATGCTTCTGTCTGTTGGAGTTTTTCCTTCCCTCACAAACTGTACAAACCCGTGTTCTCGATCACGAGCTGCATGTTTGGTGGTCTCGATCCCCAACTTCCTCCCAAACACATCATACATGTTTCGTCGGAGGTAGAACGTGCACGTGCAATTATCGTCGCTGATATAGGGCGCGCCCATCAGGTAACCTACTTGCGGGGCAACATGACACGAAGAAGAAGAGGGCCCCTCCGTCGAGACCAGTTCCCATCACGTTTCCAAACTTGCAGCCACCCAATCCTTCCACCACCGGTCCACCACCAGCCTGGACGGGACGCGAAAAGTCAGGGATACCTGCGCACTTTTTGAGTCTGAAGAAGCCGGCAGATGTCACCGAGGATACTCTCGCACTATTGAACGTCACGTTTCAGTCAGCATGCGATTTCGAAACATTGCTATCATCGTTGTCGAACGATGCACAATCGCATCTGCCACCAAAGGACTGGCTGAAAGCGCCTGAACACATTGATCTTTTGATGTCTTCGGGCTCCAATGTCACCCTCCTCAGTAATGGCAGGAGAAAGCCTGATCACAACGAGTTTTTCGTTCGTGCCAGAGAGCTGCTGTTCAACAACGGCGATGCTTTCTCGACCCTCACCCGAAAGGGCCCCAAAGGACAAGCCACTCTACGGCTAGCCCACTTTCGAAAATTCTGGGAAGGGCTTGACAACTTGGCGTATTACTGGGACAACTCATTGGACGAGTACTGGTTTCCAAACGCAGACGCCGTCGAGAAGGGTGGCGAAACAAGTTTGACAACCTCTGCAGTACACACACCGTCCCGTGACCAGGGAGCACGAAGTGAAACGAATGCAAAAGTCGAGGCCGAGCTCGGGAGCCCCGGCGATGAAGAACCCCGCAAGAAGGCGAAGGTAGAAGCGGTGAGTAGCACGGGATCTGCCCAATCTGTGAAGTCGAATGGATTTTCTAGCGGTAATGCCGCTTCATCTTCGTCGGGCCACCCAAGTCGCGTATTGCCCGCGAGGGTCGCGCCGCCCAAGGTCCCATGGGCTAGGAATCTGGAGCACGGCAATCCGGTCGATCTATCCAAAGGATCCTATCGAGGATATCGAATTGGAAACGGTGCTGAAATGCCCGATCAGTATCGCATTGATTGTGTACGAGCTTTCTTGGAACCTATAGCCTGGGCTTTTGGTGTCACGCTTTCACAACACAGACGACCACCGGTGCTGAAGCTCGAGCATTTACGCTTCCCGGTCAGGGTGAGCTCCGCGGCTTGGAGATCTCCCCAAGACAGAACACGAGCACGGCAAGGCTGGATGGAAGGTCCTGTGCTCGGCATGCAGTGCCGTTCCGACGTTAACTTTGGTTCTACGGGACATGCAGACTCTGTGCTTGACGCTGTTCGTGAACTCGGCGGGCTGCTCCTCTTGGCTCAAGAACGGGCGAGAGAAGGAAAGACGGAAGCACGGGGTGGCGAAGGCAAATGGTGGACGACTAAAGAACGATGGGGTGGGGGACCTGGAGGCGAGGTTGGTGATGCACAGGGTGCTAGCGATGCGCTGATCAAAGAACCAAGCACTGCGCCTGAAGACAAGCCGTCCCATCGCAACCCAGATGGCTCTAAGACTCGACGCAGACCTACCCCTGCAGAAGCTTGGAAGGTCCTGCGACCTAGCCATCCTTCATGGGATCCGAAGGTCGTGTACGAGGCCATTGGTAAAGACAGGAGCGTGCTATGGGATGACGCAAGTATCCGTACAGCCTGTGTACCTTCGCATATTGACTTCGTGACAGGTCTTCATGGTATCATCGCTGAATCATCACATTAGCATCGTGCATTTACGCGTGCATCCGCTCTATCTAAAGTACCTCAGCGAGGGCAGTCTACCTCAAGAACCTCCGTCAGAGCCGGATTGGTGTTCGCCAAAGCTGCAGAGGACGCGTTGGTTCGACCTCTTTAACATCGACGACCGCACCGAAGCAATGCGCGGCATCTGGGGCATCATGTCGTACATGATGCGCAAGGAAGAGCGACCTGATCACGACACTAGAATGGGCTAGGATGGCAGCTTCGCAATCAACATGCTCATTGCATGCCCGTTCCTTGATTCAACCCGCGCCGGTCGATAGGTTCCATCCGCAGAAAATTCGGCGTGGGAGTACACAACCCGGATCTACTCCCGCGCTCGGGTCTATATGAAGTCAATTTATACCCACATCCGACATGACAGGGCAGGCATCCTCCCCTCGCTAAGGTGCAACACCCGTCAGGTCTAATCGACAAGCTGACATGCGAGGACAAGCAAACATTGTGATGTCTTGGATCACGAACTGACATGCAGCTCCGTACATGCTGACGGTAGTTTTAACTACATTAGTCTCCAACTACATCGAATGCGCAATCATGCCCGTGATCACCACTTCGCCCCGTAAGCTTCCAGAAAGAAGTCGTCACACGCGCACGAGAGTCTGTGCGACCTCACGATCGAATTGTTCGAATCGTGTGTTTTAGTCGACCCTTTTCGATATTGTGGCTTTTTTTCGGCCTCTTCAGTAGCTGCCGGCTAATACATCGAGGCCACAAGCCCACTTGCGCACGTCCAACGGCTTGCGACTGTTCTTTCATGTCTAGCACGTATCACCGTTGGAACTGCCGACCTACACTTGTTCATTCATGAATACACTAATTTTGGTGCTTTCACGATTACAGACCGACCAAGGGTGCATGCAGCGCTCCGCCCCTTTGCTGCGCTACTGTGGCGTCGGCACGCGCGCCGTGGTCAAGAGGCGTCCATCAAAGCGTTGTAAGGCAGCTGTCTGTGCGACCTTGCACCTCGACGTCGTCAGGCATGGTATGAGAACAAACATTGTAATACAAGGCCCCCCATCTGCGATTACATCCGATCAACTCCCCAAGAACCGTACATACCGAGAATTTTCTTTTGATTGACGTTACTCGAGACGACAAAGCATCCAACGAGGCTTCACACTGACTTCAGGACAGGGTCAGCATTGTTCCATATCACACGCCTACCACCACGATATGTTACAGGCCCGACTACACATGTCCTCGATCCTATCCTGTTGTACTACACTCAAAGACACTCCGAACATCAAGTCAGTGCCGCTTCTAGCAACATCGTCCATTACAGACTGCAACCCGGTCGTCGGTGCCTCGGTGGTAAGACGCAACATCTCAATCTTGAGTAAACTTCCGCAGACCGGGTTCGCAAGAAGCGGATGGCGAGGCAATGTACCTACGTACCCACTGCCAGATACAGATCTCCCGAGCGGGTGACGCATCATAACGTGATAATTACATTGTAGACGGGTGGACGTCAACCTTAAAGCTCTATTCATCCTGCCGCGCAAACGAGTCGTCTTGACATAGCAATTGCTCGTCTGGAAGAGGTTTGCGCGGCAGAGTGCCCATCGCACCATCGCGCGGATGAGGGGGTCTGACTGGTCGATTGCGAGGCGAGGCCTGGTCAAGCAGAGTAACTGTGGCTTGAAGACTACGACGATGGACTGCAGAGCGGTCAGCAGCCTTGATCGTAGCCTTGTTGATGCTAAGATGTATATAACCTGCTGGTTGTGTGTTGTTGAGAGGGTGTCCACTTCCTTCGCTGTACTTACCATACACTGCAGTTTGCCTGACGACTACAACCTCTTGTCTCAGATTCAGCCCCCCCGGACCTACTTCTTACGCAGCTGGATTGTACAACAAAGCCTTACCCTTTCGATTCACTGGTCTATATATCTCTGCTGCTGGCCGCTACTATCACACATCACACACTCCATAATACCCCTCCATCACCATACTCCACCTGCCCAGCATGTTCGCCCCCATTGTTTTCCTGACAACTCTCGTCTCCCTCGTCTCCGCCGAATCCCGCGCCAAAAACCCAGCTCTCAACGCCGCCCTGCGCACAGCAGCTTCAAACTACGACCGCCACGACCTCCTCCCAAAAGACAGCGACTGGGTCCACGACTTCACCAAGCACACTGATTTCACCTCCTCTGTGGGCGCCGTCCTCACCGCTGATGGCGCGTCGATGCCCGCGCTCCAGGGCCTCGGCATGACCGTCTCCCTGCTCAAACTCGCGCCGTGTGGCATGTTGCCGCCGCATCTGCATCCGCGGGCCACCAACACCGTGACCGCGTTCACGGGCAACACGACGACATGGATGATAGGCGAGAACGGGGTCCGGACCATTGTGACGCAATTGACGCCTATGAAGATGACAATTTTCCCCGCGGGGAGTCTGCACGTTATGCAGAACGTTGGTATGTCTTGCCACTCCCCTTACTCTCCTGAATACATCGTACTTATGCAATATCAGACTGCGAACCCGCCATCCTGCTGAGCGCACTCAACAGCGACGACGCCGGCACGCTCAACATTCTGCCTGCGCTCTGGACCGTGCCGGAAGACATCATCCGCGCTGGTTTCGGCAGGAAGGAGAGTTTCAACCCGCAAGAGGTGGGCATGGCAATTCCTCGCGTGGGTACGGGCGCCATCATCGGCAGCGAGGAGTGCAAGAAACGCTGTGGGATTAAGCCCAGCGAGGGGTAGCCTTGGAAAGGGGTGGGGTGGTGATGGGGCTGAGAGGATGTGTGCGATGCGCTATCTGTGGTTTGCCTAACATGTGGTATTTGACTTTTGATGCGTTGGCTTTTTGACACTTTGCGTTGAGCATGTGGTGGGTCTGCGTGCTGGTCTGCTTGCATGATTAGATGTTTAGCGATGCGTACACGACACGAATTATGATGATGCATCAATAAACTATGAAGAAAAGTTTGATGTATATTTGCTGTCATTGTCTGAAATACTGCCGTGCGGAAGGATGGTGAGACGGACCGTTACCCCGCATATGGGTAAGGTGGTGTCTTTGTTGAGCGGGGCGGAGGGAGGCATCTTGGCCAACATGAATGTGTCTCACCACAGGAAGCTGCAAGCCTCGTCTGCACACGTCTCTCATCGTGTATCGTCAACGCGGCTTCAAGTCGCGAGGTGTTGTCGAGAGGTTCGAATTAAGCGCCCAGCTACCGGGTCTATGTATAAACTGTCAGCCCTACGTGAACTAGTCGACCAGTCGCGATTCACAATCTGCGCCCCCACGGCATGACTTACATCTGTATTCGCCATTGTTATCGTGGCGGCCGAGCAATGTCAGACGGCGCATGCAAGGGAGCCTCTAGCGAGTCTGTCCCCGCCTCACTCACAGCACCAAGGCCCAATCAGAAATGGTAGCGAGTAATGCGGAGGAACTGCTGCGCTTTCTACGATCGCATCTCCTTTGACAGACCAACGGTCGAGAAGATCAAGTCTGGTCCTTCACCAGCTAGCTTTCCACTCATCATGGAGATGACTTCGTCAGACCAGCGGAAGGCGTCCACCATTTGATAGTCCAAAAGAGAGTTCATGCCTCGGATGATCCATTCCTGCACGTCTGGCTTGCAGTACTCGTAAGCAACCACAAAGCTCAGTCCTGTGTGAAGTGCTCCAATCGGCTTGCTCGCCCATGCATCCTCCCACGTCTTACAAATTTCCAAGGCCACTGATCTGCACTCCGCCTGTAGCTCGTAGATGGAGGGGTCGAAAGGAGGTAAAAGTCGCATCATGACCTTGTTCGTAAGGATCATCATCGACCAGAAGCAACTATAGCCAGTCATGTCGCGCCATGTTTTGAAGTGCCAGCTCGACGTGATCGGACCGTCTTCTTCTAGCGATGGTAGTTCGACAGCCGTGGCGCCAGTGACCAGCTTGGCGTTCATCTGAGCGCCCAATTCGTATAGCGCGCCTTTCAATGTCCGGACCTTGTGCAAGAGAGCGATATGTTTAGGTGAAGTGGCGTATCCAGTGCCAACGGGGTATGGAAGATCGACACGCTGTAAGTCATTCAGGAATTCGAGGCTGTCGAGGCTATCAGGGGAAAAGTCGAGTGAGGGGCAGTCGTCGGATGAAGTGTCGTCAAATTTGACATTAGTGTCAGGGTTGAGACGTGGGTCGGGGTTGTGATGGAGGTCAAAGTTGCCCGTATCGCATGGATGTTGAAATGAAGGTTCGTGGTTTAATTCCTTGAGATCTTTTAGTATTTCCGGCAGATCAGCCATGTATTGTATGAGGTCCGCATGGAGACGGTCATCGGAGCTTAGCCCTGTCTTGTCAAAGGCAATATCGCGCCATTGCCGTGAGGCCAGAAAGCATGGCTTGCGCTCATAGATCGCGGTCACAATCTAATATGTAGTGTTAGCAGGTATTCCCGATTGACTGCCTCCAATGCCTGAAGGTTGTTATACTCGTATACTCGGATGATTTGCAAAGGAAACATGAATACTCACAATCCCGCCCCTGTTGAAGCGTAGTATCTCCTTTGCAAACGAGTCCTGATACTGTTCTGGCCCTTGGAGCTCCATCAAGCGTCCTGCGCCACCTACGTGAGCCAAGTAGCGATTCCCTATGCGTGGGCCGGCTAACGCCTAGTTCGGTCGTTAAATTTGGTCGAATGCTTGTCGTCGGGAAGACTCACCTCAACCAAGCTCAGTAAGACAGAAGCGCACAGTGTGTTTGCAGACATGCCCTGCTGAGGATCTTCTAGACATGTCTGCAACATCTTGATGGCTCTGAGGTATAGATGTGGACTGACTATCTCCATAGATGTCTTCTTGTTGACTAGTGAGGTATGTGCGTTTACGAGTACTGCCGCTGCGGCATCGAGTGCTGCATTATGACCGATTCTCGACGGTACTTGCTGAATGAACGGACCAAACACGGACATTCGCACCCCAGAGCTACCCGTGGTAGTCGCTAAAATTAGAGCGCGTGCAAGCTCGTGGTGTTGAGATGGTGATGGCTGCCTCAGAAATGGCGATCGTGGTGGGCTCAAACTTGGAGTGTCTGACGGGCGTAACAGTTTCCTCTGCGGTGCGGGGCGATGTGATATTCTGAACTTGTGAACAACTGATCCGTTCTCTGCGTACTTTTCGTTCAGCTGCGTCAAGCGTTTGCTTTGTTGATATGTGGCGCGAGTTAGTATGGTCGCATACTGAAGCCAGTAACGCTCACTAAAAATGGTAGGATGTTCGCCGGCAACAGTGCGGGTAGCACCTGTAGCCAGCCGTGGCCCGAGATCTTTGAACGTATGTCGTGCGGGAGGGCCAGGGCAGACTTTGCCATTCTTCTGACAATTCAGGCATGATGGCCAAGACTCGTCTTGTGGGTATTAGTGAGCTTATCATGTTTGCATAAGGATAGTGTCGTACCGCATTCTGTCCCTAGTCAGTCTCTGTGAAGCAAAGATCCCCGCGGGTCATACTTACTGATCTTCCGTTTACGACATATCAAGCACCCAGTACTCTTCGGAACGCCAACCATGTTGGGCAACGAATTGTGAAAATCGGACCCCACTCCAACTTCAAGCTTACTTGAAAGACGAGACGGGAGAAGGATGCGAACAAGCTATCAACAGTTGAAGAATCGACGTAGTGGAGCCCCATATGAACGGTGCTGTGTAGGTAGCAGACTGCAGGATTGGCATGCCAGTTACGCTACTCGGCCAGTGGTTCGTGCAGGACGGATAGCGGGCAAGGCTTAGGCCCACAGGGCTGTCTCCTGTCTATCCCGAAGTAGCGGTGGATGGGACCCCGACGATATTCGGGTAAGTCACGTGCTCGCAACATGGAACTTGATCAGGATCGAGACGGTGCGCAGCCCTACGCTAACCGACCCATGTCTCAAGCAGAGGTCGGTCAGAGATTGGGCAAAAAGATCGCGCTTTGGGTGCGGTGCATACTCGAGATGCAATTGTCGTCACAGTGCGTAAAGACAGAGCTTGGGTGCAGATGCGTCCGATTTGCCAGCAGGAAAGTGCAGCCTCTGGAGGCTCGCCAAGACGCTAGAAGCGACCTCATCTGGTGTTGCCAACCCTCGAACTTCACGAACGCCAATCCCATCTCACACCGTCTGCGCAATCTGCTTCGCCCTCCATGGCGCTTCTGTTGTGGAAAGAGGTAGATCTTTTGCTGCATGCTATTAGCGAACAGTTCTGGAAGATTACAAACGGACGCTTCACCGCGCGAGATCGTCGCTCTATACATGGCGCAGTCTGCAGCCCTACACGATGGCAAACTTCGCCGCAATTGACGAACTAATCAGAGCCGTTACCATACGAATAGTACTGCGGGCCACGCCTCTCCCGCGTTTAGTGGGCTTGTTCCCGACCGGGGGCGTGTCCAGCGTTTAGAATGGAGATCTTGGGTAGTACTAAACCAAGGATCATGCTATCGCTCAGCTTTGTAATCACTGGGGTCGATTACAACTACCGGTACGATTGACAAGCTTCGCGTGCCTCCCCTGAAAGCAGCAGAACGGTGGCGAAGAATCTAATCATACGCTCCTTCCACCGTGGCTGTGAAGTTGTAGTGGCTCGCCACCGTCACATGATTACTCCTAGATGCTTCGCTGACTTTCTAACCATGTCTTCGTTCACGCCGGTGCCTTGCGCTTGAGGCTACTAGCTTTGTGAGTGGCCGACATGTCTAGTTATCATCCGGCCTTCACTGGTTCATTGGCCAGAAACGGTATTCGGGAATTACAATGTAGCTCAGTATAGAGCACCTGCTCTATATAGGTAAGTTCCAGCTTCTGAGCACCGGACCAAGCCATCAGAGTAATCTCTCTACTCTATTCGGGCTCTTAGCCTTGAAGTAACATTAATAGATCTTCACTGTCACAACCAAGCAGCCAATCGCTGATTCGCCCAGCACTTCACCCCTTCAATCTTGCAACAGCATTCCCCTGGCCAGTAGTTGCAAATTACCCCGCGAGGTTAACACACTAGCCATCTCCGCGCCAACCTGCACGAATTGCCAAGTATAGCACTGGGAACCGAAACTAGAACCGGGAATGCTCCCCATACCTGTCCGCGTAAAAGTTGGTGCTTACTGCAAAACTCGGCATCATCAAAGTCCGTAGTTCCGGA
Source organism: Ophiobolus disseminans (assembly GCA_010093685.1). Taxonomy (NCBI): domain Eukaryota; kingdom Fungi; phylum Ascomycota; class Dothideomycetes; order Pleosporales; family Phaeosphaeriaceae; genus Ophiobolus; species Ophiobolus disseminans. Next base: position 434,601 of record MU006244.1, on the reverse strand, counting down.
CCAACTGTCGACAAAGCCCCAGTCGTTTCTATCATATACCCCAAGCTCTTCAACAGCTAGCTTCACTTCAAGATCACAGCCGCTTACTCTCGCCCCTCGGTCGAGCCGACTACCCAACAAACAATCTCGCAAACCCGTTCTCGAACTTTCCAACTACCGTCCCAAGTCAACGAACGGCATCTAGAACAACCAAACACAGGGCTACAGTACCATGCTTTCCAATGTAACGAATCACATAGTAGTGTGCCGACTTTGCGCATCATGACCCTACGAATTTCAACTTGGATCCGCTCGCGCGCCCACCTTCACGCAACATATCACCCGCTCAACGAAGGAAAACTCACAACACAGAAATCCAAGTCATCATCCTCAACACCTCATCATCCCGCAAATACATCATCTCCACATATATCCGTCTTCTACCCGCGCTCTCATCCTCACGCAGCACACCACCTGCTCAACGAAAAAAAATCTCCTCTTACGGTAACCCGATGCCTCATCCTCGACACCGCATTGCCTCGTGCATGGAACGTGTTTACGTATACCCGTTTTCTATCCGCTTCCCTCCACCCTCATGCAGCATATCACCCGCTCAACGAAGAAAACCACCAACAAGGGAACCTGAATCATCATTCACGACACCGCCTCGCCGTTAGCATGCGATATGTCGATATGTACCCATCTTCTAATCCTCTATCCACGTACGTCTCACAGCTCCAAGCGCCCCGAGAGTTCAAACGCAGTTTGCCCAGAGCTTTGCCAAGACACGCTACTTTTGGTCGAATAACATGTGTTAAGGCGCGGTATTTGATGGGGCTTGATATATGTAAGAAAGCTCGTTTTATACGTAACCATTGCCTTACACTTAATACTATGGGTGTATCAGAAGGGAATAGAATTGAGTAGGAATATCAGATGAGATAGAGGACAGAAACAAACACGCTGGCACAAATTATGAAACTCTCAAAAATCGATCGTCACTTGTCTCTAACTCAGCTTGTGCGTTTTCCTATATGTACCTTTCATGCATGACCCAAACCTCCTAGAAGCATCTCCTTAAATCCCCATCCCTCCCAATTCCCTCTCCTCCCATCTCCCCAAATCCACTTAGTACCTAACCCTACTCACACTCCTCCTCACAGCCCTCTCATCCACAAAGCTGCGTCTCGGCTCATCCCGCACCTCAACCGCACTTATCCTGCGTCTGCTCACACTCCTCGCGCGATTCGTGCTCCGGCGGGGCTCTTCGATGTATTCGATGGCGCGCTGAGATCTCCTAAAATTTGTCAGCATTTCCTTCATACCATTTAATGCATTGATGTCATCACATCTGCTACTTCCCCGTCCCGTGCAAGTTTTGTGGATTTGGGATTCGGGATTGGAAATAGGGGATTTAGAGTCTTACCTTTCAACATATCTCTCCCGTCCATCATCACTATAACTCTCGCTCCTGCGCCACTCGCGGGGAAGACGCATCACGCCTGCGGGCGGATGGGAGGTGTAGTTGCCTCGTCGAGGGGGTGGCTCGACGACGGTGCGGCCGCGAGTTTCGTAGGATTTCATTATGCACATTTTGAGTTTTTTCCCCGGGGGTTGAGATGGGTTGGGAGGTTGGGGATGAGACGGGATGGGCTTAGTGTGGTGTGATTAGATGAGGGTGGATGAATGGAGGTTGATATGTACAAGTTGAATGTATATGCAGATGGAATGGGATTAGGATTGGGATTGGCAGAGAGATATCTTGATCAATGGCACGTTTTCGCGCATGTTGTTGGGCGTGGTGACGTGCGCCAAGGATAATGTTTCCAAGGTTGTTCTGCGGACAGCCTTGCTGAAGGATTACGAGGATTGTGCAAGACTGGCCCGAGTAGAGATAGACAATGTGGTGGTGTTGTGTCGCGGACGACATGTGGATGTATAGATTTTCATATTTCAAGATGCAGTCATGTTCACATTGCCGCAGTTCCCGTGCAATGCTACGATCGTACTTTTACATATACTACATATCTTCTCATGTTGACGACTTCTCGAACTCGGCCTTGCCGTCCTTGATGGACGCATAGCGCACAGTACCGGATGGGTCTGTTGGGATTGGTGGTTTTGTGCCAGTGACTCCAATTTCCTTGATCTCCTCCTTGATCTTGCGCGCCACGATGTCTGTGACGGCACCTGGTGGGCTCTCGGCGATCTCATTGACGTCTCGCAGTGTAAGGACGTCGCTGAGGCGGCCTGCGCGGGACTGTAGGAGTAGTGTTGTTGGGCCTTCGAAGCGGAGGAAGAGCTATACATATTAGCGGATGGAATCTTCAGCCCGAAGTAGAGCACTAACTCGGTCACCCCAGACTGTCCGCCGCATCCATGTCTTCAATGTGTACCACGTCGTTGCCAGTGCTCGCCACGTCGCTGTCTGGCTCATGACCCTGAAGAATCTCCTGTCCTGGATAAAAGATCCAAAGCCGAGGTCAGGCACCTGAAAGCGGAGGTTCGAGGATTTGAAGCGGTATGGTAGGGGAGGTGTTGTCGAGGCCGTATATGCTACGACGTTGCTGGACATTGTAAGCTCATGACTGGCAATTTAAATTCAAGACATACCTCGGGTGCGCAACATAACTTTCCCCAGCCTTGACTTGCACCTGGTATATCTGGCCACTCCCTGCCAGCGCTAGTAATCCCCGTCCTGTGATGTATGTGTTCCCCCAGTTCGCCAGACCCAACTTCACATTGTACTGCGGTTTCAAGCCCAGCGTGTGCCCAGTCCACGCCAGCAGCGCCTGCCGTTGACTGATGACCCAGTCCTGCCGGCCATCTAAATTCACCGAGACTATACTCGATATTGACGATTTTGTCGAGATGAGCGCTGTGACGGGGCTTGTTGACGAGACTTTCTGGTAGAGAAAGGGAATGCCGACGGGTGCGCGCCGGAATGGCTCAAGGACGGAGAGGGTCGACAGGGTGTTTTCCGACTTGCCGCTCAGGCCCACTAATGTTCCGCGGCGGGTGTAGAGCGTCTGTGAGGCGGAGAGGGAGACGGAGAGGAGGGAGAAGGGCGTGCCGAGGACTTCGAAGCGGGCGTCTGATACTACATTAGCAGGAAACCCCGTCTATGGAGGTGTGAATTACCCGGCGACTGTCCCAGCACCGTCGAAGCATCCACATTCACCTGCGGCTCCAGCGCCGAGTCAGACGAAGACGTCGTCGCATTGATGTTGATGCATCGCGCGGCAATTGGCGTCCGTCGGGCCGTGGCAGCACACGTGCGGCGGGCTATGGTGGTCCAGGGCGAGGCAGCCGGTCGTAGCATGGCTGTGCCGGTCAATTGGCGCGCATGCGAGTTTTTGGTGTTGACCAGGAAGCTCGGCGCTCGGGAGCGATGATCCGGACCTGCAGATACGCCGCAAACACGCCAAACATGCGGAGCTACCCCAGACATCACGAAATCGCCCACGCTCATCACACAATCCGACGTCTCTTTGATTCTACTAATTGATTCCTCCCACTTGAAGTAATATGAGCATGTAACCTCGCCATGCTAATCCCACCACTCGCCCGCGCCGCCCATCGGCCGGGCTTTCGAGCTTCGTGCTGGAGCTTGCGCCTCTCCCCGTACTATGCCAACCGCGTATTCACGTCCTCTCCCCTCCACAGAAAAGATGTACATGGTCAACGGCCGCCGCTCGGCTCCAGGATTGCCGTCGAAGAGACGAAGGTTGACAAACCCGCCATCGACCCCGCCACGGTCAAGGTCGCAAAGACGGACCCGCTGCTTCAGGAGCAGAACCTGACAAATAAGGAGCAGCGCAAGGCTGATTGGGCCATCATGAAAGAAATGTCGCAATATCTGTGGCCAAAGGACAATCTGGGGACAAGGTTCAGGGTCGGACTGAGTGTAGGCTTGCTCGTGACTGCGAAGCTCCTCAACGTCCAGGTGCCATTCTACTTCAAGAGTATTGTGGATTCCATGAACATAGACTTTGTGGCGGTGGGCGGGACGGCGTGGACGGTGGCAGGATCGATGATTGTAGCATGTAAGATATATCAATCGAACATCTTGCCCATCATGACTGAGACGAACGTGACTAGATGGCGTCACCCGCATGGGCGCAACCCTGTCCCAAGAACTCCGAAACGCCGTATTCGCTAGTGTCGCTCAGAAGGCTATAAGGAAGGTGGCGTGCAGCGTGTACGAGCATTTGCTGAGGCTGGACTTGAGCTTCCATCTCACACGGCAGACTGGAGGCTTGACGAGGGCGATTGACCGTGGAACCAAGGGCATCAGCTTTCTGCTGACCTCGATGGTCTTCCACATTCTGCCCACAGCCTTGGAGATCTCGCTGGTCTGCGGCATATTGGTGTGTAGATCGAGTGGCCAGCTTGTGCTGTCGCTGACTGTCGCAGACCTACCAATACGGCTGGCAATTCGCCCTCATCACCGGCGCGACCATGACCGCATACTCGGCTTTCACCATCTTGACCACATCATGGCGGACAAAGTTCAGGAAGCAAGCCAATGCCGCCGACAACCGAGCAGCCACCGTGGCAGTGGACTCGATGATCAACTATGAGGCCGTTAAGGTATGTTATGATATGACTGATTCGATCCATACTAACTCCGCCAGTACTTCAACAACGAGAAATACGAAGTCGGCCGGTATGATTCCGCCCTCAAGTCCTACGAGAAAGCTTCCATCAAGGTCGCAACCTCCCTCGCCTTTCTCAACTCCGGCCAAAACCTAATCTTCTCCTCCGCCCTGACAGCCATGATGTACTTGGCTGCTAATGGCGTCGCCACGGGCCAACTCACCGTCGGCGACCTCGTAATGGTGAACCAACTCGTTTTCCAGCTCTCCGTGCCCCTGAACTTCCTCGGATCAATGTATCGCGAACTGCGCCAGAGCCTGCTAGACATGGAAACCCTCTTCAACCTCCAGAAGGTGAACGTACAAGTTAAAGACAAGCCCAACGCGCCACCCCTTGTCCTCAGCAAAGGCGAAATCAAATTCGAAAACGTATCCTTCGGCTACCGCCCCGACCGCCCCATCATCAAGAACCTCAACCTCACCATCCCCGCGGGTAAAAAGGTCGCTATCGTCGGCCCGTCTGGATGCGGAAAATCCACGATCCTGCGGTTGTTGTTTAGGTATTACGATGTGCAAGAAGGCCGCATCCTCATCGACGGCCAGGACATCCGGGACGTAAGTCTCGACAGCTTGCGCAAAGCAATCGGTGTCGTACCACAGGACACGCCGCTCTTCAACAACACCATCGAGCACAACATTCACTACGGCAACTTAGCCGCGAGTAAGGAAGAAGTCCACGAAGCAGCCCGCCGCGCACACATCCATGATAGTATACAGAATTTCCCGGATGGGTATAAGACGATGGTGGGGGAGAGGGGGATGATGATTTCTGGAGGTGAGAAACAGCGGCTCGCAGTCGCCCGACTCATCCTCAAAGACCCACCTTTGCTATTCTTCGACGAAGCCGTAAGTCCCCCTCCCCAATCCACCAATCCCCCCCCTGCCATCGCCTCCACCTTTCATCATAATCCTAACACTACAACACAGACATCCGCCCTCGACACACACACCGAATCTGCCTTATTATCGCACATAAACTCCCTCGTCAAAGCCAAGGCGCGCACCTCTGTCTTCGTCGCGCACCGCCTGCGCACCATCTACGACTCGGACGTTATTATTGTGCTGAAAGAAGGTAGGGTGGCAGAGAGTGGGACGCATGAAGTGTTGATTGATAGGGGTGGGCTGTATGGCGAGTTGTGGAGTGCGCAGGAGACGATGTTCAAGGATGGGGAGGGGACGGCGGTGGAGAGGAGGGTTGGTTGATGGGGGGGACGGGGAGGGGAGGAGATGGGTATATGAGTATGTGCGAATATACTAAGATCTTAGCTATCCCGTCCCAAACCCTCTCTCCTCTCCTGAGCTCCCTTCCACGCATCCGATTTCCCTGATCTTACCTCCCAACACCAACATACTAATAACCCATGCCCACACCGTTACCACCGCCGCGCGTCGTCTGAGTACCAGCGCCTAGATACCATATCTGCGTGTGGCTACTAGACGTGCTGCTTCGATGGCGTGGATTTGATTTGATACGGTGCCTGGATATCTAGCGGGAGTGGAGTGGGGTTAGTATGGACTCGCAAAGTGAGATGTTGGGATGGCTGGCGGGAGACGTCTGCGTGGCTCTGGAGGTTTTGCTGCGAAGCATTCGGTGCATCGATAGATACGTTTGGATGGAATAGTGGTGGTATAGTGCCTAGGTGTTTGTGCAAGGCCAGGAAAGGAAGAGAAATATTTATTTGGTTTGGTTTAGGGTGGAGACGGGATACGGGTGAGGGGGGTGCGAGGCTGGGGGAAGGGGTGGGCATGTGGGAGCGGAAGGGCTGGGATGGAGGGAAGATGGGGAAGGGATGGGTAGTTGGAGTGCGATGGTGGATTGTATTGTGGCGTTGTGGTCGTAGACGTAAGAAATGCGAGAGGAGAGGTTCATCGAGTTGCAGATGGCGAGATAGGGTCGTGAAGTCCAGTAGGTGTGGGTGATGAGGATATCCTTTGATGGAACTGCGCAATGGGTGGGAAGGTTGTGGGTAAGCAAGCAGCACCTGCAAGGCCATGACAAGGTACAAGCCAAGAGATAAACACGCAACACACATCATAGATCAACAACAGCAAGTTTAAGTAGCTGATCATTTTGTATTGTACAGGCCATGCAGTAATGCCACACTCCCAAGTACCCATCCATCTCCATCCAAATCCGCAGTGAATCCCAGAAGTATCGTGACCATCTCCATTATCCAAGCCCATCATCAAGACTCAGTCATGTCTTCGCCATGCAGACTTTACAAGCCGTAAATCGCAACAACCAGCCCGGTTCCCAGAACCACCCAGCCCTTGACACCCGTCGAGACGCCATCGCCCTTGGGGGGACTCGCACCGGTTCCGTTGCCGGCGGCCTTCTCGTGGCAGTCGGGCTTCTTGTCGTCGATGGGCAGCTTGTGGTTCTTGAGGCCGTCCATGTAGCACTTGTAGATCTTGTCGGTGTCCTTACAGGCGGTGGCTTCGGCGTAGGCGCTGCACTTGTCGCCGTCGTGGTGTTCCTTGACGGCCGTGCTATCGCACTCGCTGAGGACGCGGAAGGGAGTGTAGGTACCCTCGTTGACCTTGTCCTTGGTGGCGGGCTCGATGGGGACGATGATAGCGGCGAAGGGTCCTGGGCGGGAGGCTTCGAACTTGCAGGTCTGGCTGGTGGTGTTCTGCGGCTCGGTGTTGCGGCCGTTGAGGTCAAGAGCTCGAACCTTATAGCTCCTCCTGCATTCGCCCACTCCCTTCTTGCATATTTCAACTCCGGTGACGCAGTCTTCGAAGAACTTCCATTTGCCCTTGACGCACTGCTCGGACCTCATTTCAGTGGCATATCGGTTGTCGCCGTTTCTGCAGCCCCGGTTGGCGAGGACGAGAGGGATGGCTGCTAGGAGGGAGCAGCAGCATGAACATGAAGAACTGCATCGTTGTGTTGTTGTAGAGTCGTGATCGAAAGTTGAATGTAGAAGTGAGGTAAATTGTTTAGGAGAAGAAAGTAGAACGAGGGGGAGGGGTCGAGGTATATATGGCAAGTAGGGCTGCAAACGGGCTCACTCACGTGAGGAGTCACTAAGGGTCCTGGAGCTGGAGGTCCGTTCACGAGCTGTGCGCAAACGAAAGGGCGCACGAGGTTACCCGTCTGGAGATGAGCTCGAACCCGATACGTCAAGTAGCCTTTTGCAGAGCCTTCACTGTGCGTTTGTACTGAGAGTGCCGTCGAAACCCGTTCTCTTGACGTAATTGATCGAGTGCTATTCATTGCAATGCAGGATTCACATACACTCTGGTCATTGGTGCGCTTTGAGTAAGGGGAGATTCTATTACTCACCAAACTCCATTTCTGACCCGCATGACGAACAGAGTAACCTCGCCCTCTGTATCTGGTAGCAGCAAACCCTTGTTTCATTCATTCACCATGCTCGGCCATCGATCTCGAGGTCACTGTTGATACGCTTCACATACCGCCGATACCTGCGAATGCCAGCATCATAGCAACCAGCATCCATCCCCCGAGGCCAACCTCCTTCTTCTTGCCGGCGCCGCTGACCTTGGATCCCGCAACACAACCAAGCAAGCCCTCGACCAACCAAGCCTTCCTCTGCTCGGTGACGCACGCATAGGTCGGGTCGCGCGCCGTACATTCTTGCACTCTGCAGTTGGACGCCGACCTCAGGCAGTGCGTGCCGTTGACTGAGAAAAGTTGCTGGGAGGCATCGGGGCAGCACTGGTTGAGGATCTGGTGCTCTTTGACGGAGGGACCGAGGGCCATGAAGCCTTTGAAGCCGGGGGTGCTGTCGATGGGAAGCGGACCTGCTTGGTGTGAGAAAGGTTGTAGACAAGACTATGCGGCTTTCGCGCAAGTGTTCCACTCTATACGAGTTGAGGTGGGCAGGAGGCGCTCAACTTACTGTCTCGAAGTTAGCGGTGGCACCTCACAAATATCAGACGTATCATGTTACCTCGTAATCTCGACGTCGCAAGCAAGACCCAGGTGGTACTTGGCTTCACTGCTGCCGTCGTAGCTGAGCGGAATCAAGCCATGAGGGTGTTGGACGGTTGACTTGCTCATATCGAAGTATTGACGACGTTGCTGCCACGGGTGTGATGTATGCTGCCGTGAGGTATTTTTGGGGTGAGATGTACGCCGTCTTGTGGCTGAGTTTGAATGATATTGAGGTGCACCAGTGGAGGTGGTGGGGATTATGGTGGGGATTGAGGTAAAGAGGTAGCTGTGGGTGGCAAACGAGCGCGAAAGGCTCTCAATAGAAACATAGCACCACAATAAGCCGAGTAACAGATGATCCAAACAATAAGAAATTGAATAAGAGGAGGAATGAAGAGAAGAGATCAAGGACACTATTGAGCTTAGACGAAGACGACACTGCACAAGCGGTAAAAGAGGAGTCGTTGTAAATAAGATGGTAAATAAGTGACTCGGCCTAACTCACTCCGCATATAAATTGCTAGCGCAGTGAGCTCAGCTCTTTCCCTGGCTGTAGCGACGCAACATCGCGACATGCTAGGAAGCCGTAGTGGGACAAAATGAATCGAACTGACAAAAAAGCGTGAAGAGCGAAAAGATGAGCCCCTTCCATATTTATACATCCCCATCAGGTCTTTGCTGGACCCCGTCGTCTAGTAAAGCGACTATGAAGATAGATGTGACCGGCGAACAGCTATCAGAGTTGTCTACACACCGAGTCGCGATAATAGGGCCTAGGAATCCTCGCTGAAGAACGGAAGCTCATTCAATATCGTGATGGGACTGCGAATCCATCTAGGATGCACTTTCAGAAGGCGCCTCCGTCTGTGGCGTCGGGCGTGAGGGTGAAGATCGTGGAAGAAGCCTGGATGTTCTCGCTGAAGAGATAAAGCTCGATTGAAATCGTAACAGGACTGCGAATCCATCTAGGATGCACTTTCAAAGAGGCGCCCTATCTGTGCCGTTGGGTGTGAAGAGACGCTATGACAGCAGAGAACAAGCGGTATTACAAGACCGTAAGGATGAGAATTGTGCGCGCAGCTACACCAGATCTCCGACGTGGTTTCAGCAAAGTAGTCGATGCGACGTGTATTGGTGTAGGATGGAAGTCCGGTGTCGTTAGATGTTAGATGGAAGTTGCGAAGCGAATGATGACTAATCCGCTTCAACGATGGCTGGAACACTTCAAAGCTTTTGAGCATGTTTTTTAATCAGCAAGATAAGCATGTATAGCTCCTGGCTGACTTGAGTCATACCAGTGAGAACTTTCTTTAAGGGAGGTCACATTCACATAGTGGTGATCAGTTATGCACACATGCCATTATTTTGCTCCTATTTGAGCTAGCGCGCGTGGCGCTACACCACGGGGGGCTGGAGGCGCAGATGCCTTTGATTTAGGAGAATACCTCCCGGCTGCCGCTACCTTTGAGCCTCTAGCTCTTTCAGCAGGCGACGCATTTCATCGGCGGCTTCCTTGGCTTTCTTGGCTTTCTTCGCCGCCTGCTCGTGCTCTTGCTCCATCCGCTCTGCTTCGAGCGCCTGCTGCCCAAAACACCTAAACAACTACACAATCTTGAGGTTACGAAACAAACAAACACCTATAGACGTTTTGCAATATTCGATAAGGATGTTGGGAAGCAGAGGGGCGCCTTTGCGGCGCCAGCGTAAGTACTATTCTTTCCCTATAACTAAATATGTAGAGCTAATACATGCGCTTATAGCCTCTAAGAATACTGCGATATAGTATAGTAAGATAGTAGTAGCTAAGTCATAATTTTTGCTAAATATTATCATCTAAGACATAATTAACAAATACTGGGGGCTGCGCAACTCTAAAAAGGCGTGCATTGATTGGTATAAAAGAAGTTGCGTAGGTGCTTTGCCTTCGTCGCCATTGCCGAGTCCTTAAGATGGAATAAGCTTGTCGCCTCGAAACGCATCTTTAAGGCCGTTTGGGGTGGGACCGAGCCCGCCTCGAGAATAATCCTCGAGGCTTTTTGGTAGTGAGAATGGTTTGCCTCGAGGACGGTCCTCGGGGCCATTTAGAGGAAGTCTGTTTGACAGTGCGCACAAACCATCAGGTTTGACACCTGCTTTTGCTCTCGCGGGTCAAAAGCCGTTGTCTACGCTCTCATCTCTCGGCAGGGCACTGCCATCTGCAACGTCTGCTGCCACCCCAGCAGCGCAGCCAGTGCAGTCAGCATCAGGTCGTAAGTTCCTGTACACCCCTGTTCAATCTTTACTGACCCGTAATTGCAGTGGAAGAAACTGCAGCTGCTCGTGCTGTTAGGACTATGACGATTTACCTGCTTCTCAATCTCACAGAGACTGGGCTTAACTTGATGCTATCTGCACACAAGCTCGCGAAAACGAACGAGCTCAATCGAGGCTTCGGGGAAAATTAGAACAAATGAGACAATTACGCGACGCCGTCATCATAGCGACCTTTACAGCCCTGACTGTGCGCGCTCCGCCAGTTGCGGAAGATCACAAGAACGGCCAAGATATCGTCGCTGCAACTGAGGAACATATACGCGACATCGAATCACTTGCCGCAGCCTGGACTGATAGCGAGGAGCAGTGGAGGATCAGTGCACAAACAGCAGAGTACAATCAAGTAATGCTATGGCCAAACTGGAAGAACGAATCCGTGTGTTAGAGCATACTGTGACTGGATTGAACGGACACATCTCAATGGCAGCGACTATTGGAGGGAAGATGGTCCAGCGATGCACGACGGATGTCAAAGCACTGCAGGGTGCATTGGAGGACCAGAAGAAACAGATCGCAACGCTAGAGGCGAGGGCTAAGAAGGCGGAGGCGGTAGAAGAACGGATGAAGGGTGGTTTAACGATTGTTTACCATCGTAGGTGGGAAGAGCAATCGCGGCTGCGCTTTATCGTGGCTATAGATCACCTCCATCAACCTTGCACTTCTCAATTGCAGGCAAATGGAACTATTATCTTCGCAGGTTTCATGAGTGTTCTTCCTCTTCAATTGCTAGCGAGAGATATCATCTCCAGGACAAGTTTTATGAAGACTAGGGCTGATAAATGTGAGCATTTTAGTAACAAGCGCCTTCAGTTTGACATCGGGGAAGTGCGACACTCAGGGGAGTTGACGTCCTGTTATCAACTAACTCGCCCTTCGAGTTCACCGGTCGTTTAGTGTAAGGTATCACTGCATTGAGCCTAGGAGCGTGCACTTTACGACGTGGCTTAGCAAGCACATGTACTCGGTTGATGCTTACCCCGCTAGTCAGAGCGGCGTCGATCGCAGCTGCGTGTCTCCAAGACACCATCTGCTTCCTTGCATATCTATGCATCCACTCCACACCCCTGATATGACTTCGCTAATATGGGAATTCTTTGTGATGTATGTCGGCGCTACCTTACCTCCGATAAGCTTGGTCTGCACCCGAAAGAGCAAAGCGATCGAAACCAAAGCCTGCTCGTAGGCAGCCAAAAGTGTCCTCTACGGCCATTAATAGGGGCGAAATTCCACGATCTGCCTTTCCTTCCTGAGTTCAAGTCTGTGGTGTATCTCCTTCGGATACACGAAACCAGCGGCAATGTATTCTTCGACACTGGTTTGAAGGGACTAGGTTATCTCTGGCTACGTATTCCTTACGGTAAGTACAATATCTCTGTCTATCGGCGCACGTCTGCTAACACTGGCTAGACTCCGATAATACTAAGAACCACCCATTGAGCACGTTCACCACCAGACGCACAGTGGAGTCGAATGCACGAGCTTGTTCGGTCCTTAAGATCATTAAAACCTGGCTCAATGACTGCGACCAGCACCATGGATGCTTGGGTACCCAGAAGGGAAACCTTCCAAGTCGTGTTCTGGACTTGGGCTCTTCGGGAGGCAAGGACATCCGCCTCATTGATTCAACGAACACATTGGCAGAGAAATACATCGCATTGAGCCATTGTTGGGGAAAAGGTCGCCCGCTGATTCTCACAACCGAAAATTATGCCTCATTCCTGGAGGGTATCAGTGTCGCAAATTTGCCCGCCACCTTTCGCGATTCCATCGATATTTGCCGTCGACTGGGAGTGCGCTACCTGTGGATCGATTCATTATGTATCATACAGAATGATGCCGGGGATTGGGCTCGAGAAGCACAGTCTATGGGCTCGGTATATCACAATGCCTACCTCACCATCTCAGCGGCACGATCAGCATCAGACAGCGAAGAATTTTTGCAAAGACGTGAAGCCCTCGGCGAAGTCACAACGGTCGACATGATAGATCGTCAAGGTGCAACGGTCCAAATTGCTGTCGGGGGCTGGAACAAAGTACAAAACGAATACCAGAACGGGCGTAGCTTCGTTGCTTACAATGAACCGATCTCTAAAAGAGCCTGGACGACACAGGAACGATATCTATCTGGACGCAAACTCTTCTTCTGCCGCGATCAAGTCTTCTGGGAATGCCAAGTCGATCTGCGATCGGAGGACGGGTTCAAGCTTCCAAACATCGATTATTCTATGGCCAGCCTCTGTCAACAAAGCAAGACATTTTACAAATGGTATCGTGTCATCTGTGACTACACTCAGTGCGAACTGACTTTCGAGAGCGACATCTTTCCGGCGCTCTCTGGTCTTGTACAGCGATTTGCAGAGGGTCGAGGTATCTCAGCGCAAGCGTCCTACTGCGCCGGGCTATGGACAGAAGATATAGCCAGGGGTTTGTCCTGGAGCCTGCGCCCGCGTCACACGGATCCATTTAGTCAAGTTGGCCCTGGAGGTCGACCATACCGAAGTAGTGACTGCACAAGCCATGCGATTCGAACGATACAGTATCAAGCACCAACCTTTTCCTGGGCATCTTGGCGTGGCGCGGTTTACTATTGGCATTCATTTCGCTCTAAAACTTCAGACGAAAATCCCAAGGGCACAGTATGGATCTGGAATGAGCCAAGCGACTACACGTACGTAAAGTACATCGATCATCGCATAATACCGAAGCCTGGAGGCGACGCTGTCAACGGACCGTTCCAAGAGGGATGGCTGCAGCTTTGTGGTCTTCTGTGGCCTGTCACCACTGTCGCTCAGAATACATGCTTAGATGGCGTCAGCGACGAGCCATTCGTCTTCATCTGCACGAGAAGCGAGCAAAGCGTCATGGTACGAGGGAGCTTTGATGACGACAAACGAAATGCATCTAGCTCCAGCACGGTGCTATACGTTCTGCCCTTGCACGCAACCGAGACAACGTCTCGATTAGTGCTCAATTTCCTGGTTCTCGAGCGGGATGAAAGGACTGTTGGCGAGCGACCAACGTTTTCCAGGGTCGGCTTTGGCTCAAGTATGGTGGAGCCTGATCTTTTCGAACGGGAGCAGCAACTAGAACGACGTTGGGCGGCTGATGCATCTCCGTCATGGTCATTCGAGATGTACTTCGCACTGCTGTTTGCCTACAAGTATGGAGAGTCAAGTGACAACAAACGCGCAAGGAAAGCATCATGTCGTGCTATCGTGGAAGCGATGGTGAACGAGGATCAGATTGATATCGTTCTAGTGTAACAGTCTTGAATGGCCCATTGAAAGGTATTACCGTGTCTGTGAGTTTCAAAGAACTAATTTAGATGACACAATTCAACGGTCGTGTCAACCATCACTTGATCACATCACATTCGGAACGTAGTGCAGTAGGGAAGCAATTTGCTGATTATGAAACGCTCGACACGCAAAAAATCGAGCGTATTGCGCTTGCTGTTCCCAGCAAGCGCTACCCTACCCACCATGTACGCTCGGCGACGACGCCGAGCGTTAGCCCTCTTACCAATTTCACGGATCAATTCAGCCTCTCAAGTCCCAGTCACATTTGCTCCTCAGCCGCCATCACTCCTACACATACAAGCCATCAGGCGGCTTGTCGAACTTGGTCGTCGCACCGCGCTCGAAGGCTCGGAGCGCATCCTGAACGAACTCCAAATAACCTTTGCTAGTCGGCGTGAAGCTACCCAGAACGATCTTACCCATGACACCATCACAATACACAACTTCAGTTGTGAGCTCACAAGGATCTGGGGGTGACTCAGCTGCATCACTCTCATGCCTTGAAGCTCGGCTTCGAGGCGACTCAACCACCTTTTCCTTACGCCTCGAGGACAATTTTCGAGGCGGCGCACTCACTCTGTCTTCTCACCCCGGAGAAGATTCCCGAGGCGGAACTCCATACTTTGCCTCGTACTCATCCATGCGCGCCGTTTTGGCATGACGCAACCTCCAGTATTCGGTGATCCTCTCTTCAGAGGCAACACCAGGCGCAAATTGTGACTCGGTGGCCACCATCTTATGATACCATTCGGTATCGCTCACGAACTGGTTTCGCGCCTCCTCAGAGGCTACGAACGCAGTGTCAGTTCTAAGCGCTCAGTTGGTGAGTGAAGAAGGTAATTACGCGTTGGCCGCATGGGCACTTGCAAATTGGCCGACATACTTGCCGGGCTGTGATCGATTTGGCTTGTACCGATCGCACGGGATTTAATGTTTCGGTGTGTGGAGGGGAAGTGAGCGCGTACGAAAAGGCAAGAGCACCAGAAATAAAAGTGGGGCACACGTGTTCACATGGCAACGATGTAACTAATCACACGATAACAACGGAAACAGCGGTCCAGCTGCATACGAATAAGAAGATGGGATGGAAGTGAAGATGGACGAGTTCTTTTTTGAAGCATGGTGACTGCGCAGGCGCAGCTGCGAAAAGAATACTGCAAACAAGATGCTAAAGACGGTCAGGTGAGTGAAATGTACAAACGCAAAAAAGCATGAAGTAAATCAGCTCGCCTTTGAGTACGCGAAGTTACAAGTCCTTTTTTTAAAATAAAGAACCTCAATTTATCATATCTCATACCCAACCCTATATACACTCCTCACTCTCCCATTTCCTTCAGCACCCCTAACAAGTCGCCAACATACTAGTCAACGCGCTCTTCTCCGCGCTCGTAATCGTAAGCGCATACACGCTCTTAACCTTAATCCACATGCGCGAGTACACGCAGTAATAGCTCGTTAGCGGGGGCTTCCAGTCCTCGGGGCCCTTGTCACCCTTGGCTTGGTTCACGTTGTCGGTGACGGCGATGAGTTGCGGGTTGGTCAGGTCGTTGGCGAAGGCCTGGCGGCGGGCGGTGGTCCAAGATGCGGCGCCGGACTGTGGTGGTGTTAGATTATTGTGAGTGGGATATGAAGTGGGGATTAGACGTACTTTCCAGGCGTTGCTCAACGGCACCATGTGGTCGATATCGACGTCGCTCGCTGCTGTCCAGGTTGCGCCATCGTAGGGGCTGAACCAGCTTCCGGACGTGGATACGCAGGCGGAATCAGTCACAACGCCGGTGCCATCTCTTTTCAAGACGGTCTCGCGGGTATTGCAGGTGCCGGCCTGAGCGATCCAGTGAGGGAACAGGTCACGGGAATATCCGGTTTGAGGACCTTGAGCGGCGACGGTGAGGCCGGCGAGTTGAGTAGCAGCCGTAGATGCGGAGGGGATGTTTGGTGGTGTGCGGGCAACCAGGTGGACTGGGGCTGGAGCGGCGGCGACAATGGCGGCCGAGGCCAAAGTGACGAGGATGGCGGACTTCATGGTAGCTGGAAGCTAGTGTTGACGAGTTGATCGAGACAGTTGTTGTAGTTGAGTAGACTAGGTAGACGGAGTAAGCGCCGAGTGTGTTTGTGATCTCGAACTCAGGGTCCAGTAAAGTCCGCGTCCTGCTCTTTACTTGACGTCTCTCCCTTCCTTATATACTTCCAACTTTTCTTTCTTCTACTCGGGGCTTTCCACCTCGCATTTTCGCATACTACGATCGCTATCTCCCACGCCAATGATAAGCACCACGCCTACTCAACTTACCAACGCCCTTACCTCTGTACCACGCACCCGGTCAATGCACCATCGCACTTCGTACACCACATTGGGCAGGTCAAGATAGCAGCCAAGGATCATGGCCTTGCACATCATCTACTCACTCGGGGTACATAGGCGAAGCCGTGCCTGATGATCCGTGTGTGTCGTCAAACAGTGGTCGAGCTTCCCTTCGCGGAGTACGGAGCCGACCTAAATGCGCTCACTGGGCACCAGCAAGATTACGTGGGCTTAGAGCAGAGTGTTGTGAGAGGTGGGATCAGACAGGTGCCCTTATCGCGAAGTGTGGTTGGCTAAAGGCCGAATGTAGATCGCCATTTTGATTGGTGCTGGATATGAAACTTCGGAGCGAAGACGGCGGCGCTTCTTGCGGTACGGGACGCGATGGATAAGAAGCGAATGAGAGGATAGAAGAGCCGAACGTGAGATTTGGAACGAACACTGTGAAAGGATGAGACGCTGACATTGGACGACGCGATGCGACTGCACGGTTGCGATGTTTGAGTGGCTGAATTTACCCCGCTGCAAATCACACGTGAGAGCTGATCAATGCCAAGCGAATCTCTTGTCGAAGACAGCTAGCCTTGGCCTTGAAAAGTAATGCCAAGATGCAAGTCTGTATCCATGTCGTGATCGCGCGACAACCTCATGTTTTCCTCTTTGGAACAATTGTAAAGGGTCGGGAAATCGTGTGCTTTGAGGGTCCAGAGGCAGCGAAACGCCGATCAAAACAACGGCCATCGACGAGACTTCGGGTATAAGCACCCCGGCAAGTCCGGGGCTTGGAGTCCCAAGCCTTTAGTGCTGCGTTCGATGCTGTCTCGCAAAAATGCCGTTTCGAGTATGTCCGCGGCGAGGACGGCTTGGCTGATGCTCAATCTGACCGCGTGCGAACAGACACCTGAAGAGAGCGAGCGAGCGAAGGAACGGCAGGAATGAGAAGGACTTGACAGACCTGATTCGAGCTTACGTATTCATACATACATGTTTGCGCATCGTCTACTCGGCGAAATCGAACTCCTTGAACGACTCCTTAAACTTCGCCACATCCTGCTCTTCCTCGGCCTGTGTCTGCCCACACTCGTGCCAATCGATCCTCTTGTCGAGGCGCAACAGCTTCGCAAGGACTTCTCGCCCAAACTGGCTATGGAATCGTATCTTCTCGTCAAACCGCATGACATAGCTTGTCTGCTTTGCCGGGTCATTCTTAGGGTCCCAGATCAGAACCCGGAAAAAGTCGCCAGTCTCTTCGACGCCATCTGCGACGTCCTCTTTCTTGAAGTTCGGCCAGTGCAAGTTCTCTGCTAGCGCTTTGAACGCGGCTTCGACTAGGCCTTTGCGAATGAGGTCGGCCGGTATTGGAAGATACTGCCAGTGAGTATGCGGTAGGCTGGATTTGCTGACTTCCCAGGTAACCGAACCGTACTCTTCGCCAGTGGTGGACTGCAGCATGCTGTTCAACGCCGAGCGATACTTTTGCATTTCGCTATATGTTGCTTGGCGCTCCTCTTCCTCCATGGAACCGAGGGTTGGCTGATGCGTGAACGGTATTATGAGCATGTGGCATGGGAAGCCCAGTTTCCCAAAGGTCTGTGATGTGGATAGTGGTCCCTTTGCTGTCGTCAGGTAGGAGTTGTCGCCGATGGAGGTGATGAGGTGCGTCGCAACATTTTCATTCGCTAGACAAAAGAAGCATTCAGAGGCTGACAACGGACCACGACTCTCACCCTTGCGCCGCTTGTGTGGTCTCCGCCCACGACTGCCATCATCGTATACCAAGGCTGACTCTCGCTGCTCTGGTGGTGAGCGCTTCTTCTCAGACAGAATGACGGGACATGCAGTTGATCCAGCAGGCGGTGATACGGGGTGGCTCGCCGAAGGGTCTATTGAGAACGCATATATCCACTTTTGCTTGTTGGAATTGCCGTAGGCGGCCAGGCTGATGAACCTAGTGACAGCGTAGAGGTTGTCAGTCTCGTCACTGGGAGTGTGAAAGAAAGGCTCCCGCTCATAGAATGTGCTGCCAGATGTGGAGAAGTGGTACCGAGGCTTCAGCACCGCGTCAAGATCGGCGATGCATTGCTGTGATTGAGGCTGGGACTCTGGGTTGAACTCGACTTTGGACCGCTTGCGGATGTCCTCAGGCCAGTCACTAGTGACGAGGATGTCTGCCGTTGTTGCTCCGCGGAGTATCTTCGCGTCTGTCTCGCCATAGAAGGGTGGGTACTTGTCCTTGGATTGACCTGCAATGATGTTCGGGTCTAATTGACCACCTAATGCAAGAACGCGGATGCCTTCCGAGGTTTTTGTGACGCTGCGTTTGCCAAGAAAGAAGAGATTATCACAAAGTTCATCGTTTGAGGTTTCCAATTTCTGCACAACTGCTGCTGGAAGCGGATGCTTGGAGAGGGCGAAATATGTCGGTAGCGGTATGTCAATTTTGCCATCGAGCAGCAACTGCACATCAGCATCACCGGCGACCTCAACGTCTCCAAATAGACTCCCGACAACGATTGCAAAGGCAAAGTTGTTTTTCGCGTGCAACGCGCCAAGCCTCTGGAAGACAGCTTTGCACTGGCCGTTCACATCGCCAATGACCACTCTGTAGACGTTAGCGACTGTTAAAGATCGGTAATGATGGAGTGGAGACGTACATTTTCGAAGCCATAGCGACCGTGTGATACGTTGGTGATGCTCGCGCGGTGTTGGTTTGTAAACAACCACCTGCCGGCGTGTCGGCACTAGCGCTATCGATAAGCAAGGAAGGATGGCAGGCGCGACCGAAATTTTTGTGGAGAAGATGAACATCGTCGCAAACTTCATACACCACATATACCATGGCAGCCATGTCACGGGGGCCCCAACCCAAGCCAGCTTCGAAGCTGCGCGCGCCAAAACGAGCCGCAAAAAGGGTCAAGGGCGGCACCGAATCGACACGAAACCACACCTTCAAGGGCTTCTCGCAGCGCATTGCCCAGCTCAAGATCGAACCTGTTCGCCGCGGCCGCAGCACGATTCTCGATGACGCCGAACTCGAATCCACCTTCTCTTACTTCAGAGACGCCTTCATAGAATGGAGAGAATTGAATCTCTCCGAGGGCTTCTCAACTTTTGCCCGCCGAGTCGCATCGCTATGCGACAGCCTTCCACAGGTCCTTCACCACAGCGATCGCATAATGGAACTGCTGGTCGAATACATCGAAAAGGGCGACAGATATGCGGAAGAGCCGCTACTGAGCCTTATAGCGCATCTGGCGCATGACTTGGGCGAGCGGTTCGAGAAGCACTTCGAAAAGGCCGTCACAGTAGTGTCGCGCTTGGCATCAACCCATGCAGATGTCGAGGTTATCGAGTGGAGCTTTGCGTGCCTCGCCTGGCTGTTCAAGTATCTCTCTCGATTATTAGTGCCGGATCTGAGACCGGTTTTCGATCTCATGTCACCCTTGCTAGGAAAGGAGCGCCAGAAAGCTTTCGTCTCCAAATTCGCCGCTGAATCGCTTAGTTTCCTAATTCGCAAAGCTGGCGCCGGCTACCACAGGGACAAGGCGCCTCTACGACTGATCGTCAGTCACATCTCGCAGCAGGTGGAAGATGCGCAGGAGTCTACAAAGAATCAGGAGTTTCAGCAGGGCCTCATGTACCTCTTGGCCGATTCGCTCAAGGGCATCCACCGAGGCTTCCACTCTAGCGCTGCAGCCATCTTGCAGGAGCTTTTGGCAGAGGACTACAGAGACGAGCGTACCGTTGCCCGCACTCGACCGCTTGAACCTATTCTGGTCGGCGTCCTCACCGCAATCATTCACCACTCGGACGCCGAAAACTTCGACCCACTGCTAGCGATCATTCTTGGCCAGATTGAGTCTTCTATAGCGAATCCGGATCATTTGGGACTCTCTGCTCGGCTGCTGTATGTCGCCTGCGGCGTACGTCAAGGCGACCGAGTATCGGATTGGAAGCCCGTGTTGCACTGCCTTGATCTTCTGGTCAAGTCAAGAGAAGAGTGGCCCGAAACTGAAGCATGGGATATACTTTCAGCTGCATCTGTTGTCTATCAATACTGCTCGCTAGATGCTGCTATTCCTTATGAGAAGCTTCTCGAAAGTCTTGCACAGGGTACATGGGAGATGCATTTCCTGCCTTTTTGCAACCTCTTTGCGAGTTTGGGTGCAGAAAGGTTCAAGACACTCCTTCTGCCGTACTTCAAGAGGTACGTTTCGACCCTCCGATGCTCGTGAACGCCTACTGATGCGCCCAGATTCATCGTTCAGAAGTCCCACGAACACGGCCCGGAGCTTTGTGTAGTTCTACCGCAGCTTTACCAAAGCGGTACCATCTCGAAAGGCACACTACAACCCTCAGAACGCTGGCAAACACTTTTGAGTGAACGAATCAGGCAACTTACCAGAATTGAGCGCACTGATCCCGGTTTGGATAGCCTGACGTACTTGTGCAACGCTCTGTTGGATTCGACACTTGTGCTTGGGACTAGCGAAGAGCAAACAAAGATTCTATGGCAAGATCTTGGTAAGCTTCTGAAACAGGCCGTGAAAATTGACGATGCTGAGTTGCTCACTTCCGTCGATTTCTTCGCTCTCGGCGCCGGCTTTCACTTTTTTGTGGAACAAAGCTCTGATTCCAAGTCAATTCTGGACCTGTGGCCTGACCTATGCCGAATCTCATCGATATGCGGCCATTCCGTGTCGTTTTGGCGTGCGTTCCTAGCTTTTGGGAAGCGCGAGAGCACAAGACTCTCCCTGGAGGGACCACACACCGAACCTCTGAAGCAAGCTCTCATTGATTGCTTGGGGTCGCCATCTCACGAGCTAAGGCTCACGGCGTTGTCCATTCTCCAGATACTTGTGACTACAAGCGATGAGTTGCGCAACATCATTTCCGTGGCAATCTTGATTGAACAAACACCGCTCACTCTCGAACATCAGCGCTCGATTGCCATGCGCATCGGACAGCTCGCGAAGCTTTATTCAGCTGTATGCTCCGACCAGTGGATAGGAGAAGCTATACCGACATTCTGCTTCGGTCTACTGCACGTGCGGTTGGCATCTGCATGGGATGAGACCTGTCTAGCTCTCAAGGCCATGTGCGACACCAAGGAGGGCGAGAACCATGTCACCCGGATCGCCTTCAACTGGCTGGGCGCGCCCGAAGACCAGGACGTTAACAGTGTTGACGAAGACCCTGTTACACGATCACGACCATATGTTACTGAGTTTGAGTGCATAAACGTGGTTCAGGTACATGAGCTCGTCAACGATGCACAGGAGCTGTCAGAAAATGTCGAGGGTCGATTGGAGGCCATGTTCAAGGAGAAGCACGACATAACACCATTCATCAACTCGTTCAGCCGGACACAAGCTCTGCGCTTACTCAACGCTCTCCCTCACGTTGCAGAGAAACGCTCAAGGCTTCTTGTGCCAATCCTCCTTGACTGGGCGTTGGATCGACGCTTGCCAGGTTCAGAGAGCGACGATACTAACCTGCAAGAGGCGCATGTGGACATCAAAGATCGGTGGTCCAGGAAGGACCAAAAAGCCATGCTGTCCCTGTTTGCCAAGTTCACCAACCCCACAGTACTCTCTCGGTCTGATGAGGTTCGTGATGCCCTGTTGGCATTGCTGGCAAACGGCGACCTCGAGATCCAAAAGGCGGCATTGCTTAGCCTTCTGACCTGGAAGGATCCTGCCATATCGCCGCATAAAGAAAATCTGCTCAATCTCCTTGATGATGCGCGATTTAGGGACGAGCTGCCTATGTTCCTTAGTGAAGGTGAAGTTCAAGATAAAGACATCGAGCGCATCCTGCCAATAGTACTCCGCTTGCTATATGGCAAAGTCATTGCCGGAAAGCGTGGCCTTGAATCCAAGAGGAAGGCTGTCTTCATTGGGTTAAAGACACGATTCGGAGACGGCGCAATCACCCAGTTCCTCGACATCGCATTCGGTCCCTTGCGCGGCATTTCCGTCCTTGGAAGCGATGCTCTAGATGAAGACTTGCTGCAGAAAGATCTGATCGACAATCGCAAACAGATTGGTATGCTCAATATGCTGGACGACTTACTAAGCACTTTCCAAACCACATTCAATCCATTCACAGCAACTGTAGTTGATCCGGTTTTGTACTGTCTTATCAAAGCGTCTCGAGACTTGACAGGCTCCGCGGCCGCACACGACAGGGAGGTGGATGTTACAGAAGGTCGCACCATGAAGATCTCCTTACTCAGGACGGTTCGCCAACGCGCACTGACAATCCTTGCGAGGCTGTTCGAAAGCTGCCCAGAACATGATTGGCGCCGGTATTCTGCAGCTATTGTGAAGGAACTCGTCGAGCCCAGGCTTGAGAACTTTCCCATAGAGACAGCACAGTCGGTCTCAGGGCTCTTACGTCTCTTCGCAGCTTGGTCCAAGTCTCCACTAACTGCCACGTTCTTGGTGGAGCACAACTCGATGGTTTTGAACAAGATCATCGACTGTCTAGAGGTTTCATCAGCAAAAGACGAGGTCCGAAAGTTCGTGCTAGACGACATCCTAGGTAACATCGTGTTGCTCTTAAGTAACGATGATTCCAACACGACCGAGGATAAACTCTTAGTAAATCGCATCCAAATCGCCATCATCCAACCCTACTCCAATGCGATTATCAGCAAAGTGGGTGCCCTTCTGCGACAAAGCCCAAGTAAAGAAGTGCTCGAGTCTGGGGTCCAAACAATCGCAAGCTTGGCTCCTCACATCATAGGCTCCACCGAGTCGCGTAGCATGATCGAGATTGCTACGTTCCTTCTTCGGCAACCATCCAAGCGAGTGAATCCTCGGACAAAGTCTGGCCTTCTCAAGATCTTGCACGAGTTCATCCAACGCCACGATAGCGATGATGTTGGCGAGCTCTTTGACAGCGTATTCGATGCCATCTGCCCACTGTTTGCCTTCGTCCAGGATCGGCCGGCCAGAAGTTTACTCTGCGACATTGTGCATGACTTGTCCCAAACGAGAGACGACTTGGCCGCTACTGCTCGACTTTGTCAAGATCTCAATTCGTTCGCAAAGTCAAGGCTGGATGAACCTGATTTCGAGCGCCGTGCCCGAGCCTTCACTTTGATCACTGAGACCGGCTTTCAGTCATACACGCTTACTCAGTGGAAGCCATTAGTTTACAATATGCTCTACTTCATCAAGGATGACGATGAGCTCAGCATTCGTACTAACGCCTCCTACACACTTCGCCGCTTCATAGAGGTTTCCGAGGGTGACGAGTTCAAATTGTTCATTTCTCTAGCCATAATTCCTGGCATCCAACACGGAATGCGAGAACCTTCGGAACTTGTGCGAGCCGAATTCTTGACCGTTCTCGAGCAACTCGTCAAGCTACACAGCGGATGGCCGCCTGTTGCCGATATGCACATCCTTTTGTCGGAAGACGAAGAGGCATCGTTCTTCTCCAATGCTCTCCACATTCAAGGTCACCGTCGACTTCGTGCTCTACGGCGACTCGCTCCAAATGCCCCCTACATCAAGAGTCACAACATCTATCACATACTACTCCCACTCCTTGAGCACTTTGTGTTCAACAAGGCCAACGACGAGAGCTCGGACAGCCTATCGGGCGAGGCAATCAAGACTTTGACAGCCCTGGTTGAGTGGTTAGAGTGGCCACAACTGCGTTCTTTACTGAAACGCTACATTGGCTACCTGTCAAGCAAAGAAGACATGCAAAAGCCTATCATCAAGCTCATTGTGGGCCTGATGGATGGACTGAATCGAGCGGGTCGTGCCAAGGGTTACATTACCACCGCAAGTGCCGCTGCTCGGACCGATGAGGACGAAGCGACGGGTGGAACCGATGCCATGGATGTCGACAAGCCCGTGTCTTCGCTCACAAAGACGCTTCCACAGCAAGAGAAGTTGACAAACGACCTCATCAATCACTTTTTGCCGGACCTCACGGAGTACCTACACAAGAAGGACGATGCAACGGTCAGTCTGCGAGTGCCTGTTGCCATCGCCATCACGAAAGTATTGCTTGTTCTACCACCACGCGAGATTGAGGCTCGACTTCCAGCTGTTCTGTTGGACATTTGCTACATCCTGAAGAGTCGTGCCCAAGAGAGTCGAGACATGTCCAGGAATACACTCACAGAAATTGCAACGTTCATGGGGCCTAGCTATCTAGGCTTCATACTCAAAGCCCTACGAGCCGCACTCCAGCGAGGATATCAACTTCACGTGCTTTCCTTCTCGATGCATCATATTCTGGTCAAGCTTGGCGATCAGCTCAAACCAGGTGATCTCGACTATTGTCTTGCTGATATTGTCGACATCATTATGGACGACACCTTCGGCGTCACTGGACAAGAGAAGGATGCCGAAGAGTACATCAGCAAGATGAAGGAGGTCAAGAGCAGCAAGAGCTTTGATTCCATGGACATTGTCGCACGATCTGCCACCCCTGCATACCTTATCAAACTCGTCATTCCCATCAGGTCGCTTCTCCTGGAGAAGCTGAATGCAAGGATGGTCCAGAAGATTGACGAGCTCCTCAGACGCATCGGCATGGGCGTACTTCAGAATCCAACAGTCAACAATCGCGATATCCTAGTGTTTTGTTACGAGTTGATCCAGGAAGTCTACAAAACCAGCGCGACGACCGACACCAAGAGCAAGATTGATCCTAAGAACAAGCGATACCTTATTAACATGAGGGGTGCAGCAAAGTCTGGCGCTCGCCTTTCGACGTCATCTTACGTGTACAAGCTCACACGCTTCAGCCTGGATATTCTCCGGACTGTCTTGCGTAAGCACACCGAACTACAGACACCTAAAAACCTCGCTGGTTTTCTTCCAGTCATTGGCGATGCAATGGTCCAGGGTCAAGAGGAGGTGCAAGTCTCCGCCATTCGCTTGCTCACTACATTTATCAAGGTTACCATGCCGGATTTGGACACGAACTGCCCAGTATATATCAACGAGGCCATTCGTGCGATCAAGGGAGCGCCATCATCCAATACGGAGCTCGCACAAGCATCGCTCAAGCTTGTGTCAGCTGTCCTTCGTGATAGACCGAATGTGGAAATCAAAGAGCGGGATGTTGGGCATCTCATCAAGCGCTTGGTGCCTGACCTGGATGAACCCGACCGACAAGGTGTCTCTTTTGGATTCCTCAAAGCCGTCATGAACCGCCGCTTCGAGATCCCAGAAATCTACGAGGCTATGGACAAGGTCGCCGAAATGATGATCACGAACCAAACAAAGTCTGCTCGAGACGTCGCCCGCAGCCACTACTTCCAATTTCTCACTTCCTACACACAAAGCGAGAAACGCTTCAAGAAGCAGATGGAATTCCTGTTGAAGAACTTGCGATACGATCATGTCGAAGGTCGACAATCAGTCATGGAGGCGCTAGACTTGCTCATCACTAAGGCTCTTCCAAAATTCCCTGAAAAGACGCAGTACGAGTACCATGGCATGATCTTCCTTCCCTTGATCAATACGGTCGCAAACGACGATTCGAGCAAATGCCGAGAACTAGCGAGTCTCCTAGTCAAGAAGTTGTTCCAACATGCGAGCATCAGGAGGGTACAGAGCTTCCTTACCGATATGAAGGCATGGCTAGACCAAGACGAGAATGCGGGATTGAAGAGGCTCGGCATCCAGTGCTGGGGTTTCTACTTTGAAACCGAAGGTGAAGATGATGAGGAGCCAAAAGAGCTCTCCACTATTCTAGAACGTCTCGACTCCATCATTGACGAATCGCTGGTACATCGTGACGAAGATGATTGGGAGTTATTGTACTACTCACTCACCTTGTTGACAAAGGTCTGCAAGAAGTATTCTAGTGTCATGTTTACGGCGAGCAAGGAAAGCCTGTGGACTGCGATTCATGCCTGCACTTCGTATCCGCATGCTTGGGTCAAGCTCAAGGCTGCTGAAATGACGGGTATGGAATTCGCGCATTTGGGTATCGCAAACAAAGATACAGGTCTCGAAGCATTGCCACTAGAAGGATCTGGCGGACTGCAGCTAGCAGAGCAGAGCATGATTCAGTTGACGAATGCGTTCTTGAAAAACCTGCTGAATCCAGAGATTACGGAGCAGCTCTGCACTCAGTCAGTCAAGAACATCCTCTTCTTGGCCAGATGCTTTGCTGCGAATGGGGCGAAATGGCATTGGCAGAGGTCGGA
Organism: Ophiobolus disseminans; assembly: GCA_010093685.1. Lineage (NCBI taxonomy): Eukaryota > Fungi > Ascomycota > Dothideomycetes > Pleosporales > Phaeosphaeriaceae > Ophiobolus > Ophiobolus disseminans. The sequence continues at coordinate 407,954 of MU006244.1, read as the reverse complement.
TGGAGACGAGGAGGAAGATGCTGTGGCTGGAGCTAATGGAACTACAAATGGCGATGCGGCTGCCGACGAAGAAGAATTTGGAGGCTTCTCCCCCCCACCGGAAACCGCACCCAAAACAAACACCACCACCCCTCCAACAGCCATCCACCGCCTCTTGATCCGCCTCTCTGGCCTCGTCCGCCGCGACAACCGTTCCATGCTAGCAAAGAGCCTCGTCATACATCTTCTCGACACGGTTTACACCAACCCCAAGTTCCCTCTCGAGCCACTCAAATCCTCGCTGCCTCACGTCCTCACAACACTCAACACCCTCGTCGACCCTGCAACCACCATTCCCCGCGCCCACACCAACCCCACATCGCTCAACGAGCCCAACGAGCAGTACAAGGCGCTCATCGACAAGGCGCGCGAGATCATGAGCGGCTTGCAGAAGCGCATGGGCACGCAGGAATATCTGGGTGTTATGGGCGAGGTGCAGAGACTCATCAGGGAGAGGAGGGAGGAGCGGAGACGTAAGAGGAAGGTTGAGGCTATTGTGGATCCTGAGCGCGCGGAGAAGGAGAAGCGGAGACGACACGATGTTAAGAGGGTTAAGAGGAAGGAGAAGGGGGTTGAGGGGAGGAGTATGAGAAGAGGGTGGTAAGGCACGTGTTAGTGTGCGTGGTAGGAATATGCATTTCATGGCGTTTATATGCTCGGAAAAGTGTAGCATTTGCGGAGGCGTTTAATTCGATACTCGATTATGTTCGAACTGTTGGTTGATTCACCATCTCGACGTGTAAATTGAAAGTGAGTTTGGCTCGCGTTCTTGCCCAGGTGGTTGCACCTGCTCTTTCATCCGAAAAGCTTACATAATGAAGCTACTGCGATTCTCAGGTTCAGCCATCCTCTTCCTCCTCGCCATGATTTGTTTTCGACACAAGGCTGAGATACGCATATCCAGACAAGCCACGATGTTCGACCGCCAAATGAGAGGTACTGATGGCTTACACTGCCTACGCACCCCACCCACAATTGGTCGCCACGGGCTACCGACTCCGCAAGTGCATGTGTCGGGACTGATAAAGATGGGACGGCCTTCCTCGCACGTCGGAAGTATTGTAATGACCTTTTCTCTCAGCCTTGCTACTTTGTCGCAAATTTTGCGTCGCAAGTAACTTTTCTCAACTTTGCTACTCTGTCGCATACCTAGCATCGTTAACGACCACACGTTCAAGCGACGACAGAGCCTGGGAAGCCTCACAATACTTTGGCGTTTCCCTCACGCACGTACAGTTAAGACATCGGTCGATTTACACTCGTAATATGTCTACCGAACAGGCCCCACCAGACCAAATCAGTTCTCGCACCTCGATCGACGATACGACCGAAATTGACGCATCACTGGGTGCATCGCCTCATGATTGTCTCACGGAGACCAGCATCGATGCGCCGCCCACACCTGTTCCGCGTGCCAAACGTTTTGGTGTACCACCACGGTCGTCTGTCTGGCGCCGCAGCTGGAAGACGCCCGCTGGGATCGTGGGCTTCTACTTGCTGGGTACATGTCGCTTGTAAAACATTTTCGGTATCTGGCTGATCAAAGTTCTAGCGCTGCTGTGTGCAGTCACCCACCATTCTGTGTTTATATACCTGAATGGCCGCATCGTCAATATCGGCAACGAAGATCTCGATTTCGCCACTACCACTGTTCCACAGACGTACGCCACGACCATATCTCTTGCACTTGTCACAGTTTTCCGGGCGGCATTAGTAGCTAGCGTTGGGCTATGCTACACGCAGTCTCTGTGGAAGAAGCTGAGAACCGATGTTCTGGAAGTAGGACATATCGAGGAACTATTCCAGATCCGGTCGAATGCTCTACGACTTCTTCATCCTGCTTTGGTTCTATACGCACCAGTGCTAACGTCAGTTGCCATCATATCCTGGCTTCTTCCTGTTGCTATGATCTACCCACCCGGAGCGTTGGTGGTTGGGTTAGAGTACCGACAAGTTGCTGAGGTCTTCAACGTTTCCGTTATTCCAACAGACAGGGGACCAATATCTCCTCATTATGTGGAAAATTCATATTTTTGTGCAAGTGGACTTGCAGAACTCAGTCAGTCGGCGACGGGATGCAATATCACCAATATCACACAATTGTCTGGATGGGATTTTTTTGTGAGTACCTTGTTATATCACGTCCAACTATCGCTGAACTGACATGTTTGCAAGGGCTCGTCTAGTGCCTTAAGATTTGTTGCCAGCACTGTCCTCTCAACTTCTGCAATACTTGATTTAAGTCGCCCCTCCCGAGAGAACTCTACTTATCATATGACTTTTCGTGGGCCGATGCTGCAGTGCGACTACGAGAACAGCACTAGAAGTATAGATCTTAACAGTACCCAGTTTTCTTGGACTCATATCTGGTCAGTCAACTTGACCAAGGTATTTATACTCTCTGAACCCTACACTTCGTTTGTTATGTACCGGGGCACGACCGTGTTAGTAAAAGAACAACTCTTGCCTGGAGGCCTTTCATTCCTCATGCCCTGTCCTGAAAAAATGCTGTTCGGTTTTGACGTCACGGAAACGGAACGTGTTCAAGATTCCGTATCTTACCACACGCTTGTTCGATCAGTGACTGTCCAAACATGTGTGCTAGTTACCGCACGATACGACCTCAACATTTCATTCTCTAATGGAACACAACATGTCAGTTATTCTGTTAAGGACCCTCGAAAATTACGACCGGTTGCTACTTCAAACCAGAAACATCTGCAGGAGCAAGAGATATTGGATGCGATGGCCTTGTTTGACTCGATAAGGCGAACTCTCGACGTGACGGGGGAAAATATAATGGACCTAAGACGCTTCATGAACCAGAGCCCAACGTCAGAAGTCTTTCGATTAAACAATACTGACGTTCGAGGCTGTTCGGTAAATGTCACCACACGCAATTATGTGCGAGGTATGGGTGCACAAACCCCGCAACGCTTACTGAGTGTTCAATTGCCTTGGTCAAAGCTAATTGTCGCCAGGGTCAGACGTTTTTGGGATGTCGGCTTTCAACGAGGGGCGTAGAAATCCCGAATGGACTGTTTATTCGTCGTCCATCAACCTAAACGAATCGCTACTCAATGAAGCCCTCGCAAACATCACAATTTCGGCATTGACCCTCAACACGTACTATGGCCTCGTGAGGGGCTCCTCGAGTAGAGTATTTAACGTATATCATTTCGAAAAACGACTTAGCTTCTACCTCCCGTACGGACTCAGCCTTCTGTTCGCGCTCCCCATACTGGTCCTTGGTCTACTGGCATTGCGGTATAACGGTGTAGCAGCCATCGACGGGGGATTCGTACAAATCCTCATGACAACAACGGGACGCACTGAGCTTGAAGAAGCTGCGATCAAGGGCTGCCTCGGCGGAGAGGAGAATATTCCGAAGGAGCTGAAGAAGCTGAAGGTTCGATTTGGAGAAATGCATACCGACGATCAGCGTGGAAAGGAAGATGGACTACCCGCTCAACAAGAGTATCGCGCCAATGCGCCTTCAACACCGGCATCTCAAAGTCAGTACAGCGACCGCACGGGGGAGGGCATCAATGCGGAACAAGCGCCCGTCCCACAAGCTATACTTACCCCTGGAGACGACGAGGACATCACGTACGACGGTAACGGCGTATCTTCTAGCACTACAATAGATCAGGAAGGGAGCCATGTTGTGCACAGAGCGGGCTTTGGCCTCCTTCACGAAACGAGTCCTTTGAAGAGAGGTGTGCAGTATGGACGGCTTGAGGCAAATACAGAGGGGTAGTCCTGTTCGTAAAGTTGCAAGTAATTTCCGTCGCGCTCATCGCCACGTAGCTATCATCTTCATTCCAGCAGCGACTTCAAATCATTGGCCTCATTTAGTCTTTCAGCTATTCTCGAACAATGTTCTTGGACTACCCAGTTGGTTCGAAGAGTGGAGGTGTCAAGGTCGAAATCACTCGTCCGTAGCCTTAGGCGAATAGCTGCTATATCGATCGCCAGACCCTGATCCGCGCCGGAGCTTTCATTAGTGCCGATCGAAGGAGCGCTAAGCTGGCACCTCTCATGCTAACACATCGACCACTCTCTGACCACGATCAGGGATTCAACGTCAACCTATTCGAAAGTATCCTCTGAAGGAGCCGCAAAGTCACAGTCGAAGCGTGCTTTTTGTGGTACATTTGTCGCGCTTTCGGCTCTGATGTATCGCCGCGACGTTTTCCACAACGCACACATGAAAGATCACTATTTCCTGTTGACTTGTCCTCAAAGATCTGCAAATAACCAACCGGGAACAAAGATGTCGCCGGCTCAGCTCCGAGATACCTGCCAAGATGGCTCTCAGCGGAACGGCCCTGTAGATCTGCGCTTCAAGGGGACCTCGCTTATCGGCGACCCACATGCCAGGAGATCTAATGAACATCGTGCCTTGCTAGCTGCGATGCATTGAGGATAGGAGAAGAGGAGATGCATTCGATAGGTGTTGAGAGGCTAACAGACGTGCATGGCGCTGAGTCGCCATTGTGGACGGAGCTTGGGACGTCCGGGTGTGCGGTGCGTACAGCTGTCTGAGCGAGTTCCAATGTTGTAAGATTATTACCAATGATCGTCCTGAAAGTATGCTAACAAGCGTGAGATATTGCCATGCATCCGGATGCTTTGCAAGCTAGCTGGGAGATGGTGGGAATTACGCTATTCGAGCTACGACTGCCGCATGTTAGCTCGTGTCTAACCCCACAGTAATTTAAGACACATCTCAATCTGACCAAGGACGATCTCACTAGGTGCTTGAGCTGCTTGACAACAATCGTGGCAGTGGCAGAATGAGGTGTACTAAAAGTGCGATGGAGTGGGTACGAGATCGCCCCAAAGGTTATCACCGAAGCAGTCGACGAACCACAAGGATGGTCAATGTAGTGGTTGGAGCCACGAAATGCAGAGTTAAACTGAGCACAGAGCCTTTTACAACACTACCATGAGCTTATCGGCCCGGCGATACTCCCGACCAGACTACAAGCGCACTACTCCAGCTCGGTAGTGATACTCGTAAGTTTCTCAGTGGCTAGTAGCATATAGTCTCGCACTTCATATTCCCGGCAAGACATCAAGAATTAGATAGCTGTGCTTGAAGTTACAGCAAGGACGAACTCTTTTTCACAACCATTGGTCTGGCAACCCTCGACAATGACCATCAGGCAATGTAGATGTCTCAAGCTGCATCTACCGGTGCATTCTCGGCACTACTTGAATTGCGCTGTAATCATGCAGAACAACAAGACGATCGTCATCACAAGTTGCTGCAGAGATCTTCAGCATGCGCCTACAATGTGAGAAGAGTCAGTTCCAATAGATCGTCAACTTCAATGCTGATCATTTGCCGCCACAGGAAGCAGACGTCGTAGACTGCTCTTGCTAAGCTGAGACCCTCTTCACGACGGCAAAGATCACCTCCTACGTACCCATCAATACTAACTATAAGTACCACTGCTTGCTCCATCCTCCAACTTCATCAGCACAGCATCTCATCTTCTCAACTCTACACCATCACACTCTAAACACTCCATCATCTCAATAATCCAGCCACAATGGTCTCCTGTCGCGTCCTCCTCGCCTCCACTCTCGCCCTTGCGGCCCCCATCGCAGCCCAGACGTCCGCCCAAATCGTCACCACGCTAACCTCACTCACCACAAAAAGCCGCGCAATTCTCCCCGATGCGCAGTCCATCAGCCTCGTAAATGGCCCGCTTTTCATCATCGGCCAAGGACCCATCCCGAAGGTCATCAACGGCTTCCGGGATATCGTCGTCACCGCGACGAACGCACTTGCGGCGGATGACCGTCAACCCATTGCCGCTGGCGCTGATAGTGACGCTATTTCTACTGCGTTTAGAACGGTGAGTTTACGTTCGGCTGCATGTATGGCACATTCACTGATTGGATTTAGTTCGTGTCTGCGCACCAGGAAGTCCTGAACGTCCTCATTACCAAAGTCGAATTTTTTTTGCCACAGGTTGGGACTGAGCCAATGGTTGCAATACTCCGCCAGGACGAGGGTGTTCTTGATGTAAGTAACCGCTCCGTATTGTCTGTTGCATTGCTAACAAGTGTGCAGACCCTCACCTTCTCCCTCATCGACAAAGTCGCGTCGCGTGCGTCCGACATCACCGCGGCTGGAAATGATCTTGACAAAACTCTTACTGCTGCGATCAACGCCTTCTCCAACGTTCTTCCCACGAGCAAGCGATCCATGAGGTTTGCACGCCGCGATATGGTTGCTGTAGCTTGAATATAGACAGGATAAACTCGGGCAGAGTTGCGGAATCAATATCTCGGTAGCTATTAGTGAGCGTTTGGCATGCTCGCAGGAAAAGATGTAATTCGTGGAGTGGTGCGATCTGAAGTTAATATAATACCAATTTATTCATTTTGCAATGAATTCTCATGCCATCATATCGTACGCAGTGCAGTGAGCCGAAGGAGCCGACCAATTATGTCAGCTCATCGCTGTACTAGCATATGTTGATGACCTCGATAGAAGGATCGTTGTTTTTAACCAGTCTGGAGAAGTCCTCAATCCACATCATAACTGTGTCATCCCCATCATTATGCTCCAGCATCTCACCAACAACCTGGTGGCAAATCCCGACCCGTCTGAAAATGAAAACGTGCTCAGTCCCATGTAGTAGCCAAATCTCATCTCCCCGTACCACGGGACCTTCAGTTGAAACACGGGCGCGACCGTCTGTGCAGAATTGTGTCTGGTGCGATATATCCTCCGGTTGCACAATCTTCGATTCTAATACTTCTAGAAGCTTACCGCGTGCTTGTATGATTCGATCTTGCCGACTTTGGTCATCTTCCCGGAATGTATGGGCAACGAAGGGTACGTTGGGACGCTCACCGCAAGCGTGGAAAGAAGAATGCACAGAACGGCCTACGGACCGACCGTAGAACCAGTTTGGAACCCAACTCGGAGTGTTAACCTCCTCTACTGACCGAATCACCTGGTATGTTTTTCGCAGTATGTTTAGACTACCTTTTTGAAGTATGACGTTCCGGAATAGCCGTACAATGATGTCGGAGAGGATGATTTCTGGTGCATACTGTGGGACGATGCCGTAATGGTCTTGGCTCAATCCGAGAAAGGCGTAGATAAGGTCTCTTGGATCCGACGCTTTGCAGAAATGCGCCTCTTCCAGGCTGGAGAACAGATCGATGGACCGCTCCGGTGAATTTAGAATGTCATATCGCATATTTAGAAGCCTTCGCACTCCCTTTTCAACTGTACACAACAAGACAGGGTAGTGCCTGGTGCAGACTTGACAGGCATTGGCATCATGCCCGCCAAAGTTTGGAGGCGAATCTGAACAGCGAGCTCTGCGGAAGGCTGTGTAGGTACGTATACCTTCTAGAAAATCCTTCCAGCCCATAGACTCCCGTGAAGCTAAAAATACTGCATGCTGCGACCGGAGGAATTCTTGTCGTACCCAAGCACGAGCCCACCATTGGCTTTCCAGGATAGTGTTGATGAACGCGTTCCAGGCGTGATGAAGCTTCTCGTCTTGCCAGCTGAGCTTGAGATACTTCCGAAGCTGGAATTCAAACCCATTGCCAGGTGGTATCCGTGAAAGATCATATAACCAACCTAAGCCACCACTAGCGTCTCTATCAGTTGATAAGCAGACTAGGACCTGTGATGCAGTGGCATAGATGTCCCCCATGAAGCCCACTTGGTGCGAGCGCTCGGAGGTATTGCTTTGTTCAATGCAGATTTGATCTGCCTACAGGAGAGACTCTTCGTCGCCATGTATTTTCTTCCAATAGTGACGAGCTTGCCGAAGCGCATGGCCCAGGTTCCCGAACGCGTTGAAAGGTAATCCGTTGACGACAACGACTTCGGTCTTCTTCGGATCTCCGGCGCAGTAGGATACGGTCGTGAATTTGTCTGCCATACCTTCCAGTGATACATCGTCCAGGAGGTCGGCAGATACAGTAGCGTCGTCATCTTCACCAGTCTTGAGAGGATGTATTCGCAAGAGGCGGATACGGCGATCGTCTGCGTTTAGAGCCGCGTATTCGAAGGTCTCGTAGAAGGCGCGGTTGTTCGGCGTGTAAAAGTTATCTTATTTGATTTTTTGTTCCGGATTTGGAGTTGCAGGTTGAGCCTCCAGAATGGTAGAGGTGCTCATCATGAGTGAAAGGTTTCGTAATCCCGAATGACACTCGACGCCTGCGGCAGTGTGTGCAGAATATTGACGAGGCAGGGACACTATTATAGGGAAGGCTCTACCAGAAGAAAGATCAATGGTACGAGGGTAATACTGTGGTTTCGTCGAAAGGCCTGACAGGCAACAGCCTCCTAGCTTTCACCACCCCACTATCTAGCGTCTTGGCACTATGAACAAAGTGCGCGCGCCTATCAGAAGCACATCACAACGATTCCATATCAACCCCTCATAAAGCATTACCACATCTAGGTAAGAAGTCACGTTGTCGGCAGCGGCGTCTCAATCGCCCGGCTGACCACGTAAGGCGTCCAACGGAATTCCGACGTGAACCGCAATGTCAGACCACGACACAAGCCGAGATCCAGATTTATAGTTATATACATTAGCAACCCTATGTACACCATAAGTAAGCGCCAACTTTCCATCAAATAGCCCAGACGTCCAGTGCCGTGCATTCCCTCCCCTGGACCGCGCCGCAACCTCAACCACCACCACACCGCAACGTACCCTCCCAAACCCACCCCACCCTCCACTTCAATGCCCCTAACATTCCTCCCCTCCCTCTCCCAAACCGCCATAACAACCCTCCGCATCCTCCCCCTCCTCAGCACAACCGCCTCCCTCACCCACGCCTACATGGAACTCATCACCGTCTCCGCCTTCTTGCACGCCGCACCCACACGCACCCAACTAAGTAAATTCCTTCTCAAAGGCACCTCACCCACTCCGACGCCCACGCCCGCCGCCCGCAAAGAACTGCAAAAAGCCAAAACCTTCGCTGCGCCAGCCTGGTTCGTGAATTTCTTCAACGTCGGCGTATGGAGCGTCATCGGGCTCAATAGTCTCACATTACTCTCCGCTTCGGCGAATTTATGGCTCTACCCTGAAAATCTGGGTGCGAGTCGCGTGTACTATTTGATCGGGCTGGGTGCTGCATTGGGGCACTATGCGTTTGTGCCGCTTGTGGGTGCGAGCGTGGAGAGGTTGTTTGCTTTATGCGCGGCGCAGGAAAGGGGAGAAGATGCTGGGGCGGGCAAAGGGGCGGTGGAGAGTGTACGGGAGTGGGTTGGTGTGCATAAGGTGCGGATGGGGAGTGTGGATGTGGTTGCTTGGGGGAGTTTTGTGGTGGGTGTTGTTGGGGTTTTGGGGGCATGAGGGGGGGACGAATAGAAAGGCGAAGGAGCTACGATGTTTAAGAAACGCAGGTCTTTAACTTGATCTGTGTCCCTGCGTATCAGCAGTCACGTTCGCTTTCTGCAGACGACGCACTCGAGATAGAGACAAGTTTGCGTTCTCGGCGATTATCTACCTTGTGCCGAGCATCTGCAGCACGTTTTTGTGCCTCCTCCTCCTGGCTTCGTCTCTGGTATGCTGCCTGGTAACGCGCTTTCTCATCTTCAGCAGACGTCTCGCTGTCGACGGAGATCAAGCGACCTTGAGTTTGGCGCAATTTAGGATATCCCAGCTCTGTTCGTCTAGTGGAAGGTTTTGCGCCTGTTTCTTGACTGGTGCTGGCCACCTTCACGTCGCCATCCCGGTCATCTTTTCGTGTGTGCAGTGCTCGCGCTTTTCCATGTTCCTCACGCGCAGACTCTTCACCTCTTGCACGCCGCCTCTCTGCTCGGCGCACATGTCGCTTTTCTTCTTCTTCTTCTGATTGCGCTACGTTCTCTGATTTGTGCCGCTCGTTCCCACGTTTCGAGTTCCCAGTTGATGTCTTTACTGTACCTTTTGCCACACTGGTGACCTTCTTCGTGTCTTTTTTTGGATCTGTGAATATGCTCTTCATTGCTCCGATAAAACCAGAACCAATGGGTCTCATTTCTTTTGGCCCTTTCCCACGCTTGCGTCTCTCTGGTCCTCTGCGATACGCGGATCCATCGGAGTATTCCTCTACACTTGTAAATGAGGGAGATTGAGGTATCTTGAGATGTTGATGTGGTGAGGATCGAGTCAAAGGACGGCTTTCAGCCCAACCTGAAGATCGAGGCGGGACCCGCGATTTAAGACTCTCTTCTTTTCTCATTCTGGCCAGGCGTTCTAAGCTTTCCTGAGCCTCCTTATTGCGACGCTCCAATTCCTCCTCTTCGATCATGCGACGTATCTCTTGCACGGCCACTACACTGCGACGGTCTAGTTCGGCCATCTGACGCGTCCTCTCTGCAGCGAGGGACTCTAGCTTTTGCTCGTATAAAGTCCTAGCCCTTTCAAGGTCAATATTTACATTTCCTTGCGGCGCCGGCGTTTCAATGAGCGCCACCTCGGTCAGCATTTCCGGCGAACTGATGATTTCTCTGAGTTCCTTGTTCTGCGATTTGCCCGTGGGTTTCAATTTCAAGAGTGGAGACGGCTCATTCGAACTAACGTGGGACACAACACTTTCAGCTGTGTCCTCTTCATCTAAACAGCAGCGACCAATGTAAAGATATTGGGTAGTGTGATCCGCCCCATGATCCCGGATGCTATCTAGAATAGACTGTGTAGGCCACCGGTCATGTCGGTCTCGTAATAGCATGTGGCGAATCCAGACCGCGGGTAGGGAGTCGGAGGCCGGTCCAGGAAGGGGCTTTGATATGATCTATGAGTTTTGACGTCGGGAAATCTTTCGAATGATATGGTAAGTTTTGACCATCAATGGTGGTATAACCGGCAAGTTTTGCATAGATGTATGCTTCAAGACGGCCCACATCTCCAGGAAGACGCAACCAAGCGACCATACATCCGAAGAAGAGTTGCGCGGCTCCCAGGCCACGACGTCAGGCGCACAGTAGCGGGGCGTCAGGCCTGTCGGTCCTTGTGTTGTGCTGTGCCCGACTTCCGACCAGTCCACAGCTAGGCCAAAGTCTGTAAAGTAAGGCTGATTGTCCTTGATCAATATGTTTTGTGGCTTGATATCTTTGTGTCGCATCTCGTACTCATGGAGGAAGCTTAGTCCAGAAGCAAGACAGCCAAAGTATGTTCGAAGCGCCCAGCGACTGTCATCAAGATTGGGCTGCTCCACGAACTCGCTCAAGTTACAATCAGCGACGGGAAAAAGGATGCCAACATATCTCGGCTCAGTATAGCTCCCCACAAGATCGATGATATGTCTATGTGCCTGAGACAGTTTTTTGAGGGTGGAGAGCTCTTTCTCAAAGTCCCGCAAGACCCTTTTGTCCTTTTTGAATGTTTGACCTCTCTTGATCAGCTTCAAAGCGTACTCTTTATGCGTGATAGTACTGATCACTCGTTCCACAAATCCTGAGCCCCCCTTTCCTAGATCTCCAATTTTCTTCAGCGGCACGTCGGTCGCGCTGTGGAAGTGGCCATGACGGGCATCAGGTCGCTCAAGGTCGAAAGCTTTCGAGTTAAAAACGCGTTTCTGGGCATCGATGAACCCAGAGTGTCCTGCCTGGTAACGCAAGGCCTCGGGAAGACTCTGTGGCGTGAATGGAAGTCATGCATCCGATATCTCCTGCCGAATGAACTCATCAATAGCGTCCAGTTTGCCAATCAACCGAAGCACAATGTATATCCTCGGTATGCGACTCCATGCTGCTTTATTTCTACGCTCCAAGATCGTTGAAATTTCGCGAATGTCCGTCTCCACAAAGTGCTTCGCCTCGGACTCTTGTTCGGTGGTAGGAAACCAATGCTGAAGGAGCTCTTCCTCGTAGCCTTGCGTAGCCATAGGGTGCCGCAAGTCTGTCGGTGAGGGCGCCGGGTGCGCAGCATGATCGATTGATGCACACCGTCGATGTTACGGTCGTGAGGACGGTGCCGTCCAACGCGGCGAGTGCGTTTGAGTGGAGGTTCGAAGTGAGACGAGGTGGGGCAGCTGGAGTTGAGCGGCTGTCTTCTTGATAAGCATCAGCCTCGTGCCGCGCTCATGCAGACCCATGTAGGACTGGGATTAGTCATCGGTGGGTTGGGCGGCAGACTACAAGCAGCCGACTTTCTGGCGGTTGTATGTGGCAGAATTTTGTTGCAAAGGGTAATCATGAAACGAACCGTATGACGTTGGGCAATAATTTTTGGGAAGGGTCTGTTCGCCATTAGGTAGAAGCCGCGCCCCAACCCTTCAGAGAAGATTACCAGTGCCCCAAATTCTATGCAGAACAACGTGTCCAAATACAGTAGCTCCATACATTTACATGCAGCCATCAGCCTGCTGCGGTCAGAGATTTGTCCGTCTGCCAGTCATGCGCCCATATCGAGATCGGCAGGCCAAAACCCTCATCCATCTGCGAAGCACTCTTTCTCGTCAAATCATCAAGTACCTGCCCCAGTCCGTACTTGGTATCCTCTCTCTGCAACCATATTCTGACAGCGCGACCTTCAATCTTCGCCCGCGACACCATCCACCACAAGTCGCCGTCCTCAATAATCTTGAACCACCATCCAAGAACAAAGATCGCTCGAGGGTCTTTGACCTCAAGCAGTTGAAGTAGCTCGGGCGTGATGAATGCTGTGAAGTAGAGAAAGCTGAGTACGTTTGCGTGGGTGAGGCGCACGCGCTGAACGCGCGACAGGATGAACAGAGGTAGGTGATACACGTTGTTTTCGATTGTTGATGTAGGTGTGATGTCGAAGATCCGTTGAAGGTGTTGAGGGATTAGTATCGTCGTGTCCTGCGCAATGATCCAGGCAGGTAGGGAAGGGCAGTGCGGAGCCTTGTCTTTCATGATTTGATAGAATATGCTGTCGGGCCGAGTAGGGTCGGCAAGACGCCAGAGCGACTTCTTACCCTCTCCAAGCCTCAACCATGCGAGATCATCGGGCTCGGCAGGCTTGAGCGGCCAGACTTCTTCTACATTGTCCGAGTTGACGAACCAGAATGACGTGGCGCCTATTATTACGCCAGTAGCCCATATAGCATCGCGATGAGCGGGTGAGATCGGTTTGCTGAGAAGTCGACTGAACAGCTTGGAGCCTGTGTTCCAGTGCTGCAGTCCAGCGTGCTTATGGCGTTTGGACGAGATAGGACTGCAAGTGGTCTCTAGGTCGGCGTCATGCATCAGTGTAAGTCCCAGCAGCATGTGCATGAGGAAGGCGTTCTGTCAGATTGTGAGAGTTGATCAACGATGGCATGAAGGATGTACGTACAGAAACTGCCAAATGGCATACACAATCTCGGTACGCGGGGGCAATGCGCTTGTCACCAATGGTCAATGCAGTTCTCTCCCGAAACCTGCTTAGGATTTCGAAATGCGCCGTCGAAAAATGCCAGAATGGCGTCGGTGAGCTCCACGATGTTTTGGAATCTGGCTGATGGTGCACGGCAGGAGAGCTGAGTTGCAGCAAGTCGTCGATAGTGGCAGCCATGGTAGCATTCGGTGAGATGACCGATATTGGAGATGGAAAAGACTCGGGCGGTTCTCGAGACTGATCTGCCGATGTGTAAAACGTGGACTGCATCCCGCTCACTTCATTTTCTGGGTTACGGTGGTTGACAAGCAGCGCTCCGTTGTCGCAATGTGATGGCACATGATCAGACCACACATTCCGTTCTCCTGTTGTCGTCCCGCTGAGCCCTATGAGTTGCTCTGCTGAAGCTGATGGCATGAGATCGACCTGGAAAGAGCCCTGGGCAGATAGCTGGAGCGACGTTTTAGCTCCACCATAGTTGCACTCCACTCCATACAGCTTGCATTTCATACAGTGAGGCCGCAGTTCGTCACACTGACTGTGGTCAGCTGTTTGGAGGTAGTCAATAGTCTTTCGCAACGTACCTTTACTCCCCGAAGTTTACCTTCAAAAAGGTATACAGAGTCAGTGCTGGTCTCAGGTGTAGTTTATACATAGCCAATGCTCACAGTTGCCGCAACCTCTGCGGGATTTGGCATGGGTGCGTCGCTTTCGTTGTCCTTGAGCTAGGGGCCTGGATACGACAGTCGGCATAATGCTATGTGTGATGCGAGGAGCTGATAGGTTACTGCAGTCAGTCAAGCCAGAGTGCAGCGAGTCTAACGGTGTTTCGTATTGCGATCCATCTGGCGTGCGACATGTCGAGGTTATAAAGGCGCTCAGTCGGGTTCAGGCGTCCGTCCGATGTGATGCTGGGGCGCGTGGGGAGACGCTAAGGATTCAATCTAACCTCCGTTCGTATTCTGCAAGAACCCGCGCTGATTGGTTGGCTACTCTGTAACAAAAGTCAAGGGCCAACATTTCGTTCCTTACTGCAAAGTCACTCCTCTATCACACCATGTTGACCATAGTCAAAGTTGTGGTCGAAGTCTGCGATGTCAGTAGAACATAATTTGTCTTAGCACATAACACGATTGTTAGCACAGAATAACCAATAGAACCTGTCTCCAAGGCTGCTGTCGAGAAGTAACTTCTTCAATTCTGTGAGTGGGTGCTTTAGCTGCGACCCAAGTCCGGATATCTTGGTTGAAGTGGGCTGCGCAGAAATGCAGAGCCCAGCTAGCCGTCGATCTCTTGTCTGTGAAAATCAGAATAGTAACGTGCAGCAATCTGTCGATCGCGAAATTCCATAACCCATCAAACTCCAATTACCGACTTCCACATGCCCTTCACAGATCGCTTGACGCTGCGCCAATCGCTATTGCGACAGGCTGTCGTCGTGACTTCTTTTGGAGAGGTGCCCGAGTTCGCCGAAGAGCCCGAGCTCGCCGTCGAGGAACGCCCATCGCCAGTATGAGTCGATGAGCGTGGAGACATTACGCTATCAGTCTTGAGGCCCGCAGGATGCTTGTTGTTGTTCACCGTTTCCTGGCGCCTCTCCTCATGCTAATCTATACCATGTTGCTTCTTGAGCTTTTCTAAGTTCTCCTGGCGCTCGGCGAGATCGTTCGCTGCCTTGATCATCTTGTCTGGCTGGTGATATAATACTGCTGTCGTTAGCACCACAAGGACTAAGGTAGGGGAGCGTGACGTACCAACGAGGTATCTGTTCTGGAAGTTGAAGCCGTTGAGCTTGTCGCAAGCCGACTTGGCATCCATTACGTCTTCATAGACGACGAATGCTGTGCCCTTGGTATTGTTGGCGATACCCTGGCGGATTTGGCTGCGGGAGTCAGTGAAGGCACGACTGTAGCGAAGGAAAATATCGACGTACCGCACTGGGCCGAATTTGCCAAAGAGATCAAAGAGCTCCTCGGGAGTGACGTTGAAGCTGTGGAGCGTTTAGTACTTCATCATGTACATTAGTAGGGGCTGACTAACCTCAAATTCTTTACGAAGAGAGCTCTGTATGGATGAACATGTTAGCGGAGGTCGCGTGGGTTGGCCGCAGACAGCCTTGCGACGGAGCACGCAATGAGAGACGGCGACGTACCGGTTGACTTCAGGTGCTATGCTCTTCCCACCGCGACTCATACTTTGGCGACTGTGGTGGACGGTAGCGAGGGGCTTCTGGATGCGCAGTCAGAAGAGGTGGGTGGTTGTGGTCGGATGCGAATGGTGGACGCTTGGATGCGGACAGGCGCAGGGCGCATGGATGGAGTTGCACGGGCCTCGATCACGTGGGGCATGGCGGATTCGGGAGCAACACTGAGCAGCGGACATGGAGCCAGCGGGCCATTGAGGGCGCGTTTGACGGTAGGACGGACTGTGATATGCAGTCTACTACACAGTCTCTGGCAGCTCCGTGTCGTGGAGTTTGCACACGCCGTCCGCGCAGCCCAGAAGTTCAAGAGCAGCGCAGAGCGCCAGTCGGAGCCGTCTAGCGCTCGGTCTATCCTGTCTATCCTCGACGTCCACCACGGAGTCAATGCATCCCCAAGCTGCACACTCTTTCTAGCCACCCTGCACATCATTCCATACGCCGCCTGCCCGCCGTCGCTGCGCGCTGTCCCCACGTCGCAGAGCGCACGGCGATTGTCTCGGCGCTCATCCGCGACCTTGGTCGACATTCGCTCTATCCCCACCCGTCATATCCACCACCAGTCTCCTCGGCCAACACACCAACCACTTCCCCCACATTCATTATCGACCTCGCGCTGCTGTCGCTTCGCATCAGGCTATGCCCGCGCCTGTCTGCTCTGCTCTCGCCCACCCGCACAGCGCTGCCGCTCCATAGGCACATCCTGAGACGCTAGACCGAGCGCACTCCCGAGGCCTCCTCCGCCCACCGCTGCGCATCTCAGCACCATGAAGCGGGTCACATCTTTCAAGGCGCAGTACAGGCAAGCTCCGGCGCGCGCCGCCCCTCCTCCGCCGCCTGTCTGGGAGCCGCTGTCGCCCACCCTCCGTCCGACAGAGCCCTCGACGACGCACTCCGCGGGCGGCAACCACAGCGACACCACACATGGCAGCGGATATGCCAATGGCGGCGCACGCCGCACTCCTGCTGTCAGAGAGACTGGACGCGCCCTGCCGCAGCTGGGCTCGCTGGCAGTGACGTACCAGCCGCCGTCGCGCTCCGGCGCTCTCCCGCAACCACTCCCGCAGTACTCCCTTCCGCTGGGATCGCCCATTGAGGCCCTCGCCGATGCTGCTGTGTCATCGCAGCGCACCTCCCCAGCCTATATCGAGCCGCCGCGCCGCGCTTCCCACGCCGCGACATCGCCCATAACCGCCCCCCATCCCGTCGGCGAGCGCGTCCCAACACACACCTTTTCGAGAGGCCCTACATACCCATACAATGAGCGGCCAGCTAAGCGAGCGCGGTCCGAGTACCACACGTCCCCGCCATATGGCCAGCACCAGTCGCGGCCGGCCACTAGTCACATTCCAGGCTATAATGTGGAGCAGATGATGGACACTGGAACGCGCATGTACCAGGAGAGCAGGGCAGCACCACTCCAGCAGAGCAACGGCGGCGACAAAATGCTGTCCGATGCTGAGCTGCTGCTGTTCTTCTCCAATGTCTCCGCGACCGCCGCACAAACACCGCCATCGACGGCAAAGCGGTGGAGCATCTCCCAGCCATCACCCATGGAGCCGCTTCCACAGCAAACACAACAAACACGTGAGCCTAGCAGCCCATATGTCGCAAAGGCACAGGCCTCTAGTCACGAACATCAAGAGATGCAGGAGCTCCCTGACGCTAAGCCGACCCCGGAGCTCATGCCGTCTGATGTACCATCGGCGGCATCAGCTTCGCAGGCTCAAACGCCCCCAGACGAGACCGTGGGCGAGGATCTGCAGCCACCAGTGCAGGAAGCCGTGGCTGTAGAAGGATCAAAATCGAAGAAACACCAGGGCTGGCCCAAGGGCAAGCCTCGCGGACCACGCGGCACCCCATCAACCACCAAGAGGAAGCGATCCACGCCAAAGCCAAAGACCGCCTCCGCTGCAAGCATGGCTGCCGGCGCAGACCAACTACAATCCCCACGAAGCCTCGCAGCTGAGCAGCCTCTCGCAATGGACATTGATGGCGGCAGTTCAGCACCATCGCACATCCAACTGCCACCACCTACAAGCACACAGAACCGCCGCCATTCCTTCTCAACGTCATTTCCACAGCCATCACCCAATGGCACATCCACCACCTACTTTCGCGCTCAATCCGTCCCTTTAGGCGGAACACAGGTCGCGACGACTCCAGCAATTGATCTAGCACGGCCCGCCAAGAAGCTGGTTGTCGAACAACCGGACCTGATATGCGCCAAGTGCAATTCTACCGACTCAGACATCAAGGTCGGCGATGGTGAGCAGTGGATCGGCTGCGACGGGTGCAAGGAATGGTATCACTACGCATGCGCCGGCTTCAGCAGCGAGCGTGAGGTACGGGACGTCAACAAGTTCTACTGCGACCCGTGTAGACCCAAGTTTGGTGACACAACGAGTAGGTCTACCGACGCACAACGTAGGTACAATTCTAACCTGGTCCAGAGGTTCGCAAGTCTGTCAGAGTCCACACGACAGTTGACTATGCCGGTCTCAACGAAGGGGTCCTCAAGACTTCCGACGACAACCCCGAGCATCACTACATCGCCGCTTTCAAGAATGGGGACATAGAGTTCACGCCCGAGACATTCGCGCGCATGCCACCGGAGCTGATAACGGGCGACTTCCTGGAGAAGAGCAACGGCTTCAAGGAGCCGATCTTGATACCCGGTGCACTCAACACGCGCGTGGAAGATACCAGTTCCGACCCATTTGAACCACCCTCCGCCACCGAGCAGCCCGGCGAAGACCAATCCGAGCCGATACCACAATTTGATTTCGAAGCAGTCACGGATGTTGGTCAGGACAAACTCGACATGGTTATACCCGCGGGCCTAACAGTCCGTCGTGTCGCCGAGCTCTATGGCGCAAACGAGCCTGTGCCTGTTATTGATGTCAAAGCACAAGAGGGTGAAGGCAAAAAGTGGACCATGGGCAAGTGGGCAGACTACTACGAGCAACAAGGCGAGAAGCCTGTGCGCAACGTCATAAGTCTCGAAGTCTCTCGGAGTAAGCTGGGAAGACTGATCCGCCGCCCAAAGGCTGTGAGAGACATGGACCTGCAAGACTCCGTCTGGCCCGAGGACGACAAACACCTCCCTCCAGCAGTGCAGTTTTACTGCCTCATGTCTGTTGCAGACTGCTTCACCGACTTCCACATCGACTTTGGAGGCTCATCCGTATACTACCACATTGTCAAGGGCAGGAAGGTGTTCTTCTTTATCCCGCCCACGAAGCAGAACCTTAAGAAGTACGAAGACTGGTGCCTTTCGCCCAACCAAGGGCATGAGTGGCTTGGAAAGCAGGTCAAAGAATGCTACCGAGTCGACCTGTACCCCGGTGATACAATGCTTATTCCTTCCGGCTGGATACACGCTGTCTGGACTCCCGAGGACAGTCTAGTTATTGGAGGCAACTTCCTTACACGCATCCACTATGGCATGCAGATTAAGATTCTGGAGATCGAGAAGAACACCAAGGTTGCCCTGCAGTTCCGGTACCCCTTCTTCCAGAAGATTATGTGGTTGACTGCGATCAAATATCTTGAAGAAGATCCACTCCCAGCCTCTGTGCGGCAGCTTCTAGAAAGCGGTGAGCAATTCAATCGCGAGACCCCAATCTACTGCGAGCCAGACAAGTTCGGCCATAACTCGCATCTGGGCCCGACAAACTACAACAGGCGCTACTATTCCAAGCATGAGTTGGAGGGCCTCTCAGACCTTCTCAACTACATCTGGAGGACCGTCTTGATCTCCCTCGACAAGATTGACGTTCCGCAGAAGACCAGAGGCGCAGTGACGAGGTCCATTCCCAAAGGACACGGTGATCCTGTGCTCTTGGTGAAACGTTTTGCCATGTGGGTGGCGTGGAAGCGTGGCAATGAAACAATACCGACGTGGGCGATGCCAGATGCTAGCCTGCCCGAATTAGCCGAGGCAGGTGAGAAAAAGCTTAGCGCGGCCCAGGTGAAAAAGATGGAACGTGAGAGCCTGAATGAGGTTTTGCGCGCAACAGCGGAACGATCCTCTGCGCGTATCCGTGCCTCAGACCTTCCCGCCCAAGCCAAGGAATCTCCACTCCCTGCTCCTCAACCAAGAGACCCGTCGCCGCTTCCTTTTGACCTTTCGCCTCCGAACGGCTTAGAAGAGATATTGCAACTCGACATGGGCCCTATGTCTAATGGCGCGCTAACAGGGTTCTTGCGCCCTTCTTCAAATAATGCGCACATCACGACTCCCAAAACTTCACAGCTTGGCCCAAAGCGGGTTGCTTGCGACGCTTGCAGGAAGCGGCGGATAAGGTGCAAGCACAAGGATGAGCTCATTGACACGTCTAAACCGGGTATGCACACCATTGATCTGTCAGGCTCATATGGCATTTCCGTGAAACGCAGACTAAGCGACCACTCTATCGCAGATGGCCAAACGAGCACGATTGGTGGTCCAGTAAATGGTGGTCCCATCATGGCTGACGTCAACGGCGATCCATACGCCCTCAAGTCTGGCAGGGTCAAGGCTTGTGCGGACTGCCGCAAGAGCAAGGTAAGTTTAGGAATCCAGATTCTCTGCGCACAAGCTTACGTGTTCAGCGCCGGTGCATACATGACGAGTATGGCAACGTCGATCCAGTCAAGGCTAATGAGATACCTATTCCACGAGGGTCTGCCTCTAAGAAGCGGCGCGTGAGCGATGAAGATTCCACTGCGACAGCGAAAAGGTTGAAGCACGAGTCTAGCTACGATGACGACTACATGAATGGGGACATGCATTCACGACACTCTCTTCCAACTCAGTTTAGCGTCGGCTCCGCGCTACTCCAAGACATTGCATGCTCGGCCCAACAAGCACTGGCTCGGGATGAGGATGACATGGTTCCTGTAGACCCAGCTCTTCAGGCTTATGCCAGCGGAGCATACTCGGCGATGGAAATGGCTCCAATGTACGCGACCAATAGCAACGGCATCATGTCATCAATCGAACAGCCAGCCGAGGGCGACGTATCCATGGACGGCGTCGAATTCACGCAACATAATGGTCAAGCGCAGGGTCCTAGTGTCGAGCCACTGACCCCGGGCCCACCGCCTCACAACGACACCATACACGCCCACAGCAACGGATATCAGGCGTCTGACACGATTCACGTCCAAACCAACGGCTTCACAGACTCAGACACCATACACGTCCAAACAAACGGCTACCATCGCAAACCCACGCACGAACGCAACGCCGTACGCCACCCCTCCTCACCCGTCTCGCCCCGCCACATGTCCGCCGTCTCCCCCGGCACCACCACTTTCAACCAATACATGACCTCCCCCACCACAACCCACCACCATACCAACAACCACTACACCTTCACCGCAGACTCGGATTTCCCCCCTCCACCCGCTACACCCACCACCCAACCCCGCTCCTCCCGCCCGCCAAATTCTTCAGCCCAGAAAAACACCCACACGCCCTCGCGCGCACACACGAGCAGGACGCCGAAATCGGGCAGTCGCCGCCGCGATAGTAAAGATGGGATTAAACTCGAGGCTGGACTTGGTGTGGGTATGGGCGTGAATATGGGCGTGGGGCTCATGTCAGGTATGCCGATGGATATGTGCATCGATCCCAGTCTGGATCAAGCGAGTATCGACCTCATACGCCAACTACAACAGGAAGATCTCGGATTGCGCAGGCGGCAGAGTTGAGTTGCGTTGAGTTCGCTCACATCACATCACAGCACATCACATGATTGTTTTTCATTTGTCACTTTCCTTTCCACATCGAGCAAGGTTCGCCTTCATTTTTCGAAGTATGGCGCATGGGTTACTTACTTGTATGGTACACGGGCTTTTGCTTGAGGTTTGCTTATACCCATTGCACTGGGATAGTGTATATCGCGAACTTTTGACTACGGTTCTTTGATTCGATGGGCTGGCGTTCTGAATATGCCAGCATGGACTGCGCTTCGGAGAGTGCGGGTACGCAGATGGGACTGGGACTTGTTATAGTAGCGATTGCACGGTATGGAGAATGAAGACGTTGAGCATGCATGTTTTGTGAGGCATCGTGATGTTCATTCATTGTCTATTTCGTTGACGCTTCCGCGCCTGTGGTATTTTGATAGCTCACGATATGCCATGTCAGTGCCACATCTCATGCATGATACCATAACCTGCAGGTTATCTATCCACTTAGTCCAGCTGGCTCGTGACATTGGAGAACTCGCCCTTCTTGAGCTTCGTCTCCCAGAAGATGGGGTTCGTGTCGCTGAAACCATGCTTGACCCATCCGTCCTCCTTGACGTGGTACAGGTTGATGAAACCACCAGAGTACGCATCACGATGTGTGGCAGCAAGGATACTCCGTCGGCCGAGCTCCAACGCCGCGTCATCCTCGAGTTCGTAGCTGTATTCTGCGTCGAGCACACCGTATGCGAAGGTCTGACCGGAACCGACACAGAAGAGGTTACCGGCGAGGCGCGTGCCGTCGCTATCGATGTAGTAGAGCGCAGGGCCTTCTTGGGGTGTCACGCCGGCGCACATTGTACCCTGTATGTTGCGTTAGAATTGCAGGCGCAACAAGAGTGAATAGACCCACCATGCTCAGACCCATGCCCTTGTACGAGTATACCAAGTTCGCTAGGATCTTGGACGCTGCGGCGACGGAGATGCGGCGCTTGTGTCGGAGCTCGTGGAGGCGACATTGCATGCCCAGGTATGCGAGCCAGTATTGGCAGTCCTACACTTATCAGCATCCTATCACTGTCATTCCGTCATATGTGTACGCACGGCAGCGCCACCAGCCATGGTTCCCAGTAGGCAGTTGTTGATCTCAATGACCTTCTTGACCGTCTGACTCGCTATCCAGTTTCCGGCCGTGGCTCGCGAGTCGGTGGCGACGATGATGCCGCCCTTGAAGCGGAAGGCGAGGGTTGTGGTACCGTGGGCAATCTTAATGGGGCAGTTGGGGTTGGAGTAGTCGTCCGTCATTGCGCGCAGCCATGATGCTGACTGTGTCGTGTTAGTACGAGTACTTGAGGTTGCCATGTGGTAGTATGTACCTGAGCGACTGGCGGTAGAGCAAACTTGAGAGACAACTCTGGGGTGCCGCTATACAGCTCCAACTGCTCTTGCTCTGACGGGCCTTCCTCTGCGTCGGCAGGCCGGCTGTACTGTGCCACTAATGAATCCATCTTTGCGGCTGGATGTGTGTCGCCGGTATGGAAGAGTATAAGAAGCCGTGATGGGGTTGTGGCGGGGTTTCGAGTGAGGTTGTGGTCGTGATGCGATGCTCAAGCTCCGAGCTGTTGTCGGAGGTGCCAAGCCTTTCCGCCGCGTCAAGCTGCTGCCTTCAAGCTTCACCCAGCTGCGCCAGCAACACCATAGTCTCCATAGTCTAGCCGATACATGCCGTAGACTGTTATTCGACACTTACGCAATACATCTTGTGTGAACGCATCGCACAGACTTCTGTTCGGTTTTATTCGCGTTGGCAGTACAGCATTCTCCATTCCATCACTCTTGCTCTCCCGAAACTATGACACTTTGCAATTTCAAGTGAAAGTGAAAGTGAAAGTTACATCTTCTCTTAGTCATGATCATTATCTAGTCTAGTATGTGTACACAGAGGAAGAAATGCCACGATGGGAAAATGGTACCTCATCCTACGGCACCATTCCGTTCACTACACCATCACTGTTCAGCCTCGCACCTCACATCGATTTTGTTTGTCGACAAAATCGCCTAGAACAAGGGAAACTTTCGCCACAAGACCATGCCACACATTCTTGACAAACATCAGGCAGGCGAGGTGGTCACATGGTGTCCTGGAACCTCGAGGTCATCCAAGACATTGCACCAATCCACGCGCCCACATCCCACCCTCACCAGCCTCAGTCACCCGCCCGGCAACCTGAACACATGTTTGCAGCAACGGCTATGCAGGCACCGTCAACACATCATGCAGGCACAAACTCTATCCCACCTGTCTCATTCTTCTTTGTCTGCAGACTTGAGGTGCGGCCCGCGTGCAGTCCTTCGGTAGGTACGTGATACTGGCGAATGACGCGGAAGGGCAATGTATATACAGCAAAATGCGCCATCGCGTAGGAGAGTGAAAGCAGGATTTGATCATTTGTCGAGGCAGTGTCAGTCGCTGTTTAAGTATCTTTCCACCTCCTCGCTATTCTACCCAACTTTCAATGCCCCGTTACGAACCGCGCTCTCGCAGTCCATATCCTTACCCATCGAGACCGCCTTCAAGTTACACACCAAGCTTCTCCTTCTCAGGCTACCATCAGATCGCTCCTCCAACAAGACTACGACCTCTACCGACACGCATCGACTCCGGTATCGACATCTCATCGCGGCCAAGTAGGAGCCGACATGTGCTGGTTCACCCTCAGTCCAGCGAAAGGAAAGAAACATCATCACGACCGTCACTCTTCAGATTCTTCGTGTGCAGAGGAGCTCGTACGCGTTCATAGGAGTCCAAGTCGAAATTGGTACACTGAAGTCAAAGTCAAGGTGCCGAGTAGTCTGAGCGTGGATATGTCGGAGCACCACCATCATCACCCACATCTGCATCCGCACTTGCACCATCACCATCGACATCACCTGCATCCACTTCATCTCCATCCTATACACGGTCACCACCACTACCACCACGACAGCATCGTTGACAAGCTTCACGGCCATGGCAGGAGACGATGTTCACCACCACCTGCACCTCCACCCCCAACTCGCGATCCCTCGCGATGTCGACCGCAACCACGCCCTCGATCACCAGCACCGCGTCGACCCAGCGAGCCCATCTACCGCACCCAGATCGTTGAGCCAGCCGAAGTCCGCGAAACAACACGTGTCGCGCTGCGCACTGTGCAACCAGAGAGGCACCGGGGCAGGCTACGCAGGGTAGCTGGATACGAAGTATTAGGAGCACAAGTACCATTTGATTGGGATTGTATTAGCAGCACAGTGGGTAGTAGTACCGCTGGAGGTAAGTGGGTGCGGAAGAAAGTCAAGTCTGGGGGGCATGGGTTGAAGTATCCGCCATTTGGGAGTATGGATCGTTGGATGTAGGCAGTCTGAGTATAGACAAGTAATTTTTATCATTGAAATGGTGAAACTATTATGCATCTTGAAGACTACATGAGCTTGAAAGTGTAGCGTCGGCACATGACATCCCAACCCCGGCGTCCCGGCACACCCAGCTTCCGAGCCTAAGCTTCGTATCTCGCATTCCGCGAGAACGAATAGGATTGATGAGCACGTGACACACCACATTACCCCAATATCTACCCTCATCATCACCACCGCACCTCACCTACACTCCCAAAACAGACACCCAAACACACCCATGTCGCTCCTCCCCTTCCTCTCCTCAAAACTCTCCCTCCTCCCGCGCCTCATCTCCCCCACCACCACCGCCCTATCCCCATCCCCATCCCCCCTTCCCCTGCACATCCGCCTCCGTCTCCTCCTCCTGCAACCCCTCAACGTCCTCGCCGCCCTGCTCATTTCACCATACTGGCTGCTCAGCACACGCTACACAGTAACCTACATCCCCACGCGCCACGGATCATGTCGGTGCCTGATTTTCCTTCCGCGGGGTGCGAGGCAGGGATTAGCGCCACTACATATTGATGTGCATGGCGGGGGCTGGGTGGGTGGGTTTGCGGAGCAAGATGCAAGGTGGTGCGGGGTGTTGAGCGATCGCGCGGGCGCGGTGGTGGTGAGTGTTGGGTATCGGATTGCGCCGGCGCATATATATCCCGCGGCGCATGACGACGTAGCTGATATCCTAACCTACTTGATTGCGCACGCACGGGACTTCGGCGCAGATGCGACGCTGCTTACCGTGGGCGGGAGTTCAGTGGGCGGCGGACTGGCGCTGTGTGCTGCGCAGACCCAGGTCCCACTCGCATATGTTGGGTTTTGCCCGGCGCTGGATTTTCGCGTGAGCCCGGGGGAGAAGAGCAAACCGGTGGGGTTCCCAAGGACTGATCCGTTGAAATGTTTGTTGCCGCTGTTTGATGTGTATGCTGGCGAGGAACGGGCTAAGCACCTCGAGGATGCGAAACTACATCCTATTCTCGCCGGGAAAGACGTGGTGCCGAGGGATGTGCTGGTTGTGGGTGCGGAGATAGACGTCTTATTAGCGGAACAAGTGGATTTTGTTAAGAGATTGAAAAGGGAGGTAGGGGACGAGAGTGAGAGGAGGATTGAGATTGTCATTGTGGAGGGGGCGTTTCATGGGTTTATGGAATGTGAGTATATCTTGTTCGATTGATGAAGAAGCAAGGCTAATATTTGGATAGTGCCGAGTTTCATCTTAGAGAAAGAGAGGGTGGAGATATTTGAGAGGAGTATTGCGTTTATCAAAGAAGCGCATAAGAAGGCTGGGTACGAAATTGACAAAAAGCGATGATGAACTGTAAATGTGTTGATTGTACCATCATATTTACCTGCTATATGAGTTTCCAAGTCCTGTCATTGTAGGTTGGTGACTTACAGCATGCATCACGTTCCACCACGTACTTCAGTCGAGATCAGATCTAATCTCGCAGTCGAATATCCTCGGATTCACTCACAACTTACACAAATCCCATCTTCGAGCCCAGACTCGTCAACAAGTGATTCATTACCCTGTCTAACTCCACCACCCTTCATTCCGCCTTCGCAACCGCAAGCTTCAATATCTCTTCCACGCTCTTCCTCGCATTCTTCGGATCCTTATTAACACTCTGCCATATCGGCCCATGCCGTGGCTCAGCCATCGTGATCTTACTCAGCACCTCCTCCCTCTTCTCAGCAGTCCCATGCTCAGATAGGAACTTCCAATAGTACACCCAAGCATCGCCAAAGTCGCTATCCAGTGAGATAGCCTTGAGGAACCATGTCGATGCCTTGTCGAGGCGGCGCTCGGCCCAGAAGATGCGTGCCACTACGACAAACAGCTGTGGATCCTTTTCGACTTTCTTGATGGCTTCCAGGGCGCGCGGCTTGCGTTGCGTGCGGGACTCGAGATGCATGATTTTCTCTGCCCAAAGAAGACCGCTCGTGGGGCATTCTTGAAGGGCGATAGCCATTAACTTGTTTGCGGATGGGATATTGCCTGCCCGCCGCTCGAGTTGTACAGACTCGCACCAGAGTTCGCCGTTCTTTGGGATCTGCGAGCGTGCTTTATCAAGTGTAGATCGCGCCTTCACAACTGCGCCTAGCTGCTCTTGCAGTCTCGAGAGGAGAAGGTAAAGCACGGGAGCTTTTGGCGCCGCGCGGACCCCGGTGCTGTATGCTTCTTGCGCCTCTTTGAGCTTGGACAGGGCGTGATAGATCTGACCTTTGAGAGCATGCATCTTCCAACTACCAGGGAAGAGGTTCAGACCTGAGCTGCAAAGATCAAGCGCTTCTTCGTAATTGGAGAGCTGGAACTCTAGCACTGCGCTCTTCAGGTATATCCTGTCCGTTGCAGCCGACTCCCTAGCCGTTGCTAAGAAAGCTCGGGCTTGTTCCATGTTTCCAGCGTCAACTTCAAAATCAACAGCCCTAGTGTAAAGATTCTCGTTGCCAGGCAACTGCTCGAAAGAGCGTCCCAATATGATACGCGCATCATCGACGTTGCCTGCATGCCATGTTTCTCTTGCAAATGTAAGCCATAAAGACTCCGAATTCGGACAGGCGTTCACCGCGCGTTCGAGGACAGAGAGTAGCGACTCTGTGGTGCCGTGATGTTTCTCAAGCTCTGCAAACGCAGTCCAAACAGTCGTCGACAGTACAAAGGTCGACGATGCCAGACCAAGTATAGCTCTGGCAGTTTCGAAGTGTCCTCTGCTCGAGACACTCTTGGAGTCTTCCAGCCATACGTCCCGTCTTTCGTCATCTTCGTCGAGGGACCAACCGATGGTGGCTTTGACGATGGCCGCGGCTGTTGCTTTGTCGCCTTCCTCTTCGCATATCTCAGCCTGTGTAAGCCACTCTTCTCGTTTGATCATAGCGTTCTCCTTGATAAGTGCTTTGACCGCCCTTTGCATGATCTTGTCAAGTAGCTCCACTTTGCCAATTTGCTCCTGTAGTCGACAGGCGTGAATCCAAATATTCGACGAAGTAGGTATGGCGCGTCTGGCCGCGTTCAGGATTTGTTGGGCTTGGTCAGATTCTGCTACCCTAGCGTACGAGATCCACAACTCTTCCGAGAGAGGTACGGTCTCGGTAGCTTTGGCAAACAATAATCTCACATTCTCGATCTCTTCCGTGAGATTGATGAGAGTCTTCCAGAGATTTACGCTCTGTGGATTATGATCAATTGCCTGGCGTGCCACCTTCTTCTTAGCTGCAGACGTCTGTTCGAGCTCGATAGCCGCTTGCCAGAGAACTGTTTGTTTGGGGTTCAGCTTGATCGCATTAGCAGCGATGATCTTGGCGTTATGTGTCGAGTCCTTGTTCAATCTGATCGCCTCTTCCCATACTACGACGCTGCGTGGGCACTGCTCA
Organism: Ophiobolus disseminans; assembly: GCA_010093685.1. NCBI lineage: Eukaryota > Fungi > Ascomycota > Dothideomycetes > Pleosporales > Phaeosphaeriaceae > Ophiobolus > Ophiobolus disseminans. The sequence goes on along the minus strand of MU006244.1, from coordinate 379,898 downwards.
CAGCCGCGTTGTATAACCTTCTTGGCGGTGTGAACCTTTCCAGCCAGCTCTTCCAGACGTGCGAGGGCGACGTATCCGGGCCCATTGTTTACATTCGTACGGACCGCCGACTCTAGAAGCACACGAGCGCGGTTGACATCCTCCACGGGTACTTCGCCGCCCTGAAGTTGGGACTTGTCGAGTGATGTGAGATAGCCTTTAGGGTCCACCGAGGTCGCCGTGCCTGATGTGGCTGTCTGTGTGCCTCCAACTCCACCACCAGTGTTGGCCGCGGAGTCTAACCGTACTTGCAAAGCGGACTGTTGGGCCGCACCGATCGATGCGAAGTTCGTCATCGTGCCCGAGTCGGCGTCATTTGAGGAGATGGAGGTGTCGAGTTCGCCCGACTTCGCCGCTGCGTTCAGCACTGAATCGGGAACTGCATACGATCGTGCGTTTGCACGACTGGCCTCTCTTGCTCGCTTTTGTTTGCCCGTCATGTCTCCAACCTCGGGCAGCGCTGCCCACTCTTCTTCAGACACGCCTCCGAGGGCGCGCTTTAGATCCGCGAATTGGGCTTGTATCTTCGGATTGTTCGCTTCGTATTCGTCTCGTTCTTGTTGCTCGCGAGCTTCCCTAGGTCGGACATCGGTATCTGTTCGAGGCAAAAACCGCGATGAATACTTGGAAGATAAAGATAGAAGGGAGGAGGGGCATGGGGAAATAGAAACAAGGGGTACTAACCTGCGGGCTCTCCGTCGCTTGTCCATCTTATCGTCAATCTCCTGGTATATGCGATCGGCCTCGTCGTCTTCCTTATCGTAGTTCATGCCGCTTGAGAACAACCCCACTTCATTGTCCGGGTCTTGGAAACGATCCTCCTCTTCGTCCTCTGTCTCTTTCTTTTCTACCGCAACAACGCCATACGCTGAGGGCGCAGCAGCTCCTAATTGTTCGGCACGCTTGGCTAACATCTGCTTCATCTGCTCTTCCGAAGGTCCTTCCCGCGCCGGGCCCAGATCACTTCGCGTCGTGAAGCCAGTGGCTCCACGTCCGAGACCAGCGACATAGTTCTCGGGCGCCGGCATCGAGAGGAAATCGCGTCGGCCGCTCATCGTAGCGGTGGTGGTGGCTCGAAGCCGCGAATGCCGTCAGGCTTATTAAGTAGGCGTCGAGGCGGTGGGATCGTATGTCTTCGAAGTGCGTCTAGGTACGCAAAACGGATCGAAAGGTGGAGGGAGTGTGTGGGGTTGGTTTCGTAGTGGCGACCAAGCGATTGAGGTTCGCGACCAAAAAGTTGAAGCTAGGCTGCGCTGTCACGTGTCAGAGCGCAACGCTAACCCGATAGGTGAGTTTGCGACAGGAGCAACAATGGTAGCTCAGGTGATGAGATTAAGTCGGTTCGACATTAGAGTGTCCGGGACGTATGCGCGGTATCGAGAACGCTGACAGCTGTGGAGAATGGGTGAAACACTGCCTGGTTTGCGCCTTCATCACCACAAGATGACTCGCGTATCGGCAGGTGTAGACATTATCAGACTAATCATACATATCGTAACATCATAAGTCCCCCCTTGATTACCGGCGATCGAATATATTCAACGCATAGCTCCAAGGCCCCGAGTGCCGATGCTCACGCTGCCTGTTCCCTGGCATCAACCCTGCCTCACTATCATTGCGACTCGGCCTGCCAAAACTATCCGACGTAGTAGTCGTTTGCGTCGAGTTCAGCACCGTTGTCGAAGTCTTCCTGATCATACCTCTCGGGACGTCTTGCGCTTCGATATCACGCGCCTGCGCATGGATCTCGAGGCTCTTCGCCTTTTCGCCAACATACGCCGGACAAGGTGTGGTGGGCGAGATCAACTCACTCGAGTTTGACTTCTTCCAGTCCCAGTCAGGTGCGAGACTGACCTGCGTGAAGTTGAGAGTGGAGATGAGCTTGGGCTTCTCATTTGACTTGCCGGAGCGGTCGAGCCAGCTGAACTTGCTGAAGGTGCCAGACTGCTTGTCGGATGACTTGCGCGAGAAGGAGCGTGTATACCGACTAAAGAGGGAACGCACGGGCGGGACTATCTTGTCGATGAGGGGCCGGAGAGGTAGCAAGTTGCCGCAAATACATGCAGAGAGTATCTCAATGAGAGACCACTTGATGACGTCGACGTTGTCCCAAGTTGAGTCGTAGGAATTGGCAAACTTGAGTAGGTATCTAAGGCGAACAATGCTTGTGATTGATGCGCTGAGGTTCTGTTAGTGAGGCCCAAGAAGAAGTGTTGCGGCTGACTCACAATGATCCGACACTGAGAAGCAGGATGATGCCAATCTTTTTCCTGTTGTTCATTTGCAGCTTCCAAAGCTCGTGAATCGGTAACAGCAGAATGATGAAGTCTTCTACTATGCTCAGAGCCGCGCCGGTGAAACCAATGACAACGCTGATGGGAAGACACTTCCCGTTAAGAGTCTTATTCCAAATGAAACTGATTGGCCAGCATTGGAAGGTGACTAGCATCAGGAAGACGAAGCCATGGGTAAACATGAAGATTATCATGCCGCGTACGCTCCATTGGAACCAACGGATGAAATTGGGGAACAGTCTTTGATACAATGACAGGATGGCGACCTTCGAAAAGATTTGTACCAAAATGTAGAGCATCTGGCAGACGTAGTAGAGTTTCAGAAGCTCGACACCATTCTCCACAGGAATGTCCCAGTAATGGAGGCCGAAACCCTTTAGTGACATACGTAAGATGATGACAGAAACCGTGATCAAGAAGATCTGCATTCCGTTCGCTTTAGTGATATGCTAATTAGAGGCGTGCTATACGTACAGCTGCAGTGATGGCATAGGCATCATCCAGATATAGCCGTCCCGTCTTCAACCATCTTGAGTAGAGGCGTAAGAACAAGAAGGGAACAGAAAGGGCAATCGTTGCAATAGCCCATACTTTGAGCTCACTGACGCGAGACTCTTTTGGGTATGCTGCACAAAGGCCGGAAGCGAAGGTATTCACCTCTACATGGTCGTCAGCATATCTTGTTGGTATACCGGCAGAGAAGACACTCACCGATTTGATGAACAAAGCCGCACGACTTTTGTACACATGCAGAGAGATGCGACTTCATTGTCATGTTTGAACAGGCACATTCTGCCAGATCTGCAGCTGTGCTCATGGGACAGCCGCCATCAGTGAAAAGATCTTGCATGACACATGGCACCTAGTAGTAACAGTCAGTAAGCAGTCTGTTACCTTGCTGGTGTGTAGCGCTTTATTTGCTCCTGAAGACTAAGGTGACTTACCGAGCACTCAGGAATCAACCCGAGCATAGAGATTACCGACGTGTTTCGTGTTATCTCGGCTGTCGTTGTTGTGATCAGTACGACTGCCAGCAGCAGGCGAAGAAGCGCGAACATCTTGATGGTCACAGAACTGTAGTTCACTGCGCGGTGTGTACCCAGAGGTAAATATTTGAGCCGGGGTCTCCATGAAGCGAACAATGGTTATATGTGAGGCTTCTCAACCACAAGGCGATCCGCTACCTGCGCTAAACTTTGAATACTTGTTTTGACAGTCACCGGCCTCGACTCTAGAAACATGTTTCCCTGAGGCGTTCGGTAGATGGGCCAATCGCAAGCTACAATGTGTGGAGAAGAGGTGTCTGCTGCAGACTACCAAACTCAATTCCTGATATCCCACCAGGTGGGTGGCGCAACGATCTCGAGACCAGTACAAACATGGGGGTAGAATGTATCCTCTAGACCCTTGACTATCACGATTGCCAAGGCATGCTGGCGGAAACAAAAGTCCGATGTTCAAAACTGCGTCGAGCCCTCGGGAAAGGGCAGTGCGAATACTGAACTATCGTCAGGTGCCCAAAGCCGCTGGAGATTTCGGAGGATATCCGTTCGCTTGGATTCGTGGAATGAGTCAGGGCGCGATGTTCCGATGAACGCGTCCTGTTGCATAGAGAACCATTGATAGCGCCACAACCAAACACACGCTGTGCGCTGCTCACAAGGAGGTACCGGCGTTTCAACGAACCAAGTTATGGCAGCTGCTAATGTGGTGGGGCAGAGCTTTTGAAGCTGTAGCCAAAGTTAATGGGAATTGGCGAATCACGAAGAGTGGTAGGCTATATCAGACGGTGGTTATTAAGCTTGAATTAGAAAAGGTTTCGAGACAATACGTACCATAAGGACGCTAATGCGAGTAACTGCACCTGGGCCATATGTGAAACCGTGTTGCCATGTGACATTAGCGGGAACTAGAGGCTAGATTGGTGTGGCTAGGCTCCAATAGTGCGAACTTTGGCGAGTGCTAATTGCAGCTTAGCACTAGATTGTCTGGACCCGGGCAAGTACCGCGCACTAATGAAGAGCCTCGGGAGTTGCATCGGATTGCATCAGGCATCTAAAACGGAGGATGGATGATGTTGTGCGAATACGGAAGGCTAAGGGAAGCAAAATCGTACATATATCTGAGGTCGTATTCATTGAGGTATAGGATTGTAGATGTTGTGCCACCAGAAGTGTCTGTTTGCGCGCTCTCAGAACCGGTTCGTGTACTAAGTTTAGTCTACCAAAGTTGGTTTTTGTTTCGGCAGTTCCTTGGATTGCGCCCCTTTACGATGAAACTCGTGGCTTCGCTGGTGCCTTTCCGTTTGCTGATTTGGGTGACTGAAGTGCAGCTCGAGGTGACATTGGTGGTAATGGCGGCACCGACTCTTGCGGTATCTCCGCTCTTAGATCTTTACCACTGCAGCATGTCAATAAAGCCCTGCAAACTCACGGCATCAAACTCTATCTTACCTTTTAGACTTCTTTAGCCTTCCACCTATCCAGTTCTTAAAACTCCTACTTGTGGAAGGTCGCTCTTGATACTTAGTGCGAGAATCGTCAGATCTACCCATACTGCTCCGCTGACTTGTTGGACTGAACTGGGATTGCGAAGCCTCGGTCTCAGTATCGTTGCCTTCATCGTCCTCGTCTAGCGGGGGTGCCCACCTCTCCACATCTCCGTTGACCACCACAAACCAGCCGAGCTTTTCTCCCGGCGCGACCTTATCTCTTAACTCTGCGATAGCTGCCCATTGATCTTCCTTTACCCCACCTCCGCGCAGGTCGTCGAAATCGACGCCTAACTTGATTTCGTGCACCTGATCACAGACGTACGCGTATGGCTGATCTTTCACGGTGAGGTCATCAGGGTCATACTGCTCGATGAAGCGCAGTTCTGGCAATTGTTTCATCTCATCTGGCCATTGTTGCTTGAAGTTTTCCGTCATACAGGCGGTAGTCGCAGGTGCCATGAGCCATTCCGGGGCTGCATCGTCGAGGTTCTGCAGAATGATGTGTATGCGAATTTGTGCACGCGGCCAGCGAAAACCGTGAACGATCCAGGTCGGCATCTCGGGAATAATTGTCAACGATGACCAACGCTAACTCCAAGGGTGAATTGACAGCGCGGACGACGAACAGAAATAGCGGACTCCGTTCTGCTAAAAGACGGTCTGATGCTCGTTGCCCTGGTGTGTATCGCGTGAATAGCTAGGAAGTCTCAACGAAATTGCTTCTTCTGCAAATCTTTGCGTTCAAGTCGTACATTGTCATACATGGGGGCAATGCGTCCAATCCGTAGTCGAAGCTTATGTGTTGGTCCGTGGTGAGGGGGCTGGGAGCGATCGATCCCGTAGCACGTGTCTAGGTGGTTTACGTTGCAGGTGTCTGCAGAGACCAATGCGACAGAATTGCGCTACTGAAAGCTTCGAAGCATTGGAGATATTAGTTACTGGCCAGTGCGAGAAATTCGGATGGTGAAGCCGATGCGGGGAATGTGAGGTTGTTCAGTTCAGATCGACGGTGGGTGGTGGTATGTGCTTTCGCTAATGCAGGGCACTCCAGGGGCTCTCCCGCGTCTCAACATCTTCAAGATATGGCGGGATTCTTCACTGCCTCGGTATAACAGAACATTGCAGAAATCACATCTACGGCGACTGAAATCATTGCTCTGTTCTGTTTTTTATGTCTACATGCTCAATATTTATAATCGCTACAGAAGCCCTGTCTAAGCAAGATGTGTAGTACCACAAGTTCATCCAGAGTGCGGCGATAAGCGCAGCAGTCACGAAGTCTGATAATACAAGCATCAGAGTGTTTCAAATATTCGTATCTGGCTAAATGTCGATCCTAATTGCGTCCATGTTCCTGCATCACTTGGATCGCGGACACGTCAGAGCGAAAAGAGCCATGCACCATCATGTAGCGCGATTGCTCACCAGTAACCGATTCAAACTTGCCATCCACACTTTCAACCCTGTGTCTGCTCAAATCTGTTCTTCATCCCTTGTAAGAGTTTTAGGAAACATGGTCCCTTAGTATCTTATTTGTTGACAGACTTTTCATGGTTTAGCCTGTTGACATCGAGGCCTTGATCGTCATCCTTGCGCTCGGATTGAGCAGAGTAGGAGGAGGTCTGTGACGTTCGAGAGGAGAGAAGCCTAGACATGGAAGATCGGATCGAGATGAAGATTTTCGATGGCAGCACGTAGGCATTCCAAAAGCCTCTTACGCCTGGGGCACATCCAATCATGAGCGCGATTGAGGACTCGACAAATCTAGTAGGATGTTGATCAGAATGAACTAGAGGAGAGGTTTGGGGAGAATTTACGTTAGCAGCATGCCTGTGAGAATACCGGATATATCTCCACTGGAATGCAGATGAACCCTATACACGAGCGAGACGAGGGACGCTACGACACCGCTGTATGTTGAGTCAGCATGTCTCTACTCAAGGCTATGGAAGTGTGTCGATGGCGCTTGGGAAGTGCCAGGTCACAATGGGGTACCTACAAAAGGCCCGAACTGAAGACGATGCAAACACCGACCTTCTTCCTGGTCGAAAGTCTCAAGTTGATAATGGGGCGCAAGGGAAGGAGCATAATGGCCAAGTCAGCTGCGACAGACACAGTTCCTGATATAACGGCCATATCCCGGGCGGCGTTGCTGCAACGTGTAACGCCTTGAGCGGTGTGAGGGATTTCGCGTGGATGGCAGTGGACCAGAGGTGCAATCAGGGAACCGAAGAGTCCGATGGCCAAAGCCACTAGAACGAAAAGACACGAATAGCGAACCCATGTATACACGTTGAAGAGCCGCTGATAGAGCAGTAAGACAGGGGTTTTTGAAAACCATGTCGAGAAGGCAGCCATGATCGGCGCGGCAATACTAATCTAATGGCACCTCGGTTCAATGTGAGTGGCTACACAGAGAGGAAATTCGATTCTTACATTGACTATGTAGGCTAAATCTAGTCCTTTAGACAGCCCTACATCGCAGGATCGATGGTAAGCAGAGACTAGAAAGTAAGGGCTTGGTAGCTTACTTTTGTATTGATCTTGGTTGAAGACGTAACTCGCGACCACCAGCACAAATCCGATGATAGATGTGTCTGGAAAACTTCGTTAGGGATTCCAAGGTTATCTTTGATTAATGTGAATAGTAACGAGCCACGACCTACAGTCTTCCATGAGCAAGGTCTTGAACTGTCGCATGGACATCGTCAACCGCATCCCAATAGACATAGCTGTAAGAATTGTAAGGAATATCCCGATGCCGTAGTAGGCATCGATCGTAATGGTACTGATCCTCCACATGATGACTAGTAAACTGCACTGTATTGAGTATGAACGAATCTATGTCGTATGAAAGTGGGTCCCTGGCAATGGTGCTCAGGAAGTGTATATACGTGGGCCAAGCGTAAGCAGTGTTGGTAACTATGCGGGTGGATTACTCATCTCACATCATCCCAGATCGGATCCCGAGACCAGTCATTCGGGACAGCCCCCACACCTACATATTCAAGCCACTCTGATAATAGTGATAACAAGGCACACTCTGCTTGCGCTGAGCGTCTGCAGACATTTTGTTCTCCGACAGGTACAGACTGCTGCACGAAGAGATAGCGTCGACCGATGAGAGAGCCTTGTGTGGTGTTGTCAACAGTGATGAACTTGCGATGGTGGCTGGCGACGTTGATGTTCCGCGCTAAGAATGCTTACTAAGCACGACATCGCCATCATACTTCAGTCACTAACCAAAGGACCAACTTCGCGAAGCTCAAAACCTAATGCTCTGATCTGAAGCACACTAGGGTCGAGATTAGGCGTGTTGTCATCTCTTTAACCATGCCTCTGTACGTCACATCGCATTCCCGCACTGTCTGGGTGCAGCCATTTGGCATTCGCTGATGAGAGGATAGTCACTTGCTCGGCAAGAAGGTACAAACTTCAACTATAGCACGTTATGGGCTTCAAACTAACGCAATTAGTCATGGAATGTCTACAACTCGGCGAATATTGCCCGCGTCAAGGCAGACGAGGAGGCTGCCGCCATTCGCGAAGCCGCCGATGAGCAACGCATGCAAGAGCTCGATGCCGAACGCCGCGCTGCTATCCTACGGGGTCGGACACCACCTCCGCTACCAGAAGAGGTAGACAAGAAAGATCCTGGGCGCAAGAGGGAGAGAGACGACCGGGGACACGACAGGAAGCGGAGGAAGCTTGCGGGTGAAGATGATACCGACATGGACATACGTCTGGCAGCATCGGTCGCAGCACTAGAGGGCGACGAGGACGAGGACGCCAAGATACTGAAGCTGAGAAACACCAAGATCGACGCTCCTCTCACCGACCACGCCGGCAATATCGATCTGTTTCCTGTGGATATGAAGGAAGCCATCAAGCGCGAGAAGAATGCAGAGGTGGAGAAGGAAAAGAAGAGGAAAGAGCGCGCCCTTGAGGACCAGTACACGATGCGCTTCTCCAATGCAGGAGGCAGAAACGGGCTAGAGCAGCCCTGGTATGCAGCTCAACAGAAGCCTGCCAAGGAAGCGGTCGAGGATGTCGCTGCATTGGAGTATGCCGGCTTCGAGAATAAAAATGTCTGGGGCAACGAAGATCCGCGACGAAAGGAGAGGGAAGTGGCTCGCATCAATTCTAAGGATCCAATTGCATTCATGCAACAGGCCCAGACGCAGCTGAAGAAGTCCAAAGAGGACAAGAAAAGGTGGGCAGCGGAGCGCGATCGCGAGCTGCGAGAGTTGCGGGCCACGCAAGATCGAGATGACAAAAGAAGCCGGCATCACAAGAGGAGGAAGAATGACGAAGACGTTGCTCGCTCGTGCGATGAAGCACGACATGGTGTTGATAAGTCTTCAAAGCACAAGCATCCTGACAGACATAGGAGTCGAAGCCGTAGCCGCGACAAGTCTACCCAGAAATTGTCGCACCGACACGAACGCAAGCACAGCCGCAGCAGAGATCACGAGCGTGACCACAAGCGTTCTTCGTCTCATCGGTCCCCAGACGACAGCCACAAGGACTCACGAAGACATGCATCATCTCGAGACTAGCCACGAAGGTAACAACACGCGGACATCACGACTGGACTACCCGACACGATGTTTCTACGCCATTCTCCATATAGCATTATACCCAATTCACTATTTCCTACCTCACCCACTCTTTCGTTCACTTCTTCCCTCACACCGCGATAATTACCGCTCAATCTCCATATTTATGCCATTGCAGCTAGGCACCAGCCGCGTACACGTTTCGTACTTCGCATTCCCATGCCCAAACAGCCCCATCCGATAAAACAGTGCTAGCGCGACTCATGCACAAGTGGGGCAGGCAGCAAGACGCCCTACGTAAACACATTTGGTTCGACTCATATATAACCCTGACACTAGCTGCTACCCTATGTGAAGAACTTTTCAATCGACACTAATTCAGGAAATTCAACACGACTCGACGCATCTGCGTCAGGAAGAATCCTTGTCATGGCGTCAGGTCCTATGCAAAAATGCTGCCTCGCCGCCACTCTACACGAAGGCACACCCACCGGCACCGTTCACACGATTAACAACAGTATATCTTCCATCCCCACCCCCATCTACCACCCACTCTAACCCCCTTAGTTCAAATCTACATATCCCACCCCGCACCCTCATCCCCCTCCTCCCACCCCGCCATCATCCTCCTCACAGACGTCTACGGCTACACGTTCCCAAACACGCGCCTCATCGCCGACGCCTTTGCCTCCGCCGGTTACATGACACTCGTCCCGGACCTCTTCAACGGGAGTGAAGTGCCCTGGCCACCGCCAGAATCATTTAACCTACAGACCTACATCGAGACGACGATGCCCGGGCCGGAGAGCGTAGATTGCATTGTTGAAGGGGTGCTGGGGTATTTGAGGGGGCTGGGTGTGAAGAGGGTGGGGGGCGTGGGGTATTGTTTTGGGGGGAGGTATGTGTGTCGGTTTTTGAAGGGGAGGAATGGGGAGGGGGGGTTGGATGCGGGGTTTGTTGGGCATCCGAGTTTTGTGGAGGAGGAGGAAGTACGAAACGTTGGGAAACCACTTTCAATCGCCGCTGCCCGTAAGTTCTCTCAATTCCCATCCCGCGGCTATGTCTCGTGATTCAAATAGTAGCAACAGAAGAACGAATTTGCTAACGTTACTGTAGAGACGGATGAGATTTTCACTACTGCGAAACGGTACGAGACGGAGGCTATCCTGGGCGCGAAAGAAGTGCCGTGGCAGATATGCGTGTACGGCGGAACGACGCATGGCTTCGCGGTTAAGGGACATATGAGTACGAAGGAAGCGAGGCGGGCGAAGGAGGGCGCATTTAAGCAGGCGGTGGCGTGGTTTGAAGAATATCTGATATAGAATAGGGAGATTCCTTCGTCTTAGATCGAAGAGAATTGTTCGCTATAACGAAGTGTCGTGTTGCGCGCGGCCGTTCCCACGCCCCTCAAACCGTCCCACTGCGCCGCCTCACAATCCACTGCAAATCTTTCCCTCCTGGGCTCTGCACAGGGACACAGGTTCCAGAATCCACAAGACGCATCTTTTCCACCCCGCGATCCGGCTCCTCAGTTTCGATCCACATCTCAGTCACACATCCCTGGCGCATATCAAGTGTCACTATCTGTGTACACACGAGCTCGAGTTTCTCGAACAACCACACGCCGATGCGCAGCAGGATGTAGAAGCCGTAGAAGAAGGTCCAGAGGAGGTATGTGGCGATGAGGACGATGAGGAAATTTTCGTAGGGGGTGGTGGGGGAGGGTGGGGATATGTGGTGGGCGGTGTGATCGGCGATTAGTTGGGCGGGCGGGTTGGCTGGAGGGAGTGGCGCCATTGGTTCGGAATCCGGTGTGGGCTGAGGTGGAGGTGGAAGTTGGATGGGAGTAGTAATAATGGGCTTGCGACGGTGGATGCTGATGCGGAGGAGCATGTGTGTATTGATGCTGGGGTTGGGATGTTGATGTTGAGCGGTGGAGTGATGCTTCGTACGGTTGAGGGTAGTTTTGGAGTGCAGGTAGTAGGACGATTGTTTGAAATGCTCTTTCTCAAACCCGAAGACGTGGAAGGCAGCGTGACAGCGCCTAGATCGCCCTTCCCCTATGTGGAGAGTCTTCTTGAACTACAACATCAAGTTGCTGCCGGGATGGAATCTTTCGCTGTCTTTCTCGCTTCCTCAGCTTTTATTTTCGCAGCCCAAGGTGGCTCACCGTCGTCATCAAACTCAGCCCATTGAAAGAAACCACATCCTTCTTGGCCCGGAACGTAGTGTGTATGGCACATCCACATGTACCTCCCTCTCGATTCTTTCTTCCTCGTCGCGCATCGTAGCACGGTCGGAACCCCACACTTGCACTTGGGCGTGTACTTTGGATGCAGATTATCCTTGTAAAACCGGTAGGTGATGTTGAGTCGCTTGTTTTTGGCCAGAGGATGTGGGTCAATCGCCTGCGCTGGGGCGATCGAGTGCTTCCATTCTTCTTGCATCTCTGCATGCATTACAAGCAGCGAGTTGTGCGGCAAGTGAATTGATATCTGGCCTTGAGCGTCTGCCATCGTACCGTCTGCTTTGCGATACTCGTCGCCTTCAGCAACGATCTTGCGTACGCGGAACTCGCGAGCCACGCCCAGACTAAGGCTCCCGATGACAGCTCGCGGACCAAGATATGTCAGCTGGTCCGCATGGTAGCCGACATTTTGCTTGCCGCCGTCGTAGCAGTTTACAAAAGCAGTGTTGGCTTTCCAGGGTTGTGGTGACTGGTATTTGAGCTTCTTGCCATCTGGATAGAAGTCGCGTATCCTGCGTTGGACTTCGTGATTGACGGCCGTTTCGACTTGGGGACATGCCTTAAGCATCCCGGGCACACTCTGTCGAACATCCTGCGTAGGTTAGCATACGAGTTTACGAGACAGTTGCAAGTCACCCACCTCAACCTTGCGCCCGTCATATATGTACTCCGTCTTCAACTCCTCAGCTTCTGCAAGACTGTTGACGTAGAAGCAGAACGTGTGCGGACTCCATACAACCCTGTCGAACAGCTGGAACTCCAGACTCTGGTACGTTGGCGCCTCATCGAGGAGCTGAAGTAACAGATCGTCTGCTTGCTTCGTAGGGAGGAAGTTGTGGATGATGGAGCATGGTGTATGTGCTTCAATATCTTCTGGACTGTACAAATGCAGTGTTTGCCCTTTCTTGACCAGTTGCTTCTTTGCCGGTCGTCCCGCTGGCGAAGAAATACGATATGCGCTCAGTGACGACTGAAAGCCTACTGTCGAAGGAGCGGATCGTTTCCTTGGAGAATTGGTGTTGCGTTGTGTGAGCCACTGAGATGCCTGCTCGACGGAACCTTCAGAGGCAAGAAGCGCTTCAAGCAGCGTCGTCTCATCGAGTGTCGAATGCAAAGATGACAACAATGCCAGCTTGAAGTCGGTCGACTCGTCCTCATCTTGTGATGTGTCTTGAGGTGGCGAATACCTCCGAGTGGTCGTAAGCTTCGGCTGTTCTTCGTCAACCCGCCTCCTCTTTCTTGACACGAACGCGTCCATTGCATCTATGTCCCGCTATCCAAAATCGCATGTTGAGATGGTGGGGTGTCAAGAACGTGAAGTGTCGACTGCAAAGTCAAACGCGCTTCGCGCTCTCACGTGGTCAATAGCGGCGGAAACAGCCCCGCCACACCACATGCGGGCCTCGGCCTTTCACTCGTCATCCCGTAAACATGCCGCCGTATACCAGCAGCTCCAATCCTACGTGAGCAATGATGCGCCGCGTAATTTGCATACATCACGCGCCCAACCTCTAGATCGTACCTGCTTACAGGTCGCAAACATCCACCATGCTCGAGTTTCGCACCCAAGGTTACAATGGCTACAGCATCAAGTACTCGCCCTTCTTCGATTCACGGATAGCAGTCGCTGCATCGGCGAACTTTGGGCTTGTAGGGAATGGAAGACTGTACATACTGGGGTTGACTGCAAACGGCATTGTGGCAGAGAAGTGGTAGGTTTAGTTTTGACTGTACTTTCACATGCTATGCTCTGCTAACACCAACCCTAGGTTCGACACGCAAGACTCGCTTTTTGACAGCACATGGTCGGAAGCGCACGAAAACCAGATCCTCACTGCAGGCGGCGACGGGTCGGTCAAGCTCTTCGACATCACACTCTCCCAGTTCCCTGTCAAGTCATGGCAAGAGCACGCGCGCGAGGTCTTTGCCGTGCACTGGAACCTTGTGTCCAAAGACACGTTCCTCTCGTCGAGTTGGGACGGCACAATCAAGATCTGGAACCCGAATGCGGACGCAAGCATAGTGACATTACCCACGCATTCATGCACGTACTCGGCGGCTTTCAGCCCACACAGTCCGAGCATACTGAGCAGTGTGAGCTCCGACAGCCACCTGAGGGTGTTTGATCTGCGGACACCGGCGAGTGCGAGCAACCACCTCACGATGAACGTACCGATACATACTCCACCGAGACCACGGATGGGTGCCGCTGCACCGGTTGGTGTGGCTCCGTCTGAAGCACTCACGCACGACTGGAACAAGTATCGAGACTCCATCATCGCTACCGCGGGTGTGGACCGACTCATACGAACATTCGACATACGCATGCCCAACCAGGGGCCAATCGCTATATTACCAGGACACGAGTATGCAGTGCGGAAGCTGACATGGTCGCCCCACCTGTCAGATATACTACTCAGTGCGAGCTACGACATGACATGCCGAGTGTGGACAGACGGCAGTGCCATGGGAGTGGGTTCCATGAAGCAGGAGAACATGCTGGAGGACCCGATGTTCTTGGGAGGCGGAAGAGAGATGGGTCGAATGGGACGACATACAGAGTTCGTGACTGGCGTGGACTGGTGCCTGTTTGGTGCTGAGGGTTGGTGTGCAAGTACAGGATGGGATGAGAGAGTGATGGTGTGGGACTGCAGGGCTACAATGCAATGATCTGACGGCATCAAACAATCCCAAATCCAAGCAACTTTGATCTGAAGTATTCTGACTGCATTATCAATGTTTCAAACATCGTGTTCGTCAGTCCCAGAGCCGTCCAGATCGGTGATGCGCTCGCAGCACGCCGGCCTCACCCAACCTCACCACAACTGCCTGAGTAGCATCACCATCAACCACGCCGCCCACACTCGTTACAACGCCTAGACGCCATCTTCAAACATTACCGACACTCTTTGCGACTCCTTCTGCACCCTTTTCAGACCCCGCAGAGCCCTCTGTCGCTCGCGCAGCCCTCCTCCGCACTCCGCAGCTCTCCCCACAGCCGGCCACGCGCATCGGCCCGCAATCACCTCGACGCGCCACGACACGACACGCCATTTGAGCCCATTGAGCGCGCCCTCGGCGCATATACGCCGCTATAATGGCGACCATCCGCCCAAATGACATGAATATGTCGACGACGCCCACACTCTCCACCAACCCTCTCCCTGGCCTCAGTCTCCAAACCGACGGCTTGAGCAAGAAGCCCAGCGCACCACGCACACCCCGAGTAGACGTCGAACCATTATACGCTTCTGTCAAAGGCGCAGTCAGCGACATAGACTGGACAACATACAAGAAATCGCTATCGTCCTTTTTACTCGGGAACCTCAACCAAGAGGAGCTCTCTCGCGCGCTCTCCAAAATCCTGACCACACCCGCCCTCGAACATGCACACAATGCCCTCTTTACAGCAATATACGCAAACATATGGCGCGATGCCCCGGAAGCGGGGATAGCGAGTTGGGTCAGCAGCAGTGACAAGCCAAGTAGTGGCATTGTCAAGGGGACACATGATGAAAGTGAGAAGAGGCTGAAGTATGAGGTCATGCAATTAAGTCGAAGGGAAAGGAAGAGGTTAAAAACCATACCCGCCGGCGACGCAGATGGCATCGCCACAGGGCCCGCCCAAGAACTCGTCGACACGCGGAAAACCAAGCAGCCCGAGAGCGGGCCAGTAGGCGGGAACTCAGGTGGTGGCTTTGGCAAGACAAGTACGTATTCTCTACAATATCTACCTCACACCTCCCATCCACAACACCTATGCTTAATTCTCCGCTCACTCTCCTCCTCTAGACTGGGACCTCGAAATCCGCAAACGCTACACAACATCCCTCTTCGCCGAGACCCACGAATTCCCCACCCCAACAACCATAACCCACCGCCTCCTCCCCACATGCTACGAATTCGGCCTGCCCCAGGGCCACGCCACCGACTGCGCGGAATACATCAACATCGCAACCGAAACATACATCAAAGAGGCGCTCATATCATTGCTGGAAAAGGTATCTACCAACGGCCCCGGCTTCGTTAGGACCGGCGACTTCAAGAAACGCGTGGAAAGAGAGGCAGACAATGGTGAAATAGTTGGTGCCGTCGAAGCCGACGAGCGCCGCAAGCGCAAAATGCTCTGCATGGAAGACTTGCGTCTCGCGCTCCTCCTCGGCGATAATTTCCTCGGCCAGACACCACTCATCGCCGGATCCATCTACAATTCCCGCTTCCTGGACACCCAGGGCATCGAGGATGTATACGTTAAGCCGCAGCTTAACGGCCACGCCAGGGGCTATGGCGGCGAGGTCTGGCATGTGGATGTTGGTGCGGGGCCGGGCGAGTCGATGGTGCTGGATGAGGGGTGGGTTGGGGGTGGTGTTGAGGAGGGAGGGGAGTTGGAGGGTGTGTTGGATGATGTTTTGAGTTTGGCGGATTTGTGAATGGGGGAGAGAGGTGGTGGTGGATGGTGGATTTGCATAGGGGCGGGGCGGGGAGGGCACGTGTTATTGGGCATGGGAAGGCGTATTTGGTGTTTCTGGCTTCTTGGGTTTGGGAGTGGGATGATACCCCTGTTTTTCTGTTGGAGTTTGTGTCTAGGTTTCGCATTTCGCATTGAAGAGAAGTGTATACAGTAGTCTGCATTACAACGCACTTTTGAGGCATTACGTATCTCTCACGCTAAGTTCAGGGAGTGCTTTGACTACGGCGTATCGATCTAGCCGTGTCTTGTCTAATGTGAGAAGGAAGTAGATATAGTGGTCCACTTGTTGACGCACCTGAGGCATTACGTATCGTCGATACTGGAATAGTAGTGTTACCTACGTCAAACATACAGTGCAGCCTGCAGGGCGTATCCCTTTTCTAGTACCGGGTCTCCAGTTCATTTGTGCTATCGTGGCTATAATGGATACAAACGCAGGCCTAGTTAAACTACATCCATTCACTCAAATTCGAAGCGAACAGCGAAGACTGGGATGGGAACATGGCTTTCACTTTCCTTGATTTTACTGACCGGTAGCGACATTAAACAGAGCATTTTACTCTTGAGATTATTGTTTCGGTGTTATCTCGAGGAGGTTTTTCATGTTCACAGTATCCACAGCAGTGCCGACCGACTCATTGTGTGCATGTATCTTGGTTCAACATTTACGCGACCCAGATTATGGATTTGAGAAGAAGCGGCCACGTGGCGGTGTACTACGGAATCTGGGTCTGAAGCCGAATGCAGTGGGAGGTGTGGGTATAAAAGCTGGGTATGCGTGAATTCACTGGCATCACCAACTTATTCATCTTTCAAACAACACATTAACAGACGAGATGAATCAGCCAACGCAAAAACACGGCGAAGGGGTTTTAGATGGGGATAATACTAGAGACACCACAGAACCTCACCAACTGATTCACGCCACGAACAACAAGATAGTCCTCCCAATACGAAAGCACAACAAAACCGCTTCAAGGCCTCCTCCCATTCTCACCCATAACACCACAAACACCATCAAAACCCCCACAAAACGCAAACCCTCACCCCCCGCCGGCGAAGAAGACAGATCCATCCGCCAACGCATAGACAGCGTCGTCGAAGAATCCAGCATCCCCGCCAATCCCTCCCCCGTCCCCGGCCCACCATCCCTATTCTTCTCCCCCTCCCCCAACCTCCACATACACATCACACACCCCTCCTCATCCCTCCCCCACCAAAAACGCATCGCCGTCAACGGCAAACTCTACCAACCTGAAACCTACACGCCCCGCAACCAGCACGTCCTCGGGCTGAAGTATACCTGGGATAGACAAGCATCTGCAGCGTGGAAGAGGCGGGAGAGCGGGGGAGTGAGGTGGCCGCGGGGTGTGGATGAGGTTACGGCGGAGTTTGGGGATGGGAGAGAGACGCTGTTTTGGGAGTGGGGGCATCATCGGGCGAGGAGGCCGGGAGGAGGCGAGGGGTGAGAGGGGGGTTTGAGTGTTGAGCTTGGATACGAGGTGGATGGGACGGAGAATTCTGCGTTGGGATGAGGGAGGCGGATGCGTAGGTGGGTGGGCGTAAAGAGATGGCAGTGTAATGTATGAGTGCAGTGTGACTGTGAACGTTGCGTGAACTTGATCCTCCCACCCCCATCCAATAGTCACACTCCCAACCACCCTCTCCACACCCCCAAATTCTCCACCATCGCCCCATCACTATCCCCCTTTCCCCTCCTCACCAGCACCCCCTCCCGAACACTCATAAACCTCACCCTAATCTCTTCCCACCCCTTCCCATCAACCACCACCGATTGCCATACATCTCCACACACACCGGCAACATTCTAAAATCCTCACGCTTCATAATAACCAACTCCAGCGCCGGCATAAGCTGCGGCAGCATATCCAACTCCCGCGCATATGCTGGTAAAGTCCAAATCGGCACCTGTGGGTATTTTGGCATGCGCTCCACCACGAGTTGCAAGTAGCGTATCCGGCTGCGCAGGGCGGGTGAGAGGCGTAGGAAGGCGTTGAGCCAGAAGAAGTTGTGTGTGAGCGTGAGGGAGAGGAGGCATGTATCTAGGTTGAAGAGGTGGGGGCCGGGGTATTTGTTTTTGCTTAGGTGGTTTGACAAGTACGTTGCGATGCGCGAGTAGACATGCACGACTGCGCCTTCTAAGCGGGATGCGTGCGTAAGCCTGTATTCGGTGCTGCGCTGCGCGGCGAGGAGAGGCGTGAGGAGTTCTTGTCGCTGCGCGAGGCGCAGGGCTTCGTGGCGGAAGAGTACTGAGACGTGGAAACCGGGCGGGAACGCAAGCGTTTTTACGCATATGCAGGTGTCGGGGCGGATGTGGATTGAATTTGTTCGCGGGGTGGAGAATTCATGGTCGAGGGCGTGGCGGATGATGAGGAGTTTGAGCTCGGTGGGGAGGAGGTTGAAGTATTTCTCAAACGTGCGACAAGCGCATGGGCGCCGTGGACAGCGTGCTTGGAGCTCAGGGGATGTTAAAATAGGTCGGTATTGTGGGATCTGGGGTATGTTTTGGCGCGGTGGAATGTGCGTCGGATATGTTGTTGATCGCGATTTAGGTGTGGAGCTGAAGCCGGATCCCATTTTATCGAGCGCACTTTGATGTCTCTGGAGTGTGAGAGGAGGTTCTGATAAACTCGTAAAGAATAGGTGAATCGTACTCTATGCCGTTTGGGGCTTACTGATTGATGGATCGGCCCAGGGTTGAAGTGAGGAGGTGCAACCACAGTATGGCAGGAAACACTGGTAAAGTGAGTTTACGACCCAATAGTACGCTTGTGTGTGTGAGCAACTCGAGGATGTGCGGAGGCGAGCTTTCGAGAACCACGGTCCAAATAGACCCCTGAGAAAAACATGCCTGACTATCTTGCTGGAAAATTTGCTGCTCATTCAGTATTTTCAGATTTCAGCAAAGACACTCAGACTCACCTGCATCTCTCACGCCACTCGAATAAGTCAAATACACATACCCATCATGCCCACCGCAACCGCCTTCCACCTCTTCCCAGACCTGCCATCCGAGCTCCAAGTCCTAATTATCAACCATGCTCTGCGGCTCGAACTTCGCGCTCGGAATAACGTCCTTCAGATCGGTGTCTACATCTCACCGAAAAGCAAAAAAATTGTCCTTCCCTCTCTACCCAGCATCTACCAAGCAACACGCCTCTCCCGCACCGAATGCATGCGACTTGAACCCCTGACCCGAGTCATAAGTCACCGACGCCGCGGGGCGCACTCCCTCGCCATCTTCAACGCCCGCCGCGACAACGTCGAAATCATCATCAGAGAGATAGGAGATTCCCTTTCAGGAGATCATTACATCCACCCCATGGGCCTGCTCTCCAGGGCCGTAGCAACACGTGTGCGACACGTTGTTCTTGTGCACGACGGGAAGTTCTATGTGGCGCTGGGCAACTACATGCATGACGCGATGTGCTCTACCACATATCTGTTCCTGGATTCGTGCGAATTGCAGTGCCGAGGGACGTGTCGAACGATTTGCGACCATTGCGTGAAGAGTACGTGTTTCGAGCTACGAGGGAATTACAAGATTAAGCAGACGTCATGGGCGGCCACGCCGTTGAGGGTTGTGTATCAGGGCGAGATAATTCTGCATCAGCGAGAGAGTGATAATGTGTTAGAAAAGAAGAGAAGGAGGAGATTGCTTCGTTTATGAGGGCTAGATGTTCTCATGCCTTAGTTGATTAATAGAACAACTTGAATTCTACTTACTGGCACACCTAACAAATTCCATCTCTACTTCGCTTGCCCAGCAGCACGCTGCCTGATCCTCTCCTCCTTCTCGAATTTCTGGTCGAAAATCTTGAAAAACATGCCCAGCCACTCCTTCTCGCGCTCACTGAGCTGTCGCGCGGGGTTCTTCCAGCTGTTCGCCAAAATCTCCTTGACGCGGCGACGGAGCACTTTCAGCGCGACCGCAGCTCTCCAGTCACGGACCGCGAAGCGAAGAACGCTGCCTGGGAAGCTGATCACGCCAGCGTGCATCTTGAAGTCCATGTCTGCGGCGACCATGAGGACCATCGGTAGAGGGTAGGCAATGGATGTCGAGTGTGCGTTGTAGAACTTGTTGCTGGACTGCATGATGTGGTAGTAGGACAGGAACTTGGCGGTTGCCGTGCCCTTGTTGACTGAAGTCGGGGCCAGGCTGACAGTCTGATTGTTTGAGATGTTTCGCCAGCCTTTGCCTTCACGGGTGAGTATCTTGGGATAGAACGCAGTGGCGATGACAGAGTTGACGAGAATTTCGTTCTCAGAGTGTGTGTCGTACTGCGCTGGGATTTGGACAAATGCGCGATGGCGCGTAGTACCTCGATAGCGCTGGAGGGCACGACGCTCATCTAGCGAGAGCTGCACAAAGCCTGCTTCTACGAGTGATGAAAGCAGCTGTGCTCTGAGGTCTTCGATATTGCCGAGGTTCTGAGGGCTCAAGAAATTCTTGTGGCAGAACTGCATCTCAGACCGGCCTGCAGTTGTACAAACTGCTCTCCACGCCTTGTAGGCGTTGTATGTGGTAAGGTGGTCGGAGTCGCCTTTCTTGAAAGCGAGCCTTGCAATGTCAGCGCGTTGCTTTGCTCCAAACGGCGTCAAGAACGGCGATTTTGACGACAATATTGCAGCTATCGTGATGGCAACATCAACACATGCGAACGTGGTTGCTAATAAGACAAGCTTGCCAAGATGAGCATCAAGGGGAAGTTTCGCAATCTGTCGTCCGAGAGCGGTCAATTCTTCACCAGAAGTGAGCGCATCAACCTCAATCAGCGCGTCAATCGCGCGACGAATGTTTCTCGAGGAAGGTGGGTCGAGTGCTTGCGAAAGCGTCTCTTCGATGTCGCCCAACTTACAAATCTTCGTACGCATGACGAGATCCTGTAGAGATAATCGAAGCATTTCTGGGGTCTGTTGGTCGGTCATGAGGGTATCATGGCGGAATTTTGTGAAGAGGTGGAAGCATAACCCATCTTGCACACGACCAGCGCGACCACGACGCTGCTTGGCATTTGCTCTAGAGATAAACGACTGAGTCAAGCGGGATAGCTGTCTCCGCTCATCGAAGCGCATCTCCTTGTGCTTGCCGGTGTCGATGACGCAAGTAATGTCGGGTATAGTAACACCAGTCTCTGCAATATTTGTGGCTAGGACGATCTTATGCACGCCTGGTGGCGGGACGAGGAACGCTGCCTGCTGATCTTCGCTCGATATTGTGGAGTGTAGTGGATAGATGAGCCATTGTCGACTAAATGAAGGATGGCCACCCAGCATATCGTTGAGTTGGCGGATCTCAGCAATGCCGGGAAGAAAGACGAGCACTGCGTTACTGTATCGACTAAGTTGTGGGTCGTATGCCACTGCTTCGATAAGGCGGACGACTAAGTCGTAATCAATAGCGTACTCATCGTAAGTGGAGAGCACATCTCGGGTAGCAGGGCTGTATCCGGGAAGCTTGCTAGGTATGCCAGACTTATCGGATGTGATCTCGTCATCGTCATTGTCGCTCGTCCTGCCATCTTGCCGCACTGAAGCGGAGGGCCCAGCGTAATGTGTCAACTCGATTGCATCTTCCAGATATCGAGTTTCGACCGGAAAAGTGCGTCCAGGAACCGTCAGGATCGGTGCGCCGTTCAAGTATTTCGAAAAACGATTTGCGTCCACAGTGGCGCTCATTAGTATGACCTTGAGTTCCGGACGACGGTCCATCAACGAACGGAGGATGATAAGTAGGAAGTCGGTGTCAATACTGTTCAGTGTTAGAGATTCCCAGTCTTAGTTCAAGGCAACGTACCTTCGCTCGTGCACTTCGTCAATGACCAAATGCGTAACCTCTGGAAGACCTCCTGCAGATTCCAACATGCGTAATACCACACCCACGGTTGCATAAACCAACCGTGTCTGTGAAGAGGTTTTCGATTCAAGCCGGATTGCATAGCCCACTAGTGATCTCATCGTTCCCACATCTTTCGGACCCTCTCCCAACTCCTCACTCACACGCTGTGCAAGCGAGATAGCCGAGATACGACGGGGCTCTGTGCAAAAGACCTTGCAGACTTTTCCCTGCGAGAGTTCATGTTCTAGAATGAAAGACGGTATCTGAGTACTCTTTCCACAGCCTGTTTCACCACAGATGATTGTGATTTGATGCTTATCGATGGTTGCCAATATCGACTCGCGGAAACCATAAACGGGCAGGGTCTGTCGGCCAACGAGCATGCGTTGGTAAGAGGGTGCTGACGCTTTGTGTGCCCAGAGTTCACGGAGACCTTCGACTTCTCGGATCGGCGTATTGTAACCCGAGTTCGACGGGCTGGAACTCACAGCGGCCTGGTTGCGCATCCTGAACCGACTTGTAAGCACCACACCATCAGACTCGTCGTTCTCGATTTGATCCAGAACAATCGAGCGATAGTGCTGGACAGCTTCACGGTCGGCTGCATCAATGCGGATCTTGCGATGATCCATGAACTCCCGGTAGAGCTCCCGCCAGTTTGAGGGGAGTCTGAGGTAAACCTTTTCTTCCTTTGGTAGAACAACCGAAATTGAGAAAAGAGCGGCAGTGGAGACATAACTTTCGCTTTGCTCCACCGATACAGTGGCAACGCTCGTCGCTTCATACGTAGCCTGTAAATGTCGTATCGTGGTAGTGACACCTGGAACGTCTTCGTCGTGCTCGATGTCTTGGCCCTTCGACCATGATATCCTCAGAGAATGCCGACAGGTGTATGTAGTAAGTGAGATCATCGTATAAAATAAACGCGCGTTTGGATCCCTACGGATTGTTAGTTGACATATGCGGTGTGGCGTGGTCGACCAACCTTGAACGAACTGTCTCCTCCAACAGCCGTCGTGGCGTCAAACCACTTGACTTTCCAAAATCACGCAACGTAACGTTCTCAGATACGGTAGTGTCGCTGTTCGGTTGATTTGTAACAGGTTCGTTGGGTACAGCAGAGAACATTTCACCTAACAGATCAGCTTCATCCTCACTTCCATCGAGGTCCAATGTAGTATTTGGAGGGTCTAGCTTTGGTGCAGCTGGGGCGGGTACGCGAGTTTCTTCCTGTGGCCGCTGGTTGATCGGAGGACCGTCTTCCCCCAGTCTTCTGTTGGCTCTGTCTTGGGCGATCTGGTTGCGTTTGGCTGGCCATTGCGCCTCTGCCTCTCGCTCATCGAAGAGGGCGTCAGAAGCAATCTGCTGCATTTGCGAGAGGAGCTTGCGCACGGCTGGAGGCTGACCCGCCTGGACTGCGGCCACTCGTTTCGCTTTTGCACTTTTTACTTGCTTTCGCGCTGTTGCCTCTACCAGGTTCGGATCAATCTCGTAGAGTTTACCCTTGATCTTCAAATAAGTAGGAAGAATCTCGTCTAGCTCAAGGTCGCTGTCGAGGTCACTGACGTCCACGTCTATTTCCATTTGACCTTGGTTGTCTACGCTTGGACTTGAGGCATTGTTGGCGCCATTCTGTGACGCCTTGACTTTCTGCAGATTCCCATTTGCTGTATCCTGAGGTGGTGTTGCTGTGCAGTGTCAGCTGGTTCTTTGTTGTCCTCATCGCGAGCTGGCACCTGTATGTCTTGATTGAAAAACTTCATCGTCAGAGGGAACATGACTTACAAGGCCGGGATATATCGGGTGTTTCTGCTGACGAGCGCTTTGAGGCTTGTTCCTCGTAAGAGAAGGAGTGGTCGTCACAGTGATCCAATGCCAGCCATTCGAGTGCTTCCTGCAAGCCCCAGATGCTCGCCGATGAGTCGACGGCGGCAGCATTGGCACAGAGCCACTTCAGTACTGGCTGGATGTGATCATTCGAGAAGCCAAGTTCACGTAGTGTCAAATCGAGGGTCCAAAGCTTGGACATTGCATCTTCCTCCGTCAACGTTTTGAGCAGAGACTGAGGACCTTGCTTGCGGTTCGAGTCGTTCGACTCGGCTTGAGCTAAGCTAACGATGTTGTCTAGGATTTCACTTGGTAGCCAGTCGTGAACAGTCATGGGATGCGACTGTCCACGAAGTACTCTACGGTCGGTCTGAAACTTCAAAATATTGCGATGCGACTCTCGGCGAACTTTGGGCGCGTGCTTCTCGACCAGCAGTTGCAGCTCATCTCGCTCAAGTTGCGCCTCGAGCTCTTCTGGCGTCGGCGAGTATTCTTGCTTTGCGACTTCGGACTTTTGTACATCCTGAGGGGCGGGCACGATTGTTGTCGCGTCTTCCTTGGACGCTGCTGGCACTTCTTCTCTGGCGGGGGCGTCAACGGCAGACTTTTCCACCTTCGGCTTGCTGGCAACCGAAGTAGTCGCGAACCCGCGTGCCGGGTTGCCCGCAGGCCTCTTCTTCTTAGCCATTGCGTGAAGATTGAGGACCGAGTTTGCAGAGGTAGATAGTAGAGGCTTCCAGAAAGGGTAGGTGCTCAGGCGGGCTGCCGTATGGAGTATATCGGAGCTTGATCTTTTGCGAGATCAAGATTGGATAGGCCCAAAAAAGTGTCTGGACTCATCTAGGGCGTAGTTGTATCCTGGAGGCGCGGAAACGGGCGCAGCAGAAGGGCGGCGGTGGTGATGAGTTTGTTTGTAGGGCGGTGGTTATGTCATTGGGTGGAACGCATGACTCGGCTAATCCTGCCGCCGCAACTGGTCGCCATTTCGACAATTTGAGAGCGTGCAAACACCCCACCAACACCCCGCCTGCCACTCTCTTGCTGGCTCATGTGGAGGAATCGACATGGCTGCGAATGGGGATGTTGATCAGAAGGCCACGAGGCGCGAAGAGCTGCGCCATGGCCTCATCACGAGTTCGACGAAGCGCAGGACAACCGAGCTGTCCGGGCTGCAGCACCGAGTGGCAGATAATTGTGAGTTTTGATATACACGTGATTGATGCGGATACGATGGCTGACTGAAACACTCTGCCAGCACTCCCACCTACAGACCTGCAAGCCCTCCTAGAAGTGTTGTTCGAGACATATCCGCTCTACGAGGACCGCGAATCGAGACGAGCCGTCGAAGAAGTGCTCAAGACGCTCATAAACGGCCAGCATGGCGACGCTATTCTGACCATCATTGTTAAGTTCCTCAAGCAGGAGTGCGGGAAGAAGGGGATAGCGCACGTGAACGCATTGGCCTTGGTGGACTGGTGCTCGGTGTTGCTGCTGCAATTCGCAAAGTCGCAGGAGCGATGGTCAAAATACGGAATGGATGTGGCAGTCGCGAATGCGCGGGTGTTGGAGACATGCGTGAGCGCAGGCAACACGCGCCGGGCTGGCCGCATCATAGACTCGGCCCTCGTCTCAACACGACGAGCTCTCCGCGCTCTTTTCCGCGCCGAAGCAACGGGCAAGGACGCGCTCTCCAAGTTGATCACCACACTCACTGCCAAAGGCGCCGCCTCCACGGCTGGAAATGCCGTCTTCCTGGGCGTCATTGCCGGTGTATCGTCACGGCTGGGCGCTGTCAAGCCGGAATTCGAGAAATACAAGTCCGACTACTATGCCTTCTATGTACGCGAAATTGTCGGTTCGCGAAACCAGTTGCCCGACCACATATCGAACGCCTTGTTTGAATTCTTCACCAGCTTTCCTACGCTGGAGGAGTTGCGCAAGGAAGTCATACCACCAATTGAGAAGGCCCTCCTACGCGCACCTGAAGTCGTCCTGAACGACATCGTCTCGCCCATGGTTCTGGCTCTTCCTAAGTCCATGGACCTTTCCGAAGTGCTGGTCGGGAACATGCTGAAGCCGCTACTTTCTAATATCAAATCCAGCAACCCTTCGATCCGAACAGGCGCACTGCAGACATTCACCGCATTCGCCTCGCGATCCCAAGACGACAAAATCGTCAACCAGGTCGCCGATGAAATACTCAATCCTCTCAAGCAGGGCAAGGTCACAGGGGCTGACCAAAAGGTCTTACACGCACAAATGCTGTCTACTTTGTCGCATTCCTCCTCGCTGTCACAGAAGATCTCAACTGCCATTGCATCAGTGGCGCTGAAAGAACCCAGTGAGCCAGCTGTAATCGCCGAGGTATCAACAATGACCGAGCATCTCACATTTGGCTTGGCAAATGGTGTCGCTCTCGACAAAAGTGTAGCTGATGCCTTTGTGAAGGGCATGGCAGACAAGCGTGTGCCTGTCCGTAAATTGTGGGCAACCCGCGCTGCAGATCTTTGGTGGAGCCTCTCAGAAAAAGAGCTATCACAACCCGACATACTCGTCTTTTGTCAAGCTACACTACCGAAGCTCATTGAGATATGGCAGGAAGTGGCTGCCAACCCAATACCAGCAACCCAAAGTGGTTTGGTCACTGTGGGCCATTACACTGCAGCCCTTCTTCTGGAAAAGGTGCGCAGCTCAAAGGACGAGAAGCTTGCAGCCATTTACAAGAAATCCGACGTTCTTTCTCAGTCACTCGCAGTCCAACCAAAGCCCTCTTTCCTACTCAACTCGAAGGTGTACTCCAAGCTGTCTACCGAGGATGATGTCGTGGTTGCAATCCGTGCCTTGACAGCGGTCGCCCCTTTCCTCACGCAAGAAGCCAGTTCCAAAGAGGCCGAAACAGCATGGGCACATGCGTTCATTTTCTTCATTGTCGCTCAAACCGTCTCTTCAAAAGCCAGGTCTGCCGCAAAACAAGCTTTGACGCAGACATATCTACTTGTCTCTCCCTCTGAGATCAATAGAATCATGGTGCAAGGCATGTGGTCATGGTACCGGTCTAGTGAGCAAGAAGAGAAGGACAGTCCTGCGGTGGCATCAAGGACAGGCTCCGCAGACCTCGCTGCTGTCTTAGGCTGTCTATGCCTACCACGAGAGGTTTTGCAGAAGCACGAAGCCACTATCGATGAGCCTAGTCTACGTGCCCAAGCTCTGAGTTTGCTGGTACTCGCGAGATCAGAGATGGTCCCTCGAGCATCTTGGATCGAGCTTTGCCTCCGTATGGGTGTTGATCCTGGCGAGTTGGTGCGAGCACAACTGAAAGAGTGTATAAAAACGATCAACGCCGCTACAGAGGTATGTTCATCTTTGTCGGTGCAATCTCTCCATCAGTCGCTAATCATGTCACAAGAACCATGAAAACGATCGGTTTCCAGCCATTAGCCTGGCTGCATATAGCGCTTACACAGATCTCGCTTTTGTAGCACCAGAAGTTGCACTACCCGCTGTCGTGGATCAGTTCAGCAAAGATCTCGACCCCAAGCAGCTGGAGTCGGTCGGTCCTACCGAGGCTGCCATCTTCCGAACGCCTGAAGGGACAGCGTATGTCGACGTCCTGTCGAAGAAAGCGCCTGTTACAATCGACAAGAACACAAAAGACTACGACACGTTGAAGTGGGAGGAAGACCTCCGTGCCCAACTAGCGCAGAAGAAAGGCCAACCTAAGAAGCTCTCTGCTGACGACCAAGCCAAAGTTAACGCGCAACTAGCCAAAGAAGCGAATATTCGGAATGAGGTCGCTGCCACCGAACGGAATATGAGGCGAGGTGTGGGCATTATTCAAAGTCTTGCCACTGGTCCTCCGACAGAGGCAGAACAATGGATGGGCCCAGCTGTCGATCGCTTGATCCAATCCATTCGTTCCGGCGCTGGTCTACTCCTGGGCGACTCGCCTGCCACAGCTTTCATTGCCTGTTCGCAACGCGTTTCGAGTCGACTGGGAACTCTGCGCCCGTTCGTCGGTGTCGCTACTCTGCGAACGATTGGTTCCATACAGCTATCCGAGGTGTATGAGGAAGAGGACCTTGGCGATCAAGTCACCCGCGTTCTTTATCGACTCCGTTTCCTAGGTGAAAAGAGACCGCTTGATGCGGTGACGCTTGCTTATTGCTTTTCGCTTGTGTTCCTGGTACTCGAAAAGGGCGGCATAGGCCGATCCTCCGCCGAAGAATCCGATGAACAGCTGGTCTTGGCCATTGAAATCATGGCTTTCCACACAAACTCGTGTACGGACGGACGTCTCCCACGCAAGGGCTTGCTCGAAATACTGGTCTGGTCAATGCAGCGGTATCAGCAACACTACAAGCTGATCAAAGACTGCCTGACAGATCTTGCCAGTGGACTCGCTCCCAACATCAACAACGACGAGCTGGGCGCACTCCTTCGCGGAACTATTGTGCCCGAACCAGCAGTGCGTACGGCCGTATTGCAAGCTATCGACGCCGAACTCGACACGAATGACTTGACATTCAGCGAAGAAATATGGATCGCCTGCCACGATGATGTACCAGAAAACGCGGAGCTCGCTCGCACCATCTGGGAGGAGAATGAGCTGGAATTGAAGGCAGAGGCGGCAACACAAATGCTACCCTACCTTGACTCCAGCGACAAGCCGCTTAGACGAGCAACCGCTCGCGCCATTGGTGAGATTGTTGGTCAATTCCCGACAACTTTCGATGACATCCTCAAGACTCTCCAGGATTCATACAGAGAGAAGGCGAAACCGCGGATGCCCGAGCGTGATGAATATGGCATGCCACGGAAAGTGGATCTACGAGACCCTTGGGAGAGTCGCGATGGTATTGCTCTCGCCTTCAAGGAGATGACCCCAACTTTCAAGCCCGATGGATTGGCAGACTTCTTGAATTTTCTAGTGTACGAAGGCCCGTTAGGTGATCGAAGTCCAGCTGTTCGCGAAGCGATGATTGAAGCAGCCACTTCGATCATCACCACAAAGGCACAGACTAAAGTCGAACCTCTCATGGAGCTGTTTGAAAACGCGCTCGAGGGGCCAGATCGCAAGTCCGAACTGTACGACCAAGTCAATGAAGCAGTCATCATTCTTTATGGTGCATTGGGCCGCCATTTAACTGCGGGTGATCAGCGCGTGGCCAAGGTCGTCCAAAGGCTGCTAGACACCCTCAGTACACCTTCCGAAACCGTGCAATATGCTGTTGCTCAGTGCCTACCACCGTTGATCCGTACATCAGAACAGGAGCTGTCAGCCTATGTCGAAAAGATAATGGAGCAGTTGCTTCAGTCCAAGAAATATGCTTCGCGGCGTGGCGCAGCTTACGGTCTGGCTGGAATCGTTCGCGGTAAAGGTCTTGGCGTGTTGAAAGAGTACCGCATCATGTCGACTCTCAAAGGTGCTGCCGATAACAAGAAGGAGGTCAACCAGAGACAAGGTGTATTCCTCGCATACGAGCTGCTTTCGCTCATCCTTGGTCGATTGTTTGAGCCGTATGTCATTCAACTGGTGCCACAGTTCCTTGCTGGTTTCGGTGACACCAGCACTGATGTTCGAGAGGCCTGCTTGGATGCCGCAAAGACCGCGTTCTCTACCCTTAGTTCGTTCGGTGTGAAGCAAGTTCTACCGATTCTACTCGAGGGTCTCGATGACCAGCAGTGGCGAAGTAAAAAGGGTGCTTGCGATTCGTTGGGTGCTATGGCATACCTGGATCCAAACCAGCTTGCTCTGAGCTTACCGGACATCATCCCACCACTGACCACTGTCTTGACTGACAGTCATAAGGAAGTTCGAACTTCCGCAAATCGAAGCTTGCAACGCTTTGGAGAAGTAATCAGTAACCCGGAGATCAAGAGCGTCGTCAACATCCTTTTGAAGGCACTCAGTGATCCTACAAAATACACCAATGATGCTCTTGACGCTCTAATCAAGATTCAGTTCGCGCATTTCCTCGATGCTCCCTCTCTTGCTCTTGTGGTTCGTATCCTCGAACGGGGCTTGGGAGATCGTTCTGGAACAAAACGAAAATCTGCTCAAATCATTGGCAGTTTAGCGTACCTGACAGAGCGCAAAGATCTCGTTGCCCATCTGCCAATTTTGGTCGCTGGTCTAAGGGTTGCAATTGTAGACCCTGTGCCTACTACACGAGCAACCGCCTCCAAGGCACTGGGTTCCCTGGTCGAAAAGCTGGGAGAAGATGCCCTCCCAGACCTCATTCCCAGCCTCATGTCCACCCTCAAGTCAGACACCGGAGCTGGCGACAGACTGGGATCCGCTCAAGCACTGTCAGAAGTGCTTGCAGGCCTCGGCACTGGCCGTCTGGAGGAGACTTTGCCAAGTATATTGCAGAACGTGGCAAGCAACCGACCTTCCGTACGAGAAGGTTTCATGTCTCTCTTTATCTTCTTGCCAGCTTGCTTTGGAAACAGCTTCGCCAATTACCTCAGCAAGATCATTCCTCCTATCCTTGGTGGTCTCGCAGACGATGTTGAGTCAATCCGAGACACAGCCTTGCGCGCTGGTCGTCTGTTGGTCAAGAATTTCGCTACCAAAGCTATCGACCTGCTCCTACCAGAACTCGAGAGAGGTCTTGCAGACGACAGTTACCGTATTCGACTCAGTTCTGTGGAGCTGGTGGGAGATCTCTTGTTCAACCTTACTGGTATCAGCGGCAAGGTTGAGGAAGAGGAGGTCGAAGAAGGCGCCAAGGAGGCTGGACAGTCCCTGCTCGAGGTTCTCGGAGAAGAAAAACGCAACAAGGTGTTGTCTGCGTTGTACATCTGCAGGAACGACACATCTGGCCTTGTCCGTACCGCAGCTGTCAATGTCTGGA
Source organism: Ophiobolus disseminans (assembly GCA_010093685.1). Classification (NCBI taxonomy): domain Eukaryota; kingdom Fungi; phylum Ascomycota; class Dothideomycetes; order Pleosporales; family Phaeosphaeriaceae; genus Ophiobolus; species Ophiobolus disseminans. The sequence continues at coordinate 349,249 of MU006244.1, read as the reverse complement.
AGGCTCTGGTGGCCACTCCACGCACTCTTCGCGAGCTCGTCCCCACACTTACGCAGCTCCTCATTCGTCGTTTGGCCAGCTCCAACATGGAGCAGAAGGTCATTGCTGGCAACGCTCTTGGAGAGCTTATCCGAAAGGCTGGCGACGGCGTACTGGCTACATTGCTTCCTACACTAGAAGAAGGCCTGCACACCACAGATACGGACGCCAAGCAAGGTATTTGCATTGCTCTTCGCGAACTCATTTCCGCTGCTTCACCAGAACAATTGGAAGATTACGAGAAAACTCTTATCCAGGTCGTCAGGACAGCATTGGTGGATCCCGACTCCGACGTGCGAGAGGCGGCTGCCGAAGCTTTCGATGCGCTGCAACAAATTCTTGGCAAGAAGTCTGTCGATCAGGTGCTGCCGTACCTTCTGAACCTGCTGCGAAGCGAAGACGATGCTCAAAACGCTCTTTCAGCACTTCTCACGCTGCTCACGGATCAGCAGCGTTCCAACGTCATTCTCCCCAACCTTCTTCCAACACTCCTCACCTCGCCAATGTCTGCATTCAATGCACGTGCTATCGCTTCCTTGGCGGAAGTCGCAAGCTCTGCCATGACAAGGAGGCTACCGAATATCCTAAACACCATCATGGACAATGTCATTACTTGCAAGGATGAGGACCTCAGGACTGAGCTCGAGACTTCGTTCGATAAGGTCCTTCTGTCGGTTGACGAATACGACGGTCTGAACACGGCTATGAGCGTTATGCTTGCATTGTCAAAACATGACGATGAACGGCGTCGCACCCGGGCTGATATGCACTTGGCTAAGTTCTTCGCAGAGTACGAGGAGGACTTCTCCCGATACTACCCAGATCTCATCCGAGCTCTCCTTATCTCTTTTGATGATGGCGACACGGAAGTGCTCAAGGCTGCTTGGACCGCCCTCAGTACACTTACTACCAAGAGACTGCGGAAGGAGGAGATGGAATCACTTGTCATATCCACGCGCCAGACTCTCAACCAAGTTGGTGTAGCCGGCGCCGACCTTCCAGGCTTTTCATTGCCGAAGGGCATCAACGCCATCTTACCCATTTTCCTGCAAGGTCTAATGAATGGCTCGGTCGATCAGCGAACACAAGCAGCATTGGCGATCTCAGATATTATCGACCGAACAAGCGCCAAATCACTCCAGCCATTTGTCACTCAAATCACTGGACCTCTGATTCGTGTCGTCACAGAGCGCTCGACCGAGGTCAAGGCGGCCATATTGCTTACACTCAACAATCTGCTCGAAAAGATTCCGACGTTCTTGAAGCCGTTCTTGCCTCAGCTACAACGTACTTTCGCCAAGTCGCTTGCTGATACGTCTTCTGATGTTCTACGAGCGCGAGCAGCCAAGGCACTGGGTACACTGATCAAGTTGACGCCAAGAGTTGATCCTCTCATCGCTGAGTTGGTGACTGGATCCAAGACTAGCGATGAGGCTGTAAAGACGGCTATGCTGAAGGCGCTGTACGAGGTCGTGAGCAAAGCTGGCAAGAACATGAACGAGGCGAGCAGGAACGCCATCTTGAGTCTCATCGACAATGAAACCGATGACTCCAACGGTAAGCATCATCCGCTCTTGATGCTTTCGAAAATTCACTAACGATTTCTCAGATGCGATGGCAATCACAAATGCCCGTCTCCTCGGTGCTCTTATCGGCTGCCTCCCCGAAGACATCGCCGCCGGCCTCCTTAAGACCCGCGTTCTCACAACACACTTTAGCAAAGCCTCTATCTTGGCTCTAAACGCCATCCTTCTCGAAGCACCACAGGCTCTTGCAGGATCATATGCTGACGATACTGTCCATGTCATTTGCTCCGGCATCGGACACTCGCAACCCGTCATATCCGACAACGCCATCCTCGCAGCTGGAAAATACCTCCTCGGCGAGCACACCAACAAGACCTTTGACCACACCAAACCCCTGTTCGAAGCTCTTGCACCTGTTATCGAACCGGGTCATCCAGTCGATACGCGCAGACTTGCGCTCATGGTTCTAAGAACAGTGGCGCGCGAACACAACGACGCTGTCCGTCCACACATTCCGCTCGTCACACCCCCGATCTTCGCATCCGTCCGCGATCCCGTCATCCCCGTCAAACTCGGCGCCGAAGCGGCTTTCCTATCGCTCTTCAGCGTCGTCGACGAAGAAAGCGCTGTCTTTGACAAGTACATGGCCGGTCCGGGCAAGACACTATCGGCGGGCCAGCAGCGCAGCATGGGCGACTACTTCAAGCGCGTTGCAACCAGGTTGGCGGGGCAGGCTAGGGAGCGCAGGGAGGCTGAGGGGGGCAGTGGAGGATTAGGATTGAGTAGTGATGAGGTGGAAGATGAGCGTGAGATATGGTCTGTGGGTATGGTTGAGATTGGAGACGTCTTTGGCGCGGAGTAGAGACGCAAAAAGTTTCTTAGGTAGTGGATGGGGAAAATGTATCATGTTACGAATGTTAATCAATTTGAACGGAAACTTCGCGTGAGCATGTACGCTGACAATATCTCCTGCGTCCTAATTTGTTTCGAAAGATGGAACTCTTTTGTTAAATTTTCGTACACGCGATGCGCTCGACGTTGATTACTAAATCGTCTTCGTCGTGGCCTTGCAGTTGCTTTCCCATCCACCTCACCACGCTGCATCACACCCAGGTCTAATCTCAAGCTTACGCCATCACCCCCATCATCATCAGCCCTCTCCCTCGGGCCCCGCATTCGGAAAATGCACGGTGAAACCCCCGCACGAAGCAAGCCATCCACATTCTGGTATCCACAATCACTTCGCCACAACAGGCGTCAATCTCACCATCAAACTCGGCTTCTCCCACAGCGTAAACAATTTCTGTCCGTCCATCCACTGCTGAGCCGGATCTACGAGTGTGAGATCGAATGCGAAAAGCAGGTGTGCAAGTATGAGGCGGAGTTCAGCGTATGCGAGACTATCGTGAGGTCGTTAGCGTCAACAAACTAAAAATAAGAAGACTTGGAAAAAGACATAACAAGAAAATAGACGTACTTCTTCCCTAGACACCCCCTCGGCCCAAAACTAAACGGATTAAACCCCCCGCGCTTATCATCCCTATACTTCTCCTCTCCCAACCAGCGCTCCGGCACATACATCTCCGGGTCGACGTAATTCCTCGCCGAGTGATTGGCCGCGTGTTGCGAGACGTACACGCTCGTTCCCTCTGGTATGTAGTGTCCAGATATGCGATCGCCACCCGATGGCACGACGCGTGGAAAACCGGTGGGCACGGGGGGGTAGTATCGCAGTCCTTCGTTCAGGCATGCATTCATGTAGTCTAGTTTATTCACGGCTTCGATTGTGATGGCTGATGCGGAAGAGAATGTGCTGCGGATTATGTGGACGAGGGAGGCGTATGTGGATGGGTTGGAGAGGAGGAGGTATGTTACGCCGGTTAGTGTTGTAGCTGTTGTTTCGCTACCGGCAGCCAAGAACAACACGGCTGTTGAATCCATTTCGTTGCGGGAAATCGCTTTGCTCTTACTTTCTTGGTTCTTAGTAATATAGCTGAAGAAATCGTGGCGATCAGTGCCGTTATCCAATCTGCGTCCCACTTTCTCGCGCGCGAGGCGGTAGAACTCGAGACGCATGCGCGCTATACCTGCTGTGTTTTTGAAGTAATCCAGCGCTTTGTCGTAGTATGCGAACAAGGGGTTCTTGGCTCGAACGCTGGCGAGGCCAACTGCTTTTACGGCGGCGAAGACGAGGTTGATCCAGATGTGTTCTTTGGAGTCACGGAGGCAGTAGAGAGGCTCGCCAAAGGTCAGGTCGCAGATGATGTCGAATGTGGTGTAGTTGTACCAGCGCATGATGTCGACGGGCTTGTCCTCGGTGGCGTGTTCGGAGAGACGGTGCACGAGTAAGTCGACGTATTGCTGGATAAGGGGTTCTTGTTCGCGGAGGGCTTTGTCGCTGAAGGCGTGAGCGAGTGTGCGGCGCATGCGCGAGTGGTCTTCGTCATTGGCGCCGAGGAGGGACCAAGTGTCGTTTGCGGGCTTGAGGTACCATGTTCGGTCTTTGAGATATGAGCCGGTGTTTTTGTATTGTCCTGTGCGGAAGCTGTAGATGTCTGGCCAAGCCGTCTCGCCAGATATGAAGGAGACTTCGTTGGGGTTGAGCCGGACTGCGTCACCGTATTTGTCGTGTGCCAACTTGATCCATGCTACCATAGAGCCATTGCGCATGCGAAGTGCGTAGGGGATACCGCTCGCCCGGGCTAGTAGCGGGCCAGGAATGTGCTTGAGAGGATGAAAGAAGAGGTTGTAGACCAGGGTATAGAGGACGTAGGCTGCAATCTAGATTATTGAAGTTAGCGACTGAAAGTATTTCAGAGACGAATACGCTCTTTGGTCAGACGTGACCAATTAAGCCGCTAGAGTATAAGGGAGGTGCCGATCCTGAAAGAGACAGTGCATGGGAAACAAAGGCACAACTAACTTACGAAAACTATGAGGAGACCGCCAGAGAGGGCAATGCCCACTGGACTGAACAGCCGGAAGGCTTCTGACAAATTAGACATATTAGTCACCATGGTGTATGAAAAGATATGCCGAGGCTCGTCTGCCAAATTGTTGGAACAGGACGAGAAAGGAATTTGACGGAGAACCAGGCCTGATATACGTCCATGGCTACTGAGATGATGAACCTCGGCTACGTACGCGTCGATCGTCGTGAGACCTTAACTTAGAGATTAGCTAACCATCATCCACGTCCAGCCTTAAGCCCTTTTTTCAGCGCCATGTCGGGCACTCGGCCAGTGGAAATGGCTTGCCGAGTTTCGACTTGCATGGAAATAAAGACAATCAGCAAGAAACCTCATAAGGTGGGGAGGTATCGGCTGACGCTTGCGTAGGATCCGGTGGACTAGTCAGAATAGCCGTTGCATCACGAACGGGGGCGGTGTGTTCCCTCGTCCCGCTCTTGGTCTGAGACAGTTATAGCCAGTGATTTATATGGCGGGCTCTGAGGGCTGTGCCGCCGGCCATCAAATATCGCCGAACATGTGCATGTTGGTGAACTGAAGCAGCCATCGTAGTTTGTACTCGTCTTCGTTGACGGATCTTCGACGTACTTGTTCATGGTAGATTCATCCGAAGCCGTCCGCCCGCTTATGCGACCATGATCAATTGATCATCTCTACGTAGCGTAGAACCCAAGCCCGGGTATGTCTCTAAGTCCACTCCAATCAGTTGAACTAGGCTTGGTGCAGTATGACATAGAAGCGTCTAGTAAGGAAAGTATATGTTTTGTGAAAATGTTGAAGCTTTGAAACCATGCACCAGCGGCTGTAGAGAATTAGCACAAGTTCTTCAGGTTTCTGCGCCACACATAAGTTGCGGTTAGAATCGACAGCCCAACGTCAGGTTCTGTTGGTGAGTGCATACTGTATAGCAAATCGAGTGATTTTGTGAACAAATGCAGTTTCAAACCTAGCGGGAAAGTGAGGGCATGCTCGTAAACATTGCTCAGTGTGGAGCTGAACATAGCGTTCTGAGTCACATAATGTTGCTGACTTCAGCACTAGCCACAATAGCACAATGCGTGCGTGTCGCAGGCCAGCCTTATATTGCGACTCCACACTTCTGCCAAAGCTTGGAAAGGCTTGATGGAGGTTTTTCGATCTCCAACTCGTCAGTAACGAGGTTGTTGTTTACTAAAGTTGTTCAATTGCTATCGTGATTGGAAATTGGAAAGAGAACGAAGAGGCCGATGAGTAGATTGACGGGTTTGATTGTGAAATGTGCAACGTCGTGCATGATCTTGGGGGGCCTATCATCTTAGTCGTTTCATCAGTGAGGCACGGAACGTTTGCCACTAGTAGCATCAGCAGATGTGCGCAAGAAGTGCCTCGGCTTGGGGTATCATTCAGACATCTCCCATCTCAGTTGCCGGGCCGAGTAACCGTCGGCACCGTGCTAGGGCTTTCGAATGTTCCTCCTACTATCATGAGAATATTGCAGAACGCCGATGAGCCAGAGGAAAGGCATGGCTCGCATTTCCAAAGTAGAGAAGCTTCCATATCCTTCAACATGTGAAATTGTATGTACGCATGACGTCGCATGTTGACGCTCGTTCGTATGTCCGGAGAGTAGGTACACGTGCTTCGATGTGCTATGCTTACTGTCGTGCCGTTGATGACCTGCCACATGTCAGAAAGCAGCATAGCGCATTCCAGCAGCAACTCACCCGTCTTGCGCAGCATTCCATGTCTTGACAAAGGCTCTTTGTGTCTTGTCGGCGTACTTTTCTGCGCTTATTTCCTTAACTCCAACCTTCGCACCATCTTTCGTGAACACGACGTTCTTCTTCTCCAGCTTGTGGACGCCGCGCTCGGCAAGTTCGTTGGTGTAGAGAAAGATCTAGAAGGAGAACGCATATGTCAGCCAGCTATTCTAGTATCTCAAATCCTATATCTGCGCGATGCTTACCTGATACCCTACCCACGCGACACCGCCAACGACGGCAAACAGGACAACAAGCGGTAGGAGATTCAACGCGCCCATGATGTTTGCCTATGACGTCGTGTGAGTAAGCACGAGGTTTGGTGAGGGGTAAAAGAGCGTCTGGAATATGGAGTGCAGAGCAGTTTGAGCAAAGACAGAGTGAATATAGATATATACGAGAAAAGAAGTTTGCGCTGAAGAGCCTCAAGAAGAAAGTTTGGCGAGTCGTTGACATGGACAGTCTGCCGTGGCTTGACACGTGAAACGGTCCGCTGATTGCAGGGTCCAGCTGCCGCCTTGGCACCACAACCTCATGTCGCACAAGTCACTCGGGCATCGCATGTTCCATCGGACTTTTCCAACTGCATCTCACTATGCCTTCATTCGCCAGCTACGGCTGTCAAAATCTGTGCGGAACTCACGCCAATACAGGCTACTGTATCATGCATGGTTGCGGCTCTCCCAGCTGCTTATTTCAACGACAAAAGTAACTTGAATACCCGGCTGATCACTTAAAATGCCTGATCTATCCACGAACCCCAATTGCATGAAGACGTTGCTTGTCATCAGCATATGGCGCTCAACGGTGGTGAGATGCATCATGCCTCCACCGCTGCCATCCGCTCCAGCGCTTTTCTCGCCGCCTCCCTAGCCGCCGGCTCGACGCGATCGTCGCCCTGATAAAACTTGAGCTGCGTCTTCCAAATACTCCAATGTTCCTTGCTCCACATATCCCACGGGTTTGCTTTGTCCGTCTTCTCCTTCTCATTGCACCGTTGGTACACCCACCGCGCCTTGTCGGCGTCCAGGAGCCACTGCACCGCAGCGCAGATCCGGCCCCCTATGTCAGCGGGCCGAGTCCCTGACTGCACTTTGTGTGTCGGGAGTGTATACTTCTTAGATGAAGGCAGGATGCCATCGAGGTCGCATAGGAACGAGCAGTCGACGATGCCAGCCATGGTAATGCGGGCTAGGGTATGCTGATAATTCCGACAACGCACACTAGCTTCACTGTCCGAAGCATAGGAGCCATAACACATGTGGTCGATTCCTGCGGGTATAGAGTTAGAGAAAGCGCCGTTGAATATGGTTGTTGACTAAGAAATCAGACATACTTGCGGCGTGCACACGGAACGGTTGTGGGCTAATCGACCCGCGCGGCCAGAGCGCGACGTTGTCAACCTTGCTCAAATCGTCGACATTGGGGAATAATTCAGGAACCTGGTGTGTGGGCATCTCCATCAGTGTCTCGAGGAACGCAACCACTCGCGTCTGGCCTGCGTGATGCGGAGGGAAGATGGTGCACAGGCCCGGGAAGACCTGGAAGAAGCATCCGACATAGCCACTGGCGTTGGGTGAAGTTGAGGGGCTCGAGGACCCGTGGGCCATCCATTCGATGAGTTCGGGTCGGCTGCGAAGCTCCTTCAGTCGGCGCGTGGACTTGCCTGTCACCCATGCATCAAGGTCTTGAGCAGCTTCGGCTGCCTCCTTGGTGCCGTCCGCTATTGCTTGCAGGTGTGTCTTAACGAAGTCGATGTCCGGGTCGTCGGTGATGTCTTGGTAATGGACAAGGTCCAGGGGCAATTGAGTTGCTGTTCCGGCAGCCATGATTACTGACAAGTGGGTAGATCGTGAGAGAAAAATATGATAGCGAGTAGGGTTCAGAAAGAGAAAGATTCCGCGGGGTAATTGTATGATCTAGAGTTGAAACACCGAGATTGAAGTATGGTGCAAAGAGATGAGTTTCATCACGGGTAATATTGTCGTGAACACAAGAAAACGCATGTGACGTCATTTAGTAAGCATGGACGTCTGAAACATCACAGTGCCGCACGCGTAAGCAGAGACTAAGGCGGTGCAGAAGTCTCTATTTCTGCGAGCATTCATCCCCGGAAACACACAAGTAGCACGAGCACAAGGTACTGCCAGGTGGCGCGTATCACCACACAGCTCTCGCACGGCGTAGTTCGACCCTCTCCCGCCAGATTTTCGGTAAGCTGATGGGTTTTTTTCAATCTACCAGACCCCAACGCATCGTGCAAATGTGGTTGTGTCACCTGATGTTAGAATATCTGAAGCACCCAGCCTCTTTACTACATGCTTGCACCACTTCAGAGGTGGGCCACAGATTGGACCCCGAGACGGTGAACGCCGTCGGATCATTACCACGTCTTCACGCCCGGATACTCACAACGCCTCCTTCATGATGTCTCATGTGCGATTTCACGGAGCTATCTTCTGAGATCCAGAGCATATAAGAAAGCGAACTTTCTCGACTAAGATGTCTTCACTCAAAGCAGAACAGCAGCATCTTCTCTCATTAACAGTCCAATCTTCAAACCCCTACTTCTATCTTCAAAATCTTCCATCAGAATGTACTTCTCCACGACCATCCTCGCCCTGGCCCTCGCCTCGTCTCCCATCTTCGCCCTGCCCGTCGATGAGAGCAGCAATGATCTAGTGGCCCGTGCCGGCACCTATAGCTGCAAGCCCAAAGACAATCATTCGGATGTCAAGACGTTCACCGTCAGCCAAGCCCGCGCCGAGGCCCAGGCTAAGGTCGGCATGTTCAAGGCTGGCAAGTCGGGTGACCCCCACGAGTTCAAAAACAAGGGCGATAAGCCCATCAAATGGGGCGTCAAGGGCTGTGACAAGACAGGCAAAAACAAGAACTTACTTTACGAGTGTAAGTCATTCCTCTACGCCCTCAGCGTATTTCGAAAAGAGTAATGCATGCTGATATGATTGAAGATCCTATCTTCTGGGATGCGGCCAAGAAGGAGTGGAAGAAGGACGAACCCACGGGCCCCCAGCCCAAGACACCGCTGCGCGTCGTGTATATCGAGGACAACGGGAACAAGGACAAGGACGGCAAACCGCGTCCCAAGGTCTGTGGAGTCATGACCCATACCAAAGTTAGCAAAGAGTACCAGGGTGAAGACCTCTTCCAGAAGTGCACCAAATAGAGCGAGCAAGAGGCATGGAGTCTTGTATATAACGCACATGATGGTTTGGAGTATCAAAGCGGCTTGCTTGGGAGATGCTAGGTTCTTGGCCTTTTCTGTTAGATAGATGGCATCGCGGGCTTTTTGTACGACTTTTGGCGGAACTTCTTTTCACTACACTCTTTAAAGAATATTACCTAGGGCATTAGACTCATTGGTTCTGGAACTCTGTGACGTGACTTGATGATCATGAGCTACAGTATTTACAAGTTCAGAGCGGAGAAAATCAGGCGCTATCTTTTGAACAACGAGTCAGGAAAGAGTAAAGCCATTCCTATTTTCGGGGTTTTTGTCATTATCTGAAAGAAAATGCGGAAGTAGCGTAGCAGCTTTTGAGAGTTTCAACTTCGAGATGTGCATCCGACCGTTTATCAGAAACTTGTTGCGTCGATGCTCGAAATGGGTTACCTAGAGTTCCTCATAAAATGTATGAGGTTTACCTGGCAGCCTGGATCCGTTATGAATGGTGTGGAGATGAGATGGAGCTAGTGCCTAGCTCTTCTCTCGGTAAATCGCGAAAGCCGGAAATAAAGATATGCTATCCTGTCTGTATCCAGAAATGTTTAAGAATCTAGAACAGCTACTCTATACGTAGATATAGTCGTCAAGCTTAGATCTTTTTCCAGCTTTCACGACTTACCGAGAGCTCCTGTCTCTGCAGTTCCGGCCTACCCGTCTCGATAACTCGGAGCCTCGCTCCTCACTACTACGACTCAGATTCAAACACGCCTTGCTCTCCCGATTGTTCGTGCTAGGATTGGGTCACCGCCGACTTTAGCAATTTAACACCGCGACTCGATTTCACATTTGCACGGCTTTACAACAACACAATTCAACGATAATTTCATTCATTCCACATCCTACCTTGGCTGTATAACTTCTAATACATTTCTAGATGGAGAGTGTTACAAACACTAACCTCGCATCATACCAGCCTTTCATAACTACGTTTTACGAAGTAAGCCAAACCGACTAACATCCGTAGCGGGCGGATCCTGGGTCTCAATCCATTCAGTCAACTGCCGGGAGCGATTTTTCAATACTTGCGCATTCTCTGGACCAATATGCTCAAGCAAATCAGCTGGATACTCATTGACGGGCCAGCGTCCAACGACTTCCGATGCGCTCATCAGACGTTTAACATCTGGGGTCTTTGCGTAGGTCCAAACTCCGATATTCGATATCTCGTGAATAGAGAGATATTTGTTGCTGTCTGGATTTACTTCTGTGCCCCACAACGTTCCCAGGGCGTATTTGTACTCAGCAGCTATCCACGTCTCTTTGTGGCCGATGAGAAAGCCCTCACCGCGCTGCACACGGCCCATTCCGGCAATTGTATCTTGTAACACAGGCAAGAAATCGGAAGTGCGTTCTGAAGCTGGCAAGTTGTGGCGGGACATCTCAGCATCGTGCAGCATGTACTTATCGACCTGGAAAGCTATACGCAACGTGACCAAGTTGGGCGCCAAGGACACGAAGCGTTCCAAGAAGTGGTGCATGGCCTCCTGCGCTCGACTGGACCCAATCTCAAACCACATTGTGGCATGCTTGACGTTTATAAATGCAGATTTGGCGCGCTGATCGGGAATTTCACCTGGTTTCAGCTTGGTCACACTGGTAGGGCCTCGATACAATCTGCAAGTCAAGGAGACAGACAAATTAGTAACGCTCTTGTCTTCGAGGTATTCGTCATGCAACCGCGAATGAGTTGCAAGCACATCCGTATTGGGAACTGCGTCGAACCGCACCTTGGCAGTGAGGTAGTGTACTGGTAGTGGCCTAGCGCTACGTTTATCGATCGACCAGCGCCAATCAAACTTCACCGGATGCGAGAGGTGCGGTACATAATATCGCGGAGCTCGCGAGGGAGCGTCAGAAGGTAAAGCGTCATTATGTTGTGAGGTTGAATGTCGTACAGTTGAAGGTAGATGGGTGATGGTCGAGAACTTCTGGGGAACTTTCGGACTTTATCTTTGCAAGGTACGTTCAATCTTTGAGTGAATTGACAAACGCTGTGAAGTTATAGATTCACCGTGCTTCTCATGACGCAAAAGAGGTCAGCGCACAACGCCTCGAGCTCTCCATTTGTTTCGCGCAAACGCCATTCACTGTACTGCATCTAAAATCTTCAGCAAGAAGAATGCCACCAGAAATGCCATACATCGGTCCAAGATAATGGGAAGAGATTGGAAGAACCATCCATCCTAGGGGGAGATGTCTGTAACATTGACGAAATTGGCGTCACGCCATCGATGCTGGGCTCTGCAAAATCTCTCGTAGGAAGGACGACACATGTAATTATGAAGCCCCCGTCACCTCTTCTTTCCACCACGCAGCATCAACAACCCCAGGCCCGTGATCTACTTCCCTTGTCTCTTCTCTATCTCTCACAGCGTCCTTAAATTTCCCCCTCCTTCCCCCAGAAATGTTCTACTTTCCATCTCTCCTCTTCGATGCTCCGCGCTTGACCTGCTGTGCCCCATACTCCAGCATCTTTTCTATTTCTACTCCGGCGGCTTCAGCCGAAGGAAGACATTGCGACATGATCAGAACCGATCTTATGGGTAGTGCTTGCTGCACAGGTGCTTGTTGGGGAGGGCTTGCTGCCGGTTGGAGAGGGCTTGCTGCCGGTTGGAGAGGGCTTGCTGCCGTTGGGGAGGGCTTGCTGCCGTTGCGAAGGGCTTATTGCCGCTAAGAACTCTTTGCTCAAAAACGTCAGTATTGACAAAGTAACATTTCTGCAATTCCTTACATTCCCACTTCTAATTTCTGCTCATGTTGTACAAAGACCCTGCGGATCCACCAATTATCTCCCTTGATGCTAGGGTATAGTGATACCAATGTTCTTATTCTCACAGTTCCCACCATGTTCCATATTCATCCTCCGTTCCCATCTCCCAACCACCTACTCCTCCTCTGCCCCACCATCATCAATAGCAACCTGCATACCCGCCTCCTCCCTCGCCCCGCCCTCCTCAGCCTCATGCACGATTTTCCTCCAGCCCAGCTCCTCCGCGCCATCTTTCACAAATTCAATCGTTGGGAAATAATGTTCGTTCTTCTTCATGGTCGCGACCCAGGGGACGTTATCGAACGTCATGACCTTGAGGCGGAAGTACTCGTTATCGGCGATTTTCTTGACTTCGGAGAGGAAGGACGTGAGGTCGGGCGTGGGGATATTGTTTACGTGGGTGAGGAAGTTTGTCGGTGCGAGCTGGTGGTGCATTAGTATGGCTTAAAAAAGTGCGAAGGAGGGTGGAACTTACCCCGTACATGTATGCCGGTGAGCCACGGGCACGGCTGGAGATGTAGACATCTGAGTGAATCTTGCTGATTTGTTGACGAACGGCCTGGTGCGGGCGGTGTAGTGTGGCACCGCAGAAGCTGACCATGCGGTCTGTCTCGAGGTCTTCGGTTGCGACGGTGAGGACTTTGATGGTCTTCTCTTCGCGCTTGCGGACGATGACGGCTTCGAGGAACTCGTTGTTGTACATGACGTCCAGGTCGGGCGATCGGGTGACAAGCTTGCCGTTGAGAGTGAGCAGGATATCGCCTTCCAGCATACCATCGCCGTGGCCCGAGTCCACCTTGCGGACCATGAAAAGCTGATGACGCTCTGGGTCGGCGGTTTCCGTCTTCTCGATCCACTCCTCCGACACGCCCATGACACGCGCTTGGCTCATCTGAACAGTCTGGAACTCGACATTGAGGATGCGGAGCTTGGGTGTCTTGCCGCTCTTGATTTCGTTGAGGACAGGAAGGAGGTTGGGCGTAGCGAGACCAAGATGATACTCCACGTCCTTGCCGCTCTGTGATGTGCGCTCGCCGAGGTAGGAGAGCCACAGTGCTTGCACGGTGCCGTCCTCAGCGATGAGAACTCCCGAGCCGCTATGTGAGGCTTGGTTAGTATCTACGGTGATGGCATCGAAGTTTGTCGCGCGGTAACGCGGTGTGATGGCGCTCGCTGGAATGGCAACTGTGGTGATGTCGGTGACGACAGTCTTGGCCACAACTGGACGGAAGTTCTGGTTGAGACCAAAGAAGATCGTCTCGGCGCCCTTTTCAATGAACTCGGTCGCAAACTTGGGTGTCTTGACAGGTGCTGTGACAAGCGAAGGATCATACTTGAGAACCGCATAGTTTTGCAGTGGGTGCATGAAGACCACCTTGGCATCGATGAAGATGCTGTCGGCGATGATAAGGGAGATGTCGCAGAGGTCATACGGTAGGATTGCTCTCGAAACAATAACCAGACCTTGCTCGGCATCCACTACCAAGCCGTAACCCTGCTTGTTCATCTTAGGGAAGCCGTCAAGCTTAATGGGCATGGAGACGTGCACTCGTACGAAACTGCGAACAATGTCGACAGCTTCCGGGTACTGCGAGCTCATTGTGACAAAGTTCGCACGTCTAGCAATTGGCGGCACAGCGGGGACAGGATCGGCAATGGGCTTGAAGTCCCACAGGCCAGTAGTGTCGTTGCGCACTGCGATCCGTATCTTTGCATGCCAATGGCGATCGATGGCAGTGATACTGGTGTTAGAAGTATGTAAGTCGCGAAGATGCTTGTATTGGATGACAATGCGCTTGCGGTCGGGTATCTTCTTCATTATTTCGACGAAAGCGTCTAGATTTGGTGTAGGCTGGTTGTCCACTTCCTGAATCAACCACCCCGAGGCATAGCCATCGGCAAATCTGAATGAACCTGCTGCCTCGCAGACAAAGACACCGGCATTCTTTAACGAAATGGCATACAGGCGGGCCTGTTGGTATGACAGGTCGTGGAATGAAGCTCCTGCTACCGACACGAATCGATCAGGGGTGATGTCGTGCAGGTTGCCAACCTCCAGCTCAACGTCCATGTTCTCGCCAGCACGCTGAATCGTCACGGAAATGGTCTTGCCGACATGGTCGTCCAGTATCGAGTCCAAGCGCACGAACTGTGTGATAAACTCGCCATTGACCTTGGTCAGCAGATCGCCTTCCTCGATCTTAGTCGAGGCAGGGCCTTCTGGCAGGACGACCTCCGCAACCAGCATGCCCGTCTCCTTCGGGAATTGTGTCCGGACAGCCTTCTCCAGCTCTGGCGACAGACCCAGCCGCCGACACTCGTCGAATGGCTTGAGGATCCACTGTGTCTGGACCGTGCCTCGTGTGACGTGTTCGCCCCGTTGGATAATCTCGAGCGCTCGTAGTGGTCGGTCGAGGGGGAGGAAGTAGTCGGTCGCCGCGCCGTCCGCTCGTCCACCAGCTTGTAGAGCGACGGCAAAGCCATCACGGTTCACAACAGGACTGCCAGAACTTCCTCCGCTTGCCGCTGCCGCAGCCTGAATGTAGTTGGTGTTGAAGTCGGAGTAACCCTCGCCGTACTCGGGCGCATTGCGATCCAGACGGCTGATGACCCCGGACAGGATGCTAAGCTTCTCTCCGGCGTCGTTTCCCACCACACGGATCTCAACACCGACCTTGGCGAAGTCGGGGCGCAGTTGGAGGGCGGAGACGGTCATGTACTTGATAGCCTTGGGGTCGAAGCGCAGAATGCCGAAATCGTGCACGGGGTCGCGGTACACCGGGTAGACGTCGCATTCCTCGTGGTTATCGAATATGCAGTAGCCGATGAACGGTCCAGCGCCCACGACGTGTCTGTTGGTGAGGATGTAGCCCTTCTCGGCGTCGACGACAAAGCCCGTGGCCTCTGATGATATCGCCGGATCCGTGTCGAAGGAGCAGGTCTGGCAGAAATGGATTGACACGACGCTTTTGACGACGCCTTCGATGGTCTTCTGCCATTCCGCCGTGTCGTGGACGGCGCCGGCGATGGGTGCCGTCAGCGGCTCGTCGAGGCTGTAGACGCTGCGCGCATCGTCCATGGCCTCCACCTCGGGCGACTTGGGTACGCCATTGCGTGTGTGCGCGTCGGATTCGGGCTTGATTTGCTTCATCGGGCGGTCGGTTGAGGGGGATGTTGGTGGTTGCTTGCGCTTGCTGCGGCCTTCTGGTGTTGAGCCATTCTGGTCCATGGGCGAGGCAGCCTTATCTAGCGTCGAGACGCGTTTGCTGTTGAGCACGTTCGGCGGCGACTGTAGTGATAGACGCTGGAGGCAGGTGCTGGTCTGGGACAGCGGGCGCAGGGGAGGACAGGTGAAGGAAGGCGAGTGTAAGAAACTTCTTCTGCAGGCTGCGAGTGAAACCCAACCAAGCCTGTGCATGCCAATATGAAAGCGCTAGTAGTACAGGAGGCAGCCACGACTCGCGATCTGGTGCAAAGAGGGAGGACAAGCGCGCAATGGAGTCGAGTTTCGCGGAACTGGGTATGCCTCCGAACATGTGAGGCGTTCCTGAAGCCCTGCATCCGCGCCGCGGACCCCTGCACAAATCGCGAACCATCGTCATGTCACCGACGTTTGCACCATCCATGCAACCCCGTGACCTCACGTTATCAAACAGACGCCAGCTATGAACATCAAGTTGCCGACTATCACTTCACGTTGCAAAGAAGACATCCTTGAACATCAAATTGCGCCAAGTATATCCATTTGTTTTACGAAGAACGCGATATCAATGACTGATCAAGGGTCCATCTTTCCTTAATGCCTAGCAATGAGTAGCCATGCCCAAGTCAACACCCGTCGTGACCAGCAGTCATAAACCCCGTAGCGAATCAATACCAACTCCATCAGCGACATTCCAAAGGGGCTCATTCAGTCGCGTACGTCTTCCGCGTCACCCTAGACCTCTACTTCATCCTCGATGTTCTCGTCCTTGATCTCCTCTTTGACCTCGTCCTTGACAGTCGGCTCTTCCTTGGCCTCAACCTCGACCTTCTTCTTGCGTCCGCCGGTCTTCTTCTTGGGAGTACCCTCGGCCTCACCCTCGACGCCACCCTCGGGCTCGGCCTTGGCCTTGCGCTTGCGGGGAGTTGTCTTGGGCTTGTCGGGCGTAGCAGTAGCAGTGCCCTCGGTGAATGACTGGCCGGCCTTGATCTTCTCGATGTCGTCCTTGTACTTCTCCTTCAGGCGGATGAGAAGCTTCTTGCATGAGGTGAGGCTGCGGCCGGCGGGAACAGGCGCGTTCTGAGCATGCATGTCAGTGATTGTGGTCAGAGCATGGTGTTGGTAGATGTAACTTACGGTGACCTTGGCGTCAACCTTGCTGCCGTCCTCGCAGAGGATGAGGAGGTATGCCATCTATAGAAAGGTAAGCTTGCGAACGGGAGGAGGTAGATAGTGACGAGAGCTCACTTTCTCGGCATCCGACCAAGCTGCGCCGCTTGCGTTGTTGGGGTAGTCGGTTCAATGTCGGACATATTGATGCTGCTGATCTTGTTATGTGTTAGTTGAACTGTTTGATTTGGAGACGATGTAGTCGAAGTGGCTGGCGATGGAGGTGTTGGGAGGCAGAGTTTCCCGGTGAGGTGCCTTTATGCCGTAGAGGTGGAGACGGGACTCTGAACCCCGCGGTCACCTCAAGTATGGTGTGCGCTTTAGGAAGGCGCGGCGAGGTGAAGGCGAGTTCGTATAGATCATGGGACCTGTCTGTCTTCGCCCCAGTTTGGCATTGACAAACGCGAGGTGGGAAATCTCGTGAGGACATTCAGCCCTGACGTATAGCTTGAGGTTACTGAAGTAGCGCTTGCTTTTGGACATGTGAAATGAGGGCGAACTGTCACCTCAAAAGACGACATGTAAGTGATCACGTGCCATGCCACGTAAGCTTGGAAGACCATAGATTCATGGATCCTAAGATTTGAATCCAAGGTCATGAACATGGACATGACAGTCTTTCCTTTTGGAAATAAATTGTGGATGGAGAGAGAAGGAAGAGAGGAGAGACTGGCGAGAATGTATACGCTTCGAGCTCCCAAACACCATGTACCAAGGACGGGTTTCTTTGATGGTTCGAGGAGAGCTGGGACACTTCGCATAGTGCGGTGTCTCTGATAGTTTGGCGAGAGCTGGTGCACTTCACAAAATCAAATGAGTCACTGAAATGATCTTGGAGTTACTGAGTGTTGGACCCTTAACAATCCTTAGAGGTGAGTGACTACCGTAAGAATCCACTCTGATGTTATCGATAGATGTTATCGATAGACGGTTCCAATGGATAAGGAAAGGTGCGTGCGTTATGGCTGCGTTGGCCAATAGTAGAGCCTGAAGCGACTCAAGGGTAGTTGCGCACAGGCCAAAAGCCAAGGCATAGAAGGCGCTCTTTCTACTGTACACAACGGCTCCTTCTCTCACCTTCTCTCACCCACCACCATCACCCGCGCGCATTCACCTGCACGCACGCCTGCAAAGCTCACAGCGCGTACATCACCCTCACATATCGCCAAACATCAACCATCCCCATAATAATGTCGTCGTCCGTCTTCTTTAAGTTCAAGAACTCTTTGCTACCTGAACGCATCCTCTTCGACGGCACGGGTATCAGCGTTTTCGAACTGAAAAGAGACATCATAATTGCGTCAGGTCTCGGAGATGGCACCGACTTCAACCTACACATATTTCCTCAGGAAGACACGACGCCGAATGCGGAGTACAAGGACGACACCACCCTCATACCGCGATCTGCAACCGTTGTCTGCGTGCGACGACCAGCTCCGCGCGGCCAAGGCCGAGCTGCGCGCTACATTTCCGGCAAACCCCCCGTGCGCGCAATCACCAAAGACACCAGCAGACCCGCAGTCGCAGCCGCACCGAGCGCCACCCCCGGTGTGCCGCTGTCCGAAGCCGACGCTGAGGCTGCCTTCCTTGCAGAGTCAGCCCAGGTCTGGGACGCGCAGAAAGAGACGCTGTCTCATGTCAAGCCCACATACAACAAGAACCGCAAACCCGTCAACGTTCCCAATCATGACCCGCCCACGGGCTACCTCTGCAAGCGCTGCCTCGTTAAGGGCCACTGGATCCAAGCATGCCCCACTAACGACGACCCCGACTTCAAGCCCGTCTTCCAAGCCAAGCGCACCACCGGCATCCCCCGCTCCTTCCTCAAGACCGTTGAGAAGCCCGTCGACGAGGAAGCCGCCAAGGGCATCATGCTCAACGCGGACGGCGAGTACGTACAAGTAATGACAGACACAAAGACATGGGAGAAGTTCCAAGAGAAAGCCAACGCCTCGAAGGCCCAAGCAGCTAATGCCGATGCCGCGAGCAAGGAGATTCGAGAGCGAGGACTGGAGTGTCCAATCGATAAGCGGCGGTTTGTTGATCCGGTGAAGACACCTTGCTGCGGAAAGTCATATTGCCGTGATTGCATCGACAACGCTCTTGCTGAAGGAGACCTGATCTGCCCCAATTGTGGCAAGGAGGAAGTTCTGATGGATGACCTTGTATCTGATGCGGATATGCTCAAGTCACTTCATGCTTTCGATGCTGAGAAGGCTAAGGAGAAGGAGGAGCAAGCAAAGGCAGCTGCAGCAAATGAACCTGATATACCTGCAAACATCGACCCAAATGAACATCAATCTGCTATGAGCGTGGCTGCACTACCAAAATCGCTTCAAGATGGCTCCGACACTGACGAATCCTCTTCATCAAAGAAGAGAAAACAGCCCCCTACCAACATCCAGCCTCCCACCGCGCCCAAAGCTATGCGCCAACAAGCCGATCCCGCTTCATCTCTTGAAGCCAATTTCATTCAAGAGATGGAAGCGCTAAAGAACGGCCAAGCCCCTTCGATGGGCATGCCTATGCCAATGGGCTTCAATCCTCAATTTGGCTTCAATGGGCCACAAATGGGCTTCAATATGCCCTTCAACCCACAACAGCAGCAGCAATTTGGGCCCCAAATGGGCTATGGCATGCCCATGATGCCAAATCACATGCAATTTCCTGGCTTTCAACAAAATCAAGGGCAACAGGGGCAAATGCCTCCAAACGAGGCTTATGATCGCCAGCCTGTTAATAATAGGAATAGGAATAGGCGTTCCAGGGCACCTGATTATAGGTACTTGTAGGGTGATAGGGAATGGGGGGATAGAGGGGTTTTGTCTTCATGTAAATAAACTTTCTTCAATACCATCACATTCACACAAATCCTGTTTCTTATTGCATTCTACACCGTGATATTGCATTGTGACTCCTGTATACCTCCGCACTCACAACACTCAACTAATCGCCACTCGCAACGTCGGCGTATACCTTTAGGATGCCCGTTCAAAATTGCTATCTGAGCCTCCCTCCCCTCCTCCTCCTCACCGACCTGATGCATGCAAATCCACACCTAAGCGATCCGCATCCTCCTATGACACTCTACCGTATAGTACCTCCCGTATATCTCCGCATCAAAAACGCCATTTGCATTGCCATTCACAACACTGGGCGTATACCTTCAGGGTACCTACCTATTCAGGATGATGATCTGAGCCTCTCACGCGCGGCATCTTCTCCCCCTCCCTGCCGATGTAATGTCTGCAATTCACACCCCAGCGGTTTGCACTCTTCTGCACCGCGACGGACCCACGCAGGGCGTCTACCTTCAGGACACCAGTTCAAGATTGCGGTCTGACCCTCCCACCTATCTCGCCTCGCCAATCCCCACACCAGCTGTGTACCTTCAGGATACCAGTTCAGGATTGCCGTCTGACCCTCCCACCCATCTCGCCTCGCCATTCCCCACGCCATGCGTCTACCTTCAGGCTACCCGTTCAAGGTTGTAATTCAGATATCCATACGTCTCCTCAACGACATTGATGCCTGGAGTTCGCGCACGAATCATCTGCGCTCTCTTGTACTCCTAGACGTCTTCCCAGTCGTCCGAATGCCTCACACTCTGAATCAATACCTCCGCGCCGCCTTGTACTCTTCTATTCATATGGCTTCGTGTATATCTTCAGATACCAGTTCAGAACTATGTTCTCAGCCATGCATTTATCGACCCACCCAACCTCATGTCTCGAATATCTCCTATCTTCCTTTCCATATAATTTCATGTATGACTTCAGGATACCAGTTCACGTCCATGATCCGAGCCGCTCACCCATCTCTCCAACCATCTTGCCACGAGCGCGCGGTGTTCTGATGCCTCACATTTGAACTGAAACCACCGCGCTGTCTGATGTAGCTCTACTACATGAAGCGGCGTATAGCTTCAGGATACCAGTTCGTGATTGCGTTCCGAGGCTCGAAACTCGATCGCTTCCAGAACATATTTGCGCCAATAATCTCTGAAGCATGCGCAATTTACAAAACGATCATACGAGCTGCCGTCCACTCGATCCGTGCAACTCTGCGTATACCTTTAGGACCCAGTGAAGACATGAGAAGCCTAAATCATAGTCTAAGCATTTGCGAAGTATATCAGCTCCATCAATAACTACAGGATCTGGATCACAACGACTATTGTCCAAATCCTCACACGTCTTCTGCACATCTCCTTTCCTTCTCGCCTCCAAAACCCGCGCTCTCCACGAGTGACTTTGGGCCATATGAGTCACGAATTCACTGCAAGGGGGAGCACATACCTTCAGGATACCAGTTCATAGCTACCAGAGACGTGCAGCTGAAGTGGTGAAGTGTGAGGCTCCTGCTCTCCCTTTATATATGCAGAAGTCTGCGTATACCTTCCGGACATACCGATTGCTCAAAATGGTGCGCCCAAGTTTGGACTTCTTGTATGGATGATCCTTCGTGGGTTCAGCGTAATGAAGCGTGGCTGGGCTGGCGTTGGTCGATGCAGCGTGTAGGTAGTCGTGCTGCGGAAACTCAAGCTTGCGAACAGCTTTATGATACCTGTTTAGAAGTTATATCGGTATGGTAAAGAGGCTAGACTTGTACAATTCCAATTCGTTTTTCTTTTGGGGATTTGGGCGGTGGTGAAGTGTGCGATGATGATTTCTTTTCGGTCGATATCGAAACGGGCCAGGCAAGCACCAATTCGGAAGCCTAGGTAAAACATGACTTGTTCCAACATGACCTGGATATCGCCGCACTACATTCTACTGCCTCTGAAAACTCCAAAATCTTTGTGCATACCTTTAGGATGCTTGTTCGCAGCTGCGGAGTGGAGATGCGACCCAGACCGTAAAACTTACAAACTTCCATTACTCTACCATCACTCCATTATCTCTTCGCTCACTCAAAGAACACACGATTTCGAAAGTCTTGTTCAGGCACCCGCGTATGTCAAGGTCATTCTTCAAGGAGCTGCGACTAAACCTGTACTTCGTCCATCGTGAACTGAGCCCTGCAGCAAAAGAAACACATGGGTACATTAAAAGAGATACCCCGTAGTGTGAAGACTAAATTCATTACCATGCACTATAGTTATACAACATTAACCCTAGTTTCTTCCATGCGTGTAACGTTCAGACATAATGTGAAAACAAGAAAAGTGTACATGGCCAGCAGTACAAGGAGTCGAGAAATAGGCCTGCGCCGCAGGTAGACAAGCTTCAAGGGAACATCGGACCACACGTGAGAATGTGCCTTCTCGCCAGCACAAGTACCTGCGCACTACTCAATCCAAACTTCGTGCCTATGACTGACAAGCGGCCGAAGAGCCAGTCGCGCTGAGCTTGTGGGACCGTGTCTGCGTTCGCGGCGACATACAGCGGCCAGACGAGCGAGTACCCGCCAAATGCTTCCGCAGCTTCACAGCCATTAGCACTCATTCCCTGCTTACAAACATTGCAGACTCACCATTTTGTTCCTGGCCCATTGCCTTTGCCACAGTCTGCAGTTCATAGTCCAAATGAAACGGCACGCACGCGCTGATATCATCCACCATGGTCTGAATCACAAACACAGACTTCTCGTACTCGCCGTCTGCGTCCACATACCCGCCGACAGCGAGCCAGCTCAAACACGCCAAGATGACCCTGCGGCAGAAAACCCGGCACACGCGGTAATCGTTCACGATGCTGGCGAGAGGGACGTCGTTATAGATGTGCTGTTCGCCCGGCCATTTCTCTGTGACGGCTAGGTCCTCGACGGCGGGGATTTCGTTGACGTAGCCGATTGTGCTGTGTTTCCATTCTGAGGGCAGGGTCAGGTACCATTGTGCGAGGTTTTCGTCGACCATTTGGGCGAAGGCGAGGATCTCCTTGGCTTCGGATTCGTCGGTGTTGGAGTGGGGCGTTGTGGTGAGGAGTTCAGCGCGGGCGCGGAGGCGAGGCAGGTCGATGCAGATGAGGGTTAGGCGATTTGCGACGTTTTCCTCGGAGAATTCGCCGTTTCCAATCCAGCCGTTAGAGCTGGGGAAGTCTTCGACGGGCTTGGAGCGTTGGACGCAGCTTGTGATCTGAGTTGATTAGACCGTGCAAGGTGGGAGAGCTTGTGATCAGGAATACCATCATTGTTCTCACAGCTCGAAATATCGAGTGGCTCATCTCATCATTGAATTGGTCGGTTCCTCTTAGCTTCGTGAGGGCTACAGCACCATCGACATGGTTCCCCCAAGCTGTAATGGTGTCGTCGGTACTCATGATAGTCTGTCATTCGTCAGTCTGACACCTAGCAAGTCGCGTAACTGGAAGAAAAGAACTACAGAAAACCTTGCTGAGGCTACCAATTTACTAACCTCATACAAGGAGAACATTAAGATGGCAAGGACCGTCTCATCACTCTTTGACATCACAGGGTCCTTCAGATCATCGTTGAGCTTCTTCAAAGCCTTGCCGTAGGTGGACACTGCTTCCCGGAGAAGATCTTGTCTTCCGGGATATTGCCCACATGTGGCCATTGCGACGGCAGTGGTTGCGAGATGGAGAACTGATGAGGCGCGTGACTTGTTGTAGAGTGGGACGAGATATTCCAAGAAGCCGCGGGTGGATTCGGCTTGTTGGGGGAGTGCGATGAAGTTTTTGAAGAAAAAAGGTATGGCTTCGTACTCTGGAGGCATGGTGATAGTCGGTGGTACTTCGACGGGGAGATTCCAGGCAAACGACTCGAAATCGAATATTTGGTCGAGCGGGAGTGGAGTGTGCATCCCTTTGAGGAAGGGTATAAGTCTACCATCGCTACTCTGATCTGATGGCCTGCGAGATCCGCTCGAGCTTTCGATTTGGGCGGAGCTGGACTCATAAGGACTTTCCAGGTACGCAGATGGTGTACTGGATCTGGTCAGCATGTGCGCCTGACGATGTAGTTGCACACAAAATGCAATGATAGTGTTCCACTGAACAATTAGACGGTGTCCGTTTAAGCTTATCTCGGCCCTGCATGGTACTGCAGATCCGCTAACGAGCTTGATTGAAACAGGGTGTACGCTTTGTGGGGTGGAACCAGTCAGCTGGGACTGACTTACAGAAGAGGTGAAGTATGCGAGCTTGACTCTCCCGTACTACTTCTGGATGGTGCCAGAGTGGAAGCTTTCTTAGCTTTGCGAGCCATAGCTTTGTTCTCATCCCGGAACACGAGATCAAACTCGTCCGGATAGCCTGGGCAGTCACGCCCTGATTTCTTGCAGTTGCCACATGTCGGACGCTTCTCGTCGCACTGGGAGGACCACGTTAGTATCGAAGTGAGTAAGTCTTGCGGGAATAGTCTCGGAAGTGACCCGTCGGTGCGGAAGATGGCGATCTTGGTTGCCACCGTGTTGGACTTACTTTGATCCGCCTATTCTTACACATGCCACATCCCCGGCTAGGCTTTCCAGTGTAAACCATAATTATATACGAGTAAGCAAAGGAGTGCAGGAAGAGAAAAAAGACTATTGACAGTCGACACTAGTGACCAACTTCAGTTGTGATCCTTCGCCTCCTATTATAACAAAGTGTAGCAACAGTGATTATCTCAAAGTACTCAGGCAACACCGCCTCTAATGAGTACGTCTACCATGTAGTAGTCTACGTATGGTGTCTTCAGCTCGTGGGCTTCGACAACCTTCGAGACGGACGGGAAGCCTGTATCACTAACCGAGCCACGCGATATTCCTAACAATGCTTAGATAGGTTGACGTAGCCACAGGGCGCGGAGGATCGTAGGCGCGGCCGAAACGGCGATTTCGCAAGGCGAGCCTCAATTGGATACTGGCAGGAACAAGCGAACGGGATGACAGATGGGGAGGATACTGACTGAATGAGCCTATGAGGAATGCAGACGAGTAATCTAGATAGGATGAATTGTATGTTTGAAACGGAAGTGGAATAATTGGCGCTCGGTCGGTAGCCACAGCTTTCCGGGATGCGAACCACGACGTCGCTGCATGTTCGTGGTGGGAAGAACCTTCGCAAACTCTACCCTTTCGGGTAAAGCGCGACCCATCCACACGTGGCGCAGCACCCCTTCCACCATTCTGTCATCCACAATAACACGGCAGCGTAAGGAGGCGAGGCGTTCTTCAATGTTGCTGCCTGATAATTTGCATGCCTCGCATTTACACACTGACGTAAGCGTATACGCAATGCGAATCTCGCATTCGGTTCTTACTTCACCATGTCCTAAAGACCCGAGTACCTGGAGTCAAAAGACCGAGCCATCCGGACTGGCCGCAGACGTCGGTCGACATGATGCGTCTCATGTACACGCATCGCCAACGTGTCCTCACGCCTTTGGTAGTCATATCTTCGTCCGGGCCCGGACTACTTGGCTATGTGAGATGTTTACGCCGACTCGACAATCCTCTGGCTGCATTGTGCATGCTGACGACAAGACTGCGGATCTCTACCTGAAGATGAGGAGGCAAAAGGGACAGCCACAAGAGTTATTCCTGTGAAAGAGCTGGAAGTATTTGCGCCGCAGCAATAACTTGCACCAGGGCAAACACCGTCACATTCAACCGGCGTGTCTTGTCTGCGGCCGTCCACCAAGCGGCCTTTTCACAGCCAGCAACGCGACACATCTTTACATACGCTACAGTTAGCAGTCAAATCTGGTCAGAATTTTAGAAGACTCCGTGGCCGATACGTCTCTCCAGGCGTAAGTGATTCGTCTTTGGGGCTTCGCAGAGCTCTCCACATACGCAACTCGATTTGCATAGTTCCTACATCTGATTTTAGGCTTGGAAACAATGTACCAAGATTTAACGCTTGCTATGTACGTAAAGAGACGGGTCAATGGCAATTCCTCGCCGTGAACATTCAAATCTTCCAATCTAGGAAATACTGCATCCTCCAGCTCTAACATCCAGCTTCGAAACCATCGCGTCGTACCCGAAAGGGAAATGAAGATGAAGCGCAAAGCCTCCAAACGCCGAGAGGCCAGTACGGACAAAGAAGACGACTGCTCTCAAGGACTCACGTGTGCACTCGAAAGACTTTGAAGCTACACCAGACAAAGAAGTTGACATATTCTAGGTGGCCAAACTGAAATTCAAGGTTTACCCAACAAAGACTGGGATGTCCAAATCATTGTTGGAACCTCGCCGGCCACCCACAAAGGGCATGACCACGCCATGAGGCTGCGCCTTAACATCACATGTGGAAGTCTTTCAAAACTGTGAAACGCCTCTACTTGTAAGAGGTATCGTCGTATCGCCTTCGCCGTCTGCGGTTTCTTCCACGAGCTCAGTATACTTCGACAACTTGGTGGTGCAGAGCAGGACTTTGCGCACGTTACTTTCGACCGCTCCTCTAATCATATAATCACCGCTCAGAAGCCACAGCACACCGCCATCAAGATGCCCAAACCACGAACCCAAAGCACCCTCCGCATAAACCCCACACCCTTCAAACCCACCCTCCTCTCCATCCCGCCCTCCCCCTGCTCCCCACGCACACCACTCACCCCCTTCCTCCCCTCCTCCAAAGCCGCAGCCTCCCCTAGCTCCCAGGCCTCCACAATCTACTACCCCCAAGAAACGTCCTCGGCGCCTTCCTCCCCCTTGTCCTGGGTCTGGCAATGCCACCAATGCTCCCGCAGCTACCACCTCGGCGTAACGCGGCGCTGCCTCGAAGACGGGCACCAGTTCTGCAGCGGCACCACGAGCGTCAAGGCCTGGCGCAAACCAGCAAACCAGCAGCGCCGCACGCGCCGCCACAGAGCTTGTGCGAGTGAATTCGACTACCAGGGCTGGAAAACATGGGGCCGCTGGCGCCGCGGCGGAGCCCGCACAGCCGTCGTAATCAAGGGTAACTCTCGACCAGCCAGTGTATCTGTAGCACTGAAGAAAGATTGTTGGAATACATGCGACTACCCCTCGGAATGCCGTTGGGGTAAGAAATTCGGCATCCACACGCCCACACCCAGCTCCTCCACTTTCCCCTGCAGCGCGCCGGTCGTGCCGGACGCCGCTCCCGTAAGCCCAGTGGAAGGCGTGCTGCGCGTCGAAAACGTCGTCGGGCTCGAGCAGGACAAAGCGGATCTCTGGGGCGCGCTGATGGCTAGCGCGAAGAGGCGTAAGAGCGACACCGCGTCGTCGCCGCTCGCTAGCGTCGCGGAGGAAGATAAAGATGGCGATGTTGTTATGAGCAGCCCAAACCCTAGTCCCAGTCCGAGTTCAAGCGAAGAATCGAGCCCAAGTTCTAGTCCAACCAAGGCTGTGGGGTCGGGCACCATCGACATGCTCAAAGACCTAATAAAGCGCACGACGGGCGGCAAAGAGCGCGAGCAAGTCAACAGGGCACACGAGTATGCGGTCGAGGTTCTGGGGTTGACGGTGCCGAAGCCGGTGCTTAGACTCAGGGGCGGGGAGCAGGTGTGTTTGAGCGAGGAGGAGAAGTTTCGGGAGGGGTTTGAGCCGCTTGAGAGGGTGCGGAGTAGGAAGGATTTGGTGGGATTTGGGATTGTGGGGGGGTTATGAGGGGAGGGGGGTGGGAAGGTGCGTGGATGAGGGTTGTGTGATAGGTTTTGTGGAATCTTATACGTTTGGAGTTGAATCTAGGATACTGAATAGAGAGGATAATGCATGGCTAATTCATGTCCCCAAGGGCCCACGCGAAGATGGATACAACGAATCAACACCTACCCCAAGGTATAGCAATACTATAGTAAGGTAGGAACAGACGCACTTCTGGATGTCTATGCGGAAGGCAAAGATACTCGAGAGAAGAGTGCGAATCGTTTGTGCGGTAGCCTTTGATGACATTCTGCGCTGAGAGTTGAGGGACATTTGTGCTAGAGAGAAGTAGTGAGGAAGTGCGATATACTGGCGGAGGTAAGAGGTTAGAAAGTTTGACGCGATTTAGTGTAGTGATTACACTTGGGAGGCACGAGCAGGATGTCAATAAATCCTATCACACATCACGACAAGACTTCACTTCAAACGCACACATAACACCCCCCCCCCCCCCCTGCCTGCCGGAAACCCGCCGCGCAGGGAAAAATACGATAATTGTATCTTTTAAATGCACCAACCTTACTATCTACACCTATTAAGATACAAATTTAATTAACGTCTATTAGATTTACTCTCTAAGATTCTATTGTGCAACTAAAAAATACCTCCAAGTTCTGTGCTGTTAATGATTTCTTACACAGCACTCTAGAGTGGCAATAACTCTACAGCTCTGTAACAGCGTAACTACGTCTAGTCTGCAATAGATTGGCAACTCTAAAACATAGCTAAGGCGGCAAGCATATACCTTAGAGCTTAGGAGGTGCTGAAATCCCGTGATAAATAGTGTCCGGATTAATCCGCGTCGGCTTGCGGGGTCGCACCACTGATCGTAACACAGAGGAGTCGATAGTGTATATCCTTGCGCGCCACTGTAGCCACAAGGCTAGTATGACTTCATCGCCTAAGGACAAGGCTTTTAGGGTTGAATAAGATGTCCTGGTGTATGTCACTGGCCGTAAAATTCTCGCTGCGTTACTGAATTGAAGGCACTTTGTATTGCTATTGGATAAGGCAATCTGTGCATCAGGCGTTATAGCAACTGTGCAACTGTGATTTACTGCAGAGGAACGGCAAGGGATACTTATAGGAATGCTCAGTACATTGTCTACAAAGGCTGTCGAGAAATTCCATGTGTGTGCACAGTGATGCTCGCTCAAAGTCGAAGTACCTCGCTTATTTTCCGGTGCAGGGCGATTTTCCGGGCCCCAGGGACGGATGTTAGATATTTAGCTTTCCATTCCCCTATCCTACACCATCTACCCTACCCTACCCCTAACCTCCCCCACCCCCTCTCACACGAACATATCCCCCACCCGCGCCTAGCCACAGGCCCCCAGCGCATATAAATTACAATTTGATTTAATCTTCTACACAACTCTCCTCTCCTCTCAACCTCACACACTAATTCAACAACACCCAACATAGAAAAGGTCGTGAAGCAAGATCAACACCGGAGCTGGCATTACTTTATATGAACCAGAGTCTCCAACGAGTAGATCCGCCCAAATGCAAAAGACTGCTGTCTAGATACAAGACAGATGGATTTGCCGCGCAATGCTAAAAAGGAAAAGTGACAAACACACAGAGACGGTGATGATATGGGAATAAAGGAGCGATATACACAGCCAGCAAATTGCTCCTGAGCTGGTGGGAGTCTAGACAACAAGGAAATAGAAGACAATGGTATTTTAGTATGCATATCCGCTCTGATTTCCGCGCGGTTGTTGCGGTTGCCATGGAGCGTTGGTTTGGTTTGTGGGGTGGAAGCCCGTTGTTTGAGGATCGTGGATGGGTCCAGGACTGATATCTCTGCCGTCGCTGAAGCTGTGCGTGTGGGATGTCGTCCTGCCGAATGTGGAAGCATCGGCGAGGAGGACGCCCTGGTCGCTCAGGTTTCGTGTTGGTTCGGGTCGGTTGTAGGCGGTGTTTTGCTCTGAGAGCGGGACCTGGTCGTAGCCACCGGCGCGGGGACCAAAGGGGACGGGGAAGGAGCTGCGCTTGTTGGTGTGGTCTTGGGGGTCCATGAGGAGCGAATTGCGGGCGTCGAGGGGAGTGAGGTTGTCGATGTCGCGTGCTTTCTCTGTGGGGTTTGTTAGTGGATATTTGTATGTGTGATAAGGTGCGAAACTTACCGGCTTCCTTGCGCTTCTTGCGATGTGGGTTCTCCTTGCAGCAAATGATGATTGCATTGACAGCAATGAGAATGGCCAGAACACCGGTCAAGGAGGCTTGCACGACGACGAGAACAAGACCAGTGACGGTCTTGGTGGTCTGGCTCATGCCGAGCTCCTCGACGAATACCAGAATGCAGACGACTGACAACACGCGAACAACCTGGATGACAATATTGATCCAGTTGCCAGATTTAAGCGAGTACGGTCGAGACCAGAGGAGGACGATGAGAAGCATCGCTTCGACGATGAGCTGACCGGCAGCCTGGGCAAGGCCGTGACCGTTTGCACCAGCAATAACACATCCACGAGCGAACATGAAGATGATGGCCGGGATGAACAGCCACCAGTAGCTCTTCTTGTAGTTCTCGTAGAAGATGCTGTACTTGCGCCAGACTTCCTTGTTGTCGTAGAGAGCACCCGGGTTACCCTCGAGCTTCTTGAACTTGCTCGCGATGCTCCAGATCTTCCAGGTAAAAAATGCAAGTACAGCCGTGAATGCAGCGAGAGTAACACCAGCGAGTGTCTTGGCTGCCCAAGAGTCACCGTCCTTGAACTGGTAAACACAATAGAGAACCCAGACGCCATAGAGCAGGAGGATCAAGTTGGTAATGGTCTTTGCGAGAGTCCACCAGTATCGCTTGCGGAAGCTGGTAAGACGCTTGGGGAAGTTGCCAAAGAGGGCCCAGGTCTCCAGGATGACCTTGAACAGCAAGATTCCGACGGTAATGGCGGCCAGGACGATGGCAAAGATGAGCAGGACGGTCATGAATGCGTTGGCGTCGGGGATTTTGTATTCCTCCACGAAGCCCTGAATCCCCTTGACTGCGTGTACGACCTTGTTATCACTCTCTCCTTCGGTGCCGTTAGTGTTGGTGTTGAGTTCGTCGCGAGCAAACAGCAGCATGCTATCGAAGCTGCGTTTTGTCAAGGACACGTTCTGGTCGACATGAACAAGGGTGGCGTTCTTGAGAAAATCCGTGTTTCGCTCAGTGAGGTTGCCACCAGTCTTCTCGCGGAATCCATCGATGTTGGTCTGCATGCCTTCCCAGTAGATGAGACCGGTGCTGAAAGCAAAGTTCTTGGACCAACTGCGGTAGACTCCTGGGACGTCGGCGCTCATCATGCCGTTCAGAGCCATGGCCTGGAACCAGCCGATGACATCGCCAAACGTTGGGCTCGAGGTTGCTGCACCGCTGGTGCCAGCGCTAGCCGCCGCCGAGACACCGGAGAGGAGCAGGGCAGCACCCGCAATGCCGGCTGCAATGTATGTGACGCCTGCGGTAGAAAGCGACTTTCCGTTGCTGACTTGTGATGTGATGCAGGCCAAATCTTGGCCACCGTCCTTTGCCTTGAGCTGCATCGTGGCTTGGCTGTCGATATCGGGGACACTGAATGCGATCGAGGGGATTGCAGACAGGAACTTTTCAGGGATGCTCTGCTCACCGCTTGCGCCAAAGGTGCCCTTGGGTACTACTCTAGTCAGCTCATGTTCGATAAAAACTGTTGATCAACGTACCTGGACACAGCTGATCGACCTTGGTGCTGCCCTCGCAAGGATCGAACTCGTTCCTGTACACCTCCTTGCCGTAGG
Organism: Ophiobolus disseminans; assembly: GCA_010093685.1. Lineage (NCBI taxonomy): Eukaryota > Fungi > Ascomycota > Dothideomycetes > Pleosporales > Phaeosphaeriaceae > Ophiobolus > Ophiobolus disseminans. The sequence continues at coordinate 318,270 of MU006244.1, read as the reverse complement.
CGTTCACGATGAGGGTCGCCATGACCTTTTGCTCCTTCTCGTTGGTGCCCGAGACATCGAACTTGAGCTTCTTGGTGGACCGATCGAACTCAATGTCCAGCTTGTTGACCTTGATGTCCGAAGCGCCGTTCAGACAGGAGCTGTAGCCGTTCGTCTTGAGAACATCGCCGGCTAGCGCACCCAGCGGCGCGGATGCGAGTAATATGAATGGTGCGAGCATCGCAGAGTATGTCGTGTGAGCTCTCATGATAGGTGATCTTCGCCCGTGGGCGGTCGTCTAAAGGGATGTCGATAAGCGGTGGATGACGCACGCGACGAGCGTTGGTTCGAAAGTGTTGAAGCTGTCCTCCAAGGAGTCGTAAAAAACGGAAAACGGGAGATTAAACGTAATACGGCCGGAGGGTCAACCTTTCTCGTGCCTGGAACGAAGCAAGATTGATGTCTACGTTGGTGATGATGATGATGATGCAAACAAAAGTCCAAAGCCTAGGAGATGCTGGAGGGATGCGAAGACCAAGGTGAAACGAGGGACGAACGACGAGAGTGCCGAGATCAGAGTGTGTTGGATGCTGGAGTCGCAGGTCGCGCTGGGGATTTGTGCAGGTTTGGGGCTGTGGTCCTGAAACCTTATTTCTTGGCGGAGCGAACGGGCAGGGGCAGCGGGCGAGCCTCCGAATCAGGAAGTGACGCGCGTAAGCTCTGGCCTGGCGATGGCACAGGTTGGAATTGGGAGCTATTGAAGGATTAATCGTTGAGCTGCGAGAGCGTTCGAGAAGGGCCGGGCAGATGATATCTTGTGTTGGGTGATGAAACTACAGAAACTCAACAGCGCGCAGCTGACTATAGCCTTCTTTTTATCTGCACTGCTGCGCATGTCTTCAACGCCTTCAACGCCTCCAGAAACACTGCACTGCACTCTCGTGCCAGCCCGGGACGGGCGTGAGCTGAAGAATGTTACGATGCACGGCGGGCCTATCAGACAGGCCCGCCTCGCTCGAGACCTCTCGTGGCTCAGTCGCAGCGGCATGGAAGCGGTGGCCAAGTCGCCAAATTCCCCGTATCCACCACGCCTCCGCTGCCGTCTTTCAGCTGCCATTTACAGTGGTACACTTCCATCTTCATAACTTCTCGCACAATCCTCACGATCGTCGCTGTCAAATCGTCAAGTTTGCAGGTGACATTCAATAGCGGCTCTGCTCCTTCGGTACCGAAAAGGCACTTAGCCGGAGAAAATCGGTCCCAAATTGTCTCATGTTGTGGCTGTGCGACTGCTTCTGGCTTAAAATAGACAGCTTGGCCACCTGAAGGGATTTTCGACAGACCGCCGGTCGGGCACGATGCCGTGGTGACTTGAGCATGTTGCGCGCGTTGGCATGCACGCGCTCGAAATAAGTCGTCATTCTGAAAGGTCGCTGTGTGGCCTTGTGATGACTCTACTGTTTCAGTGCCACCTGCGAGCCGTATACTGTGTGCATCCATAACTTCTCGTCGCCCAGGCCATGACAGTGTCTCTCTCGCTAACAAAGAATTTCCCCGCTTCTTTTGCTTGCCCAGCATTCGCATCTGTTGATGTGATGTGGAGGAGCTGAACATCGCAAAAGCTTGGTACACCTCTCACATGATGTGCCTCCACACCCCTGGCATCTTTTACGTTAAGCGTAGCACATGCGCCCCAACGAACACACGCCCAGCGTCACCTGCAGAAGCATTTTCAGCTCCACTACCAAGACATTTAGCGATGATGAATTCGATGGCCGCGATACGCGATTGAAATATAGGTAGGCAGTTGATTGTGCGAATGTTGAGGTGATTCGAGTGGATGTTCTGCACCATGCTCTGGTGTCTTGCCATCAATAAAGTTTGGTAGTTGAACAAAATTTAAAGACACGTAGAATTTGCAGAAGGCAATTCCAGTTTTGGAATCTGTGAACGAAAGAAAGGGAAAAGAAGCGCATATCATGTACTATCAAAGCACACGAAAGTCGCGGAAGTATGTTGCAGTAAAACACAAAGCTACACCAAGACTTGAATCAAACAAGAAAATCTACACGAATAAACATATATACACGCATCAAGCCACAAAAACAAAAAAAGCGCGCATCAAAACACACACCTCCCATCTCACCCCCCTAACAACATCTACAATACCCTCCCCTCCTCAGCATCAACCTCACTTCATCTTCCACGCGTCATCATACCCACCCTCATCACCCCAATCCTCCCCATCCTCATCCCCATCACACTCCCAATCCCACTCATCATCCGAGCTCCTTCCCTCAACGTCCTCATTGTCCCAAGCGTCGTTGTCGTCTTGCGGGGAAGAGTCATCATCGTCAGGAACGTTGAACTCGTTTTCAGACTCGGTGTAGGCTTCTTTTTGCTCTGCGTACCATTGTGCGTAGGAGGAGGGGATGTGTGAAGGGTTGGTGTTGGGTGTGGCGTCAATATGTGAGGGCTGTGGGTTATCTACAGCGACTATGTGTGAGGGCTGGGTGTTGGGCGTCGTATCGATATGTGAGGGCTGTGCGTTGTCTACAGCATCTGCGTGTGAGGGCTGCGCGTTGTCTACAGCGTCTACATTTGAAGGCTGCGCATCCTGCTGTACAGCAGCACTGCTCGACGGCGAAGCAGTATACACTACACTCATCCCAGGCTTAGGCTTAATCCTCGACGCATCGCCTGGCTTGGGCCAGTCAAAGCCCACAGGCCATCCTCCCTTGTTAGGTTTCCCGCTTGCTTCAGGCTCTTGCACGTCTTGGTCGTCGTCTTTAGACTCAGTGTCGTTCTCGTTGGCTTCAGTCGTGTAGTTCATGGTAGCATCGCTCGCCATGCTGCCGGTTTGACTATTCAACAGCGCCGCCGTGTATGTCAGATACCACGTGCGACTCGCGCCGCCGTCCAAGTGCGTGTTGAACTCCGGGTTGGCGAAGAAGGAATATGCGGCTTGTGGGTTAACTAGTGCATAGTTGGCGTAAAGGATGGATTTCCAACCACCTTCAACTTTATCGGCGCGTCCGTTGCTAAAGTACGTATCCCATTCTTCGAGGACAAATTGTTTGGGACGCGTGTAGGCCGACGATGGGTTCAACGGTATCATGTGGATGCCCTCGATATACTCGGGATTTGCACCAAAGTAGGTTGTGTGATCGATCTTGTTCTCGAACAGGATGCCGGTGACTTTGTTAGGTAGGAATCGCTCGGGCTGGTTCTTGTTGTCTTTGCTCATCAGAAAGTAATTCCGGATGCTGCGTGCCTGAACAGCAAGCTGCAGATTGCCACGAGCCTCCATGTTGGGATCGCGGATGATTTTGCCCCACATTTTGAGCGCATAGGTCGCGAACGTATCCTCGGAAGTAGACTCTTGGTCCTTGCCGTCGCCGGATTCGAAGAGACCTTTGGCCCAAGAGTGTCCATGGAACCAGTCGAACGAGCGTTGGAAGGGAAAGTACTCGTCGGTCACAGGATTGGCGTAGTCGCGGACAAGGGAGTTGACCCATGCTTTATTGATGCCTTGGTCGAGCCACTCCGGATCCAGATAACCGATCACAGCTGCGGCGTACACAAAATATCCATAGTGGAAATGATGGTCGTTGTATAATGTATTGCCAAAGTCAAGGCCGGGGTCTCCATTTCTGTATGTCGCACCGGACACGACACCTTTCCAGACAGTATCATATAGCAGGGGCTCAGGCTGAGTGTTGTTGACAAATACGTTGAATGCATCCTTGAGCTTGACTATACCACTCGCTGCGAGGTTCCGGTTTCCGGCTATGTTGCTCACCGTGTAGATTATCGAAGCAAACTTAGCGAGACCTTTTCCAGAATAGTACATACTGTTTAGTTTAGTCTGTTCGATGAAGTTCTGACTGAGTTCCGAATGGGCAGCGTTATTGACCAGTGCAAGAGCTGAAGCCCCGATATTGACATTTTCCGAACCCCCAGCTGCCCCATTGGCGTTCTTCACCCATGGAGCGAAGCCTATAGTATCAGGAAGGTCGTCCTCGAGCATCGTAATCTTGTTGGCAAGAACAGCTTGGGCATATCCCTTGGTAGTCGTAACGAGTCTAATGTCTTTTTGTACCGTGGATTTAGTCTGTTGGTCAAAGGACTCCACATGATGAGGCAAAGCGTACATTAGCAAAGGCTTGTTCTGCACACCACCTTTGCCCCAGCTTAGCGTATAACCGCCTTGCCCTCCATTGACTGAGCCAGATATGGTAGCATCGGTCGCGTATGTGCCCGCAGACGCGTCGAAGGCATCTTCGGCAGCCTCTCCTGCTGGATTCTTGGTAACCTGAATGTATCCCTTGAATTGAGATGGCCCTTCGATTAAAGAGCTGTTTGTGAGGACGAAAGGAGGTACGCCGATAGAGCCAGATGGTGTGACATAGACTAGCCATTGAGAGTTGTCGTTGAGTATGGCGCGCCACTTGTACGTTCCGCTGCTGACCTCCTTGATAAAGTCGAATGTACGGAAGAACACACCGCTTTTGATTAAAGGCTTTGCGTCGTTGTAAATAGCCGTAATCATGCCCATGCCTTGCACACAGGGTATTGACATGACGGTGGGCTTGCCTTTAGATGGGGCCAAATCAGCGTAAACAGAGAAAGCCTTCACTGCTTCTACTGAGAGTATGGTATCGCTACCGAGCTCCGCTGCCGACAAAATCATGTGATGAATGCCGATGGGCGATATGAAGTATTGAGGAACAGGACCATCAGCGAATGCAAATTGCTCCCGGACTGTATGACTGATAGCCATTCCATACGATCTTGTTTCCCCAGCACCTTTGGCCCAGACTAGATGGTATGGATGTGTCCATACAGGGTGGCTTTGCGATCCGAGGAAGAAGTTGGCATAAAATTTGTTCGTCTGGATTGGCACATCGCCATCGTCAACGTGATCCTTCTTAACCAAATGACCGCCTTGCCACGGAATGGAACGCGCGGGTAAGCCTGTCTCGATTGCTTGGAAGATGTTCTCCGAAATTGGTTTCACTGGCGCAGTAGCGCCTGGTTCCAGCGGCGTTTCCAGCGGGCATAGCGGCTTCTCTGATTGCGTGGCACCAGGACCACGTATAGGATCTTTAGTGAACCCACCACCAGAAGGAGCATTGGTCGGGATACTCTAATACACAAGTCAGTCGCGACGTAATTATGGCCCAGTGCAGTGGTTGCGATGCCTACCCCTGTCATTGATGGGAGAACAGTTATTGATGCTGACTGTAAAGACTCGATGGCGGTACTATAACTGATTGTGGGCTGGAGGTCAGTAGCGATCTGTATTGCGCGTTCATCCAAGAGGGCCGGCTCATGTTTCGCGTCCCCAGCTGGTAGGCCAATAACGAAAGAAAGCTGGGCTAGAGCCAGCAGTAGAGACATTGCCACAGCCATGGTCGGAAGCTGTCAACGAATGAACAATGTCGTGTAGAGTACTGGTTGTCAGCTGAGAACGACAAAGTCTCATTGAAAAATTGTTGATGTGTTGGAGGAATGTGCCGAGGAATGCAGACCCCGTCTGCGATAGCTTACCATGGTTCAACTCGAACATACTATATATTCGAACACCACATTTGTGATCTCAAGAAATGAAAGACACTTCATGTGAGAAGCGCCGTCAAGCCTTGCTTTAGGCAGGTCAAGCAGTGCGCGTGAGACATGAAGCTCAGGTGTGGAAATGGCAGACCTCTTGAAGATGACCACGTTACCCAACGAACATCGGCCAGGTACTTGTGCAACATGGCTCGAAAGTAGATTCAAGTACCTGAAGCAATACTACTCAGGTACCCAGCATTTGTCGGTTGGGTCGCTTGAATATGTAATGTGCCCAGCACCTCTGATCTCTCTACGTGTATGTATCATGACCTCCGACAATGCACCGGGGTGGTTGATGATCGAACGAACCGAATTATATTTGAGCATAAGATATGAGAGGTGAAAGCGCTGCCGACGGCTAGAATGGATGTCCTAAAAGGGCAATTGTCGAATTCACAGGCATGCCCTCATGACTCTGTGCATGGTGCAACGCACGATGGCTCCGGTTGAACGAGTACGATCGCTGTACCTGGTCTTGCTAGAAGCAAATGTTAACAAGTAGGGAGACCGTGATGGTAGCGCGATATGAACAGCTCCACTCACCTCGATCAAATATGAATCATCCGCCCAGAAAGAGATGCTGATGCCGCATGACCAACATCGCTTTCCCGTCCACTGTAACCTCGGATCACATCGAGGTGAAAGCAGACCTCCTTGCCACGTCTTCTAAGGATCATTCGTGTATTAGTGAAGACGCTGCCGTGTTGGTGACGGTAGACTAAGTTCGGCTTGCCCGTGGACTAACCTCGGTTTCCTGACTGGCGTTTCTGTTGTAAGATGGTCGCGACAGCCGAGATACGCCTCATGCCGCGATCGAGAAGCAAGGGGAAGGTTGTTCGAAGACTGTTGTGCTTGACTCATGGACAGATGATGGGTAACACCCGTCATGGCGCAGGTGAAATGAGATGAAAAGCGAGGTGGTACTGGTGGACGTATGTAGAGCCTGTCATGCACGACACATGACTGCCGAAACATTCCCCTCTGTTCCGGCTAACGAAGTCGAGGCTGACTTAAGACATGGGTTTTGATGCCGCTGGGGTAATGCCGTGTGACAAAGGCATGCGCCATGGCGTAATGATGAGTTTACAAGGCTGACGAGCATTTGGATATGGTTGTGAAAGGCAGGACCTTCGGAGCTGATAGAATGGTGTAACTCTAAGTATCCCTTGATGGACCGCAGTTGGAAGTCAGGAAGAGCAGTCTTCGGTCGCCCGTCACAAGGTAGCGATGGTGTTCGGATGTGGCATTCGATCAGGTGCAAGCGTCGAAGCTCGAAAAGGAAGGCTGCGCCACAACTAGCGCCACAGCGACTGTACGTCATTGCAGTTTGAACGTGCATGTGAAGGTGACGCCACATTTGAATCACAATCACCATGATCTCTGCTATTACTCCACACTCTGCACACTCAACATTTAGACGATAATTTCACACCCACCTATAACCTAAAGCTTCTAATTCTGAACTTTTCGCCCCCATCATCGACGCAGCCTGCAACAGAACTTTCGCAATGTCGTCAGCGCAAGCCCCGAGTGATGCACCCCCAAGCTACGAAGCCGCCACGGGCTCATCGTCGGCGCATTCGTCAGCACCTGAGCCCGGTATACATCGTGTGTCCACCGATGGCCCGGGTCACCGCACAGAGCGCAATGGCATTCCGCCAGACCGGCGCCGCTCGATGGAGGACGAGATGCGCCCACTGCCCGCGGGCTGGGTGCGATCATTCGATGCACAGGAGCAGCACCAGTTCTTCGTCGACACCACAGCGGACCCGCCGCGTAGTACATGGGTCCACCCGTACGATGACGAACAATACCTCAGCACGCTGAGCCCCGAAGAGCGCAAGAAGCACAGCCGCATGCACAGGACAATGACGCTCAATGACCTTGCAGCGGAAGATTCGGATGATGATGGCCTACCTCCCAGACCCAGCAAGACCTCAGGTACTGCAGCTGGATCGAGCTCAGGCCCGCAGCCCACCGGCATCCACAAGTTCTCGCGCAAGCTGAAGGACAAGATCACCGGGCAGACACACTCTGAGCGCGAACAGCACCGCCTCCAGCGCGCCGAGCAGGAGCGACAGGCCTATCTCGCACATCTGCGCGCACGACAGGCCCTTATGAAGGCCATCGAGACCGGACAGCCACAGTTCATCTGCAAAGACCAGCAAGGCCGCGACGTGTACATCGAGCCCCCCAGGGGCCCATATGCGCCTCGAGGAGCATACGGCTACAACCCATATGCCCAGGGCCCCTACTCCAACCCTAACGTTAGAATTGTTAGGCCTGCTGGACCGTACGGTAGGCCGTATGGCTACGGATATGGCGGAGGTGCGGGTCTTCCTATCGCAGCCGGTTTCTTGGGTGGTGCGATGTTGGGTACAGCGCTGTTCTAGATAGCGAGGAGGTACGACTTGACGGACGTTGGCGGATGGACGGACGCTGGCGGATGCATAATGAGCAACTGGATGAGATGATGACTTTTCTTTCTTTCGTGCACTTCACATGTTCTATACCTTAGATAGACTTACCCTCAAACGAAATACACTAGTCCACCCAAACACGCCCTCTCCCGTGACATGGAACTGACCATCCCACACCCCCTCTCCATACTCAGCCTCCCCCACACTCGCACCCGCCCGTTACCCGCGCCCATCACCACCCACAGATAAGCTCAGCCCAGGCCAGATCGCCGAACACATTAAGCGCCTGACGAATGCACGCCTCATACATGCATGTAGCGAGAGATTGGCGCAGACATTTCAAATCAAGCCGTGGCTTGGCGGCGGAGAGGACAATGAATGGGCCAGTGCTGGGTGAGGGAGGGTGATTGTGGAGATGGGGATACCTAGATTGGATTGGGGCGTTTGTACGGTAATCACTAGGAGGGCTGGTGCTGGAGTTGGTAAGGGAGTGAAGTGATAATGTTTACATACTCTTACCTTACACTCCTTCAACGCGTTCCCAACGTGAACAAGCACCACGTCACCTAAACACTATCCAATCCACCTTCCCCGTCTCCAATCCGCAAGCCCGGGAACCTGGGGTGCGCAAGCGCATCGCGATCGCCGGACTTTGCAAGGGGTGCAATGGTCGAAGTGAGCGGGAAGAGATAAGGAATGGCTTGGCGGTGGAGGAGGACGTGGCTGAATGTGGAAGTCGAGCATGCTTGGACTGATAAGGGCGTTTGTGGTAGCGGGTGTTGGGCTTATTGATGGATGGGTTGGGATGGGCTTTGTTTGGATTGACAGCGAAGCTGCATGGCACTTGTAGAGATAGTAGCTGAGAAATGAACGAAGTCTGAATAGAGAAACGAATGTTGTATGATTTATAGGTATCATTCTTGAATTATATATACACTACACGTGTTAAAAAAAGGCGATGTAAAGAAAAAGGTTCGAATAGTAGATACACAAGCGTACAGCAAGAAGCTCAGCTCTCAATGTAGACTCGATCTAAGTACGCGGCGCAAGTGTGGTATCTCGTAAACTCCAGAACAGTGCAATTTCGCAAACAAGAATCCAAACAACGGCTGGGAGAAGATACGTCTAAGTGTGGACTTGCTTCTCGTGCTCACCGCCCAGGGCGACCGCGTGGCGATCACCGCCAATGCCGGTGTGCTGGTGTCCGGAATCCGTCTCGCTGGGTGCCTTGCCCTCGAGCATTTGGCTGTGCTGTGGGATGCCGTGACGCTCGCCTTGGGGAACCGAGTGCTCGCCGTCCATGGGCTCGCCCTTAGCTGGAGTCCATGCGAGGTAGTCACGACGGACCTCAACGTAGTCGTAGGCAAACTCGCCAAGCTGGTCGTCATCCATACCGAGAAGCTCAGCCTCCTCGGAAGCACGGAGCTTGAGGCCGGGGATCTTGTCGATGACGAATGCGAGGATGGCGCTGACAGTGAACGAGTAGGCGGTAACGGCGACGATGTAAGCGATTTGCTTGTAGATCGTAGAGGGAGTGCCGGTGATGGCACCGCCGGTAAGACCGTTGTTGACACCGTCGAGTCCGATGATGTAGTCGGCACCAAAAATACCATTGAAAAAGAGACCCCACATTCCAGCGACGCCGTGCTCAGCGAACACATCGAGGGAATCGTCAATCTTGATCCAAAACTTGACTGTGAAGATATTAGCATTGATTGCGAAAAACACGAACATCGATAAACGTACTCTTGGTAGCAAAGTTAGCAACAATACCGGTTGTGATGCCGAGAATAACACTGGCCCATGGTGGGAGGAAACCGGAAGCGGGAGTGGCAGCAACAAGTCCGGAGATGACACCAGAGCACCATCCGACCATCGACCACTTGCGAGCCAGACGCCAATCAAGGAGAACCCAAGTCATCGCAGCGAACATGGCGGTCAAGTTGCTGTTCCAGCAAGCCATAACAGCACGAAGATTGGCACCGAAAGCGGAGCCACCGTTGAAGCCCAACCATCCGAACCAGAGAAAAACGGTTCCGAGGGTAATCAGAGAGACGTTGTGAGGGCGGAAGTTGAGCATCATCTTCTCCTGACGGCGTCCGAGGATCATAGAGTAGGCAAGAGCGGTGCATCCAGAGACAATTTCGACGGGACCGCCACCGGCGTAATCAAGACCTCCCCACTTGAAAAACCATCCATTTACGTTCCAAGCCCAGTATGCGACAGGGCAGTATACGATTGTGGCCCAGAGCCAAATGAAGACCATCATGGGGATGAGGCGACCGCGCTCAGCAACGCAACCCACGACAATGGCAGCCGTGACACTGCAGAATTGCATCTACACGGAATTATTAGATACATAATTGGTCGCATGGCGGAGTTCAAACATACCTGGTAGAAAGCGTACAGGAGCTCAGGGATCAATGGGGAGCCCTGGCTAGGATACCCAAGAACGCCCTTGAGACCAAATTTGTCGAGGTTGCCGATGAAGCCATTGGTGCTAGGGCCGAATGCCAGTGAATAACCCCAGAAGTACCATTGGAATGTGATGACGGAAGCGGAGAACATGCAAGCCCAGATCATAGAGAGAGCTGACTTTCTGCGCGCAAGACCGGAGTAGAGGAACGCTAGACCGGGCACCATGACCAAAACCATGGCCGAAGCCACGAGAATGTAGGCCTGGTCACCCGACTGGTACCATTGGTTTAGATTCTCGGTGACTGTGGTGCTGTGTTAGCATATCTTCCCAAGCTTGTTGCGCGGTGCTGTTCGTGGAGGTGTCGCGATACGGGTCCAGTGATCGGCACGTGCGTCACGGAACATGACAAGTTGAACGTACCAGAGTCTCCTCCAGTAATGTCATCGGTGCCATTGAACTGGGCCGGCGGGCCAGTCCATGAGTAAGACATGATGACTGAGTTCCTGTGTAGTTGACGGGTGGTCAGGAATCAGGGGTCGTTATACCGGGTGATAAGGAAGGGTGAGTGTCGGGCAAGGCCTGATGGAGAAGAAGAGAAGAAGTCAATTAAAAGCTGGATCAGTCCCAGTAATATACGCCCGCAATGGGAGAAGTCGGAGCCCTATCGCTGGATCTGTAGCGTGGCCGGGGCCTTTATGGGAGAGGCTATTTGGTGCTACTCTTATCTATCCTGGTCCACGGGCCAACACTCGAGGCAAAATAAACGAGGTGCATCACCCACAGCCGCGACCGCCGTGGGGTTCGTGTGAGATGTCGCGCTTTGTTCGTTTTTCTGCCGGCCGGCTTGCTCGTTGATCGGCTGGCGCGTCATTGTTCGATGTACTTATCTCGCCGCGTTCGGCGCCTTCAAACGTCGCAAAGATAAGGGTGATGCTGCGCCATACATGACCACGTTGCGCAGCGCTCGTAGGGGAGTCCTCGCTCGCTCAACAACAGCGCCCTGGATATCGACGACTCAACACAGCGCCCATGGGCGCATCGGACGCGTCGCAGTTTCACCTCGAGCGGAAGGCTTGGCACGGGAGATTCAAATGTTATGTGAAGAAATCGAATGACCAACCTTGACGGTGCTGATAAGCAGAGCGCTGTTGTGATTGGGGCAGGAGCAATGATGAGCACACTAGTACCCATTAGACCTCGACCGTGCTCGCTACTGCACCGTGCTGAGTCCCTTCAAACAACGGCCTTTGCGAACGCCACCCTGGTCCTCCCGATATGATTTATGCGTTTACGATTTGCCAACCTCCGGAGCGATAAGCACCATGGCCGCAGGCTGAAGACTGCTTGGCTTTGATGGGATGAAGTCACACTGATTGCTGCACAACAGCAGGGCAAACTTCGGCATAACAACAAAGCCATCATCTTGAATCGCGCCAGCCGAATGAGACTACTTCGCTAGATTACCACCACTGCGACATGCTGAGTGAGGTACTGCCGATGTCTGACGTCGATCCAGCCCTTTGGAGACCCGTCTGACCGACGTTGGGTCTCTGGTTCTGACGCCGGCACAATCTTGTGCGGAAGTACCCACATGCGCCTAGCTTCCATCATTGATGCGATGACATGTGAAGCTCGTCACGGCTGGTGAAGGCAATCACGATGAACTAAGCAAAGGCCCATCTTCAGCTCCATCGCAATGTTCAGCTTTTGCCGGGCCTAAGTCAGACTATTCGCTGAAGCATGAGGTCCCTGATCATGAAGAGTGGTCCCTTTGCATGGATTCATGCAACATGCCTGGAGTGGGAAACCCTGCCTCGGTCCCTGCTGCACAGGCTCACACGCGACACCACGATTCTACACATCCCGCCCTGAGGCCTCCAGTGTGGCATGAACAGCTGAGAGTGTTGTGTTCCACGTACAACCACCCGTGCGGAAGTGGCATGCAGCAGGTCTTAGGCCTGGCGCCTGCAGGTCAGCATGTCTTCCCGCACCCGCCCCGCGACGCTGGGCTGACAACTGTCGCGAAAGCATGTGAGCAGGTGGGGAATCGTGGAGGCGTCACCGAAGCAAGACATCCGCCCTGGCGTGGGGCCGCCCAAACTTGCACAATATCGTTGGCCAGCAAGCGCCCACCAATTTCGATGCAGACGGGTGCTCATTGGCAAAGTTGCCTCATCCTTTTGTTGGGTGGGATTTCGCACTCTTTATCTAACGGGTTGAATTGTGCTGCAATTTTAGCATGTTTATCGAGTCCCGAGTTCCGCCGTCCAATGGCCATGCGGCCGGCTTCGGAACCGTGACTTCGGGTTTGGAGTAACCTCGCGCACCACGATTGGTGAGATCTGCTCTATCAATTCTCCGTCCGAAGCTGAGAGCTTAGGTGTCTTATACAGTAGCCTTGGAACCACACCGAGTCACCTTGGCTATGACTTACGTCCATTCCATGACGTCCTTTCAACTACGCACTCGGCGATAATACCATCGTCGTCGTCTTCATCTCGATCGATTAGCGCAGATATGCATAATTGACAAATATGTCTAGGAGAAGATGACTGGGGATGACAGCTTGTCCGGATCACGCCAGCTACTCTAGTCACAGCAGGGCGGACCGTTATGCCAGTAGCACCATGCCTTCAATTGCCCAGACGTACCACCTCACCCTTTCGTAAAGTATCACAATCGGCATCTGAGGCATCCGAGTTTAATAGGCTTATGAGAGTTTGTCTCGCACGATCAGGCGTATCGTCTCCCTGCGCTTAGGGGCTCGTACAAAGCTCTACATACGTTCCATCTTGACGGAACACAGGACTGTGCCTCGACCATCCATGTGCTAGCTGCCTTCGATGACCTGAGTTAAGGCGTCTGAAGGCATAAGGATGTGATAGTGTTGTGAACAGTTTCCGCACACGTCTTCGCTAGTCACTTCCGTAGTGGGCGACGAGCACACCAAGCCATTGTACTACGCGACGTCACATGTCAATGCGAGACAGGAATGCCTGGATATGACACACAAGAGGAGGCTATTTGAAGTGCGAGAGCTGGATCTAGGAGTCGCTTGGAGCTTAGTATCTCGCTTTCTCTTAAGGCAACACGTTGCCTACTATCTTTCTTGGGAGGACGATGTCACGCTGAGGCTGACATAGCGTAGAGACAAGATTGATTCACTTGAAACTTGACCTAGCAAGAGAGCTTGATTTCTCCCGTAGATTATAGTGGAACGATACCACGAACGGTATACTGAACATCTCGTGAATATCTCTAGGATATGTTGACGCCAGCGGTAAGAATTTGGTGTAGAAATCCTGAAACCAGTGCCTTCTTCACGTATTCGGGTTAGACAGCTTCAATCGCTCAGCTACAACAAAACCACTTACTTGTTTACATGAATTGATAGTATGATATTTTCGACTTCAGACTGTTGAATGTTGGATCTTGCTCGCGACGGCCCCAGGTTCATGCTCAGTGACGAATGCGCAGCCTAGTAAATTTACACAGTCAGGTTGAAGTGCGGATTGTTTTGAAGCATAATTACCTCAAGTATTTTACAAACTTAACAGTTATAGAAGTTTGCGAGACCCCATCTTGAGCCTTGAGGCTACACGGCTAAAAGTGGGGCACGCGCAGGTTGATGCAGGGATCCCATGTGCACGTCCCAATCGCTCAGGAACGCTCATGAGGCTGCATCACCCCTCTCACTTTCAGCATCGCGTCGACTCGCGAAGCACTGGGAGAGATGGTGCTCTCATTCATCTTGATACAAAACCGACAGTATGTGCGCACTTCTTACAGTCGTCACTACATTCGACCACGACCGGCTGACAGTCAGCTATCTGTAGAGGGAAGACGCGGTTGGCAAAGTGGTATGCGCCGTACAGTGTAGGTCACAATCAACAGATCAGCTGATAACACCAATTGCTGACGGACCATATAGGATGAAGAGAAGGTCAAGCTCAAGGGCGAGGTATGCCACACCCCTCCGCCGACACCCGGTCGCTCTATGCGCCTCAAGCCACTATGGCAGCTCAAGAAGCCCTCGGGGTAGTCTGACTGACCACGAAAACAGGTCCACCGCCTCATAGCCCCGCGCGACCAAAAACACCAATCCAACTTCGTCGAGTTCCGCAACATGTCCAAGATCGTATACCGCCGCTACGCCGGCCTCTTCTTCTGCGCATGCGTCGATACAAATGATAACGAGTTGGCGTATCTGGAGGCTATACACTTCTTTGTAGAGGTGCTGGATGCGTTCTTTGGGAACGTGTGTGAGCTGGATCTGGTGTTCAACTTCTACAAGGTGAGTCTGAAGCCGGCGAAGAGAACTGGGAGGAGATGGAATCTGAGTGCTAGGTAAAAGGCTAATGAGGCGCAGGTGTATGCGATACTAGATGAGGTGTTCCTGGCCGGCGAGATTGAGGAGACAAGTAAGCAGGTTGTGTTGACGAGGTTGGCACATTTGGACAAGCTGGAATGAGTTGGAACATAATGGTGGAAGGGGAAAATCAAGGACACCAGCTCATGGCCACACAGTTGCGCCAGTAACACGTGTTCGAAGCGTTAAATGCGAGTGGCACGTTGACGAGACAGTTTCCAGGGACTCACAGAGGCTCTCCAGGCTATGCGCAAGCTAACAGTTACTATCTGGAATTGAGACTGCGGCTGTGGAACACGACATATACTAGATCGTCCTTGCATCCATGGATACACAGTCCATAACCAAAGGGAACGATATCTGCTATTAATGCACACGCTACACATGCCTTGAATAAATGCTTTACTGTCGAAATGTGAGAATTTTTAGTTATGTTAACGTGTTCTCGTAACAACTAAATACTCCCCACTTCAAATTTGAGAACTGTCAAGTTCGTGACATGTGAGAGCATATGCACGGACCACGTATCGTAGGAAAGTGCAACATGGAGCCAGATCATCAATATTCTACCCTGGTTGTTCTCCGCACTAATTCTGCGCGAGCATTGCTCGACTCGTGATATAAACGACTCCAGCGTCCCTCCGCGATCCGCTATCCTTCCGACAAATTACCTCCATAGTCCTACCCTTCGACCTCAACCTCGACCGTGCCCTCCCCGCGCCGCAATCCATGTCCGACTTCGCTATGTATCACGCGCTCGGTACCGGTTCTCCAAACCCGAATGGATCTGGACGTAAAGACGAACCAAATCAGTGGCGACCGCCTGTCGCCGCAAGTCCAGCTGGTTATAATCAAGGCGGAAGTCCTGCGGTTGGTCAGGCTCAGAACCAATACGCAGGTACACCCTCGCAATATGGGGCGCCACTTCAGCAAGAAAGCTACTTCCCACCACAACCGTCGCCCCTTGCGCAGCCTGGATATCAAGGCGACCAGGATGTGCACAACATGACGACCCAGATGGGGGCAGTGGGGTTGGGCGTGGACTCGGCAGGGCAGCCCAGGCACAAGAAGAAAAACAGGCACGCATACCATAACATCGAGGGACCTGGCGGAATATCGCCAGCTTTGAACGGCATGCCCCAAAATGCAACACCCATACAGTACTCGCCACAAGTGGGTGGTGGGGCGCAATGGCAGGAACCTCAGATCACGCCAGCCATGTCCCAGTTCCCCGCACCAGCGAATACGCTGTTTAGCCCATCGAGTCAAGCTTCTCCAGCACAGTATGCTG
Source organism: Ophiobolus disseminans (assembly GCA_010093685.1). Classification (NCBI taxonomy): domain Eukaryota; kingdom Fungi; phylum Ascomycota; class Dothideomycetes; order Pleosporales; family Phaeosphaeriaceae; genus Ophiobolus; species Ophiobolus disseminans. The sequence continues at coordinate 302,176 of MU006244.1, read as the reverse complement.
CAAGAGCACCGGCCGCATCGCATCAAATAGGAGGAACACCAGTGGGCTCAGCACAAGGACGGGTAGACCCAGAGCAGATCCCAAGCGTTCCGCGATCTCGAGACGCCCCGGCGAAGTATTACTTAGAGAACATATATCCGACAATGGAACATCACCTACCACCTCCCGCTACCGTTCCTTTTGTTGCTTTTGATCAGGGCAACTCTTCGCCAAAGTACGCAAGGTTAACGATGAATAATATTCCGATTTCGAAAGACGCTCTCTCTGCGACTGCTCTGCCACTCGGACTCGTACTGCAACCCTTGGCTCCGCTTCAAGAAGGCGAGCAAGCAATACCAGTGCTTGACTTCGGCGACATCGGCCCACCCAGGTGCAGGAGATGTCGAGCGTACATCAATCCCTTTATGCAGTTCCAGTCGGGCGGTAACAAGTTTGTCTGCAACATGTGCACTCATCAAAACGACACACCTGGAGAGTACTTTGCGCCCACCGATCACACGGGTGCACGAACGGACAGGCTGCAACGGCCCGAGCTGATGCTTGGAACGGTCGATTTTACAGTCCCCAAAGAGTACTGGTCTAGGGAGCCAGTAGGTCTGCGGTGGCTCTTCCTAATCGATGTGTCGGCCGAGGCGGTCAATCGTGGCTTCCTCGACGGATTCTGCGAGGGAATTATACAGGCTCTATATGGCGAGGCGGATGAGGATGCAAGTGAAAGTACGCCAATCTCAAATTTGCCGAAGGGCGCGAAGGTTGGCATTGTCACTTTCGACAAGGAGATGCATTTCTATAACTTGAGCCCGAACCTTCAATCCGCACAGATGATGGTTATGCCGGACCTTGAAGACCCGTTCGTACCAATCAGCCAGGGCCTCTTTGTCGATCCAACACAATCGAAGACTGTCATCACATCGCTTCTCGCGCAACTACCAAGGATGTTTTCTGAGTTCAAGAACCCGGAACCTGCGCTACTACCAACACTGAACTCGGCTGTGGCAGCATTGGAAGCTACAGGAGGTAAGATCGTATGCTCATTGGCAGCGCTACCGACTTGGGGTCCTGGACGGCTCGTCCTTCGCGATGACAACAATGTACACAACACAGATGCAGAGAAGAAACTTCTCAAGACTGAGCATCCGGGCTTCATCAAAATTGCGGAGAAAATGGTACAAAGTGGAGTCGGTATCGACTTCTTTATGGCAGCGCCCAGCGGCGGTTACCTCGACATTGCAACCATTGGTAAGTTGTTCGAACCGTTTAAGGAACTTGAAGTACTAACTCTACCTAGGCCATGTTTCCGCAATAACGGGTGGAGAGGTCTTTTACTACCCCAACTTCCACTCGCCGCGAGACACGCTCAAGCTATCCAAGGAGATCAAGCACACCGTGACCAGAGAAACCGGTTATCAAGCGCTGATGAAGGTTCGATGTTCAAACGGACTGCAAGTGTCAGCATACCACGGCAACTTCTACCATCACACCTTTGGTGCAGATCTCGAGTTTGGTGTCATTGACGCCGACAAGGCTGTCGCGGTGCTCTTTAGCTACGATGGCAAGTTGGACCCGAAACTCGACGCCCACTTCCAGAGCGCGTTACTTTACACCACTGCTAGCGGCGAGCGTCGAGTGCGATGCATCAACATCGTAGCAAGTGTAAGTCCGAATACGGGCGAATGCATGAAGTTTGTGGACCAGGATGCTGTAGTCAGCATCATCGCGAAGGAGGCGGCTGCACGCATGACTGAGAAGAACTTGAAAGAAATAAGAGGTGCATTGACGGAGAAGACGGTGGATATTCTTGCTGGTTACAGGAAGAACTTCACTGGCAATAGCCCTCCTGGCCAGCTTGTTCTGCCGGAGAACCTCAAGGAGTTCGGCATGTACATCCTTGGTCTGATCAAGTCAAGAGCCTTCAAGGGCGGCAAGGAACCGACCGACCGAAGAGTGCACGACATGCGGATGATCAAGTCGATGGGGCCTCTAGAGCTGTCACAGTATCTCTACCCACGGATCATTTCGGTTCATGATCTCGACGAGAGGGATGGCTTCGCGAATGAGAAGGGCCATTTAGTCATGCCTGAAGGCGTTCGCGCATCGTTCTCGAAGGTCGAGGAAGGCGGCGTCTACATTGTGGACAACGGCCAGATCTGTTTACTCTGGCTCCATTCGCAAGTCTCGCCGAACTTGCTCGAAGACCTATTCGGCGAGGGACAAAATAGCTTGAAAGCTCTGGACCCTTTCCTGTCCTCACTTCCCATTCTCGAAACCCACTTGAATGCGCAAGTACGCAACATTTTACAGTATCTAGAAGGCACACGAGCATCCAAAGCCCTCACAGTACAACTGGCTCGCCAAGGTCTGGACGGCGCCGAGTACGAGTTTGCACGACTCCTGTACGAAGACCGCAACAACGAGGCGCAGAGCTACGTAGACTGGCTAGTGCATGTTCACAGGCACATACAGCTAGAGGTACTTTAGAACATTCATTCTTCCTTTCGAGCTTTACTGACGGCCATGCAGCTAGCAGGTCAGCGCAAGAAGGAAGACACAACCGACGTAGGTTCGACGTTTGTGGGTCTGCGGACGCCGTACTGGGGCTAGAAAGTAGTTGTGGAGGCGTTGTGGGTTTTGTCATTGCATAGCGATGGGGTGTAGTGTATAGAGACGTGCCATGATTACGAATGGACGAGGCCTTCAACAAGAATGAGTACTGAACATGCTGGGCGTCGTGACGTTTTGGCCCTCTATCATTGTGACTGAATCGGCAGCGATGGGCATGCAGAAACCCAGCCATCCTCGCATGAATCCATGCATGCCAGCTAAGCCCACCAAACGTAACAATTGTATGCATCCCCCATAACCGCACCAAGCACATCCCTCTCAAAATCCCAACCCAGAAATTCCCAAGTTGGTGTTCGCCCTCACCCCGCCAGACCGCACGTGATCCCGGAATAACCCTCGGCCCGCGCCCCTAGCGCTCGGTTACAATATCGCCCACGTTGATTCTCGCGACTCTCGGCTTTCGTTAACTAACGACAACCACGACAACAGTTCAACCATGCCTTCGAGACTTTCAAAGACCCGCAAGCACCGCGGTCACGTATCCGCCGGCCACGGACGTGTGGGGTAAGTTTTGAACAGCCTAAATTGTGGTCAGTCACTAATAGAGTTGTAGAAAGCACAGGAAGCATCCTGGTGGTCGCGGAATGGCAGGTGGGCAGCACCACCACAGGACCAACATCGACAAATACCATCCTGGTAAGCATACACGGCGCTAACTGATGCGAGACGATTGCTAATTCTTATATTTAGGTTACTTTGGAAAGGTCGGTATGCGTTACTTCCATAAGATGCAGAATGGATTCTGGAAGCCTACCATCAACCTTGACAAGCTCTGGTCGCTCGTCCCCGCTGAGAAGCGCGATGCATACCTTGCCAAGAAGGGCGACAAGGCCCCTGTCCTCAACGTCCTCGACTTTGGCTGTATGCATACTCACACCTACTCTCCTCGCGGTTGGACTAACAATTGCAGACGCCAAGGTTCTCGGAAAGGGCCGGCTCCCCGAGGTCCCCATCATTGTCCGCGCTCGCTACGTTTCCGCCGAGGCCGAGAAGAAGATCAAGGAGGCTGGTGGTGTCGTTCAGCTCGTCGCATAAACGATCCGAAACAATGTGCATGACTTCACGGCGTCTGGGGTGGATAAGGATATAAAAGCTATACCATTGGGATGGGCATTGGGGTCCGTGTTGCCAACAGGTGCACGTCGACTCTTGCAGCGAGAACTTTTGTTTTCGGCTGTCAGCGTGGTGGCTGAGGGATAGTGTCTTCAATCGAATTCATCTATTCCTGAACAAACCTTTCCCTGCCCGGGATGTCCCCCAGGAGCCTCCGCTCATTGAGGATGGCTTGCAGTCTTGTACTGCGGTGGGACATCTTGGTATTTCTGCGTGATGTCGTGATGCTTGCGCGGTGTGATGCCAGTCCTGTTCATGCTGTGACACTAACCACTGGTTTCAGCACGATAACTCTATTTCTCTCCACAGAAGCCCCGGCACATTTGGCGCTGATATGTGTCACCTGTCGACTTGCGTTATCTCGGTTAGAAGAACCATTCCAGCTTGACTCAAGTTGTCTTGCACTCGTGACTCGCGACTTGTCAGTCGCAATTGTGTCACACTACGTAAAAATACACCAAGGTCAAGTAGAAGTTCTCACTACGAGTATCAGGGTATCTCATACACAACATCGATACACCAAGCACAATCATAATTCTCAAGTCTCATCGAGCGCGCCTATCCGGCGCTTTCCCTTTCCTTGCCCTCCTCAGTCTCTCCTCGCGGCTCTCATTCTCACTGTCAGAATCATTCTGCACTACACTGCCATCAACTGGTAGTGGACTCGTATTCGGCGTCCCAAGCGGTGACACGGTTGGCGACGTGCCATTTCCCTCTTGACGTTGAGAGGGACTCGACTCAATGTCTTCGAGCATTGTGTAGGGATCGTCGATCGGGAAATCCGGCATAAACCGCATGTCCACTGGCTCTATGAACGCTACTTGCCTCAATCCACTGGGCTTCAGTGACTCCTGGCGTTGTGGCATGTACGCGCTTTTCTGCCTCGGGAGAGTACGGGCGGCTATGCGTCTTTCTTGCTCCCGACGGACTTGGCGGGACGCTTCTTCGTCGGCTTTTTGGAGGCGTTGACGGACTTTTGCGGTGGTTTCTTCGAGTGTTTCGTTGCGCGCAACATGCAAATTAGTGCTGGTGTTATGCCGATGCTGCTCGGTGTCGCGTGTGACTTCGTGCATCAAGGTTCTAATGTGGATTGCTTCGTTAGGGGTTAGGGGCGTGTCTTCTAGGCTCGTGGTTCGTAGGAGCTCGCTCAGGGTGGGACTATGGGGAGGGGGAGATGTGGGTGTAGGTGTTGGTGTGCTTCGGATGCTGTTTGGGGCGCGGTGGATGGTGTTGGATAGGCGTGTTGGGCCGAGTAGGACTCCGCTGTCTGGTGCTCTGCGGCGGTGGGATAGGGTGGGGAGGCGGCTCTCGATTGTGGTGGTATTCGAGCGGCGGTTGCTTTCTAGTGTAGGGCGGGTATTGCTGTCGGTCCTCGCAGGTGTTGAGGGTATAGTTCTGCTTAGTCCCGCAGCGCGCTCGGATCCTTCATCGTGACCGACAGGTGTAGGTACTCTCGTTGAACTCTTTCGTGTCTCATCTCGTATCTCCTCTCGTCCCATGGTTCTCTCTTGTGCCAAACCCCCATCACCACCCTCTCTCTGCACGTCTTGAAACGTACAATCCGACAACACCATCCTCACCTTATTCTCTTGTTGTCGCCTCGAATTCAAAATATCAAACTCCAACCTTTGTCTCTCCCTTCCCCACGACCCCGTCTTCATCTTAAACGTAGTAGGAACAGGAATCTTCGTCTTCGTCGCAAATCGATCCCACGTACTCCTCACGCCAGCGCATATCGTATGTCCTTTCGTCTCCAACTGTAAGACGGGAATCTCCGGGCGCGGTTCTGTACTTTCTACACGCGGCCTACGTAGTGGAAGTGGAAGTGGTGGGGTATCGCAAGCAGGCACCATCTTCCCGTTTTCCCACACCGCGTTGAGACGCGTACCGCTGGGCGATAGTAGGTCTTGAATGTCCTCGTCGTGGTCGAATGTTGAACGCCTGCGGAGATTAAACTTTGATGGCGCTAGTGTGGAATTACTCCTGTATGACGGGAGGCTGTTGAACCACTTGGCGCGGTTGCGAGGTGGAATGCCGTGATACGGGTGGTTTGGGGGTAGGTTTGGCGCCGTGAGTGCGTTGATCGGCTTTGGTGCCGCGTTTGGTGAGGGTATGTCGGCCTTGTTGTGTGCGGTTCCTCCCATTATTTTCCTGAGTGCTTCGTCGAGTTTTAGTTTGCGCATCTTTGCGGAGTTGAGGGAGTGGTAAGGTTTCCATTTTTGCTTTGGCTGCGGCTGGCTGGGTTCTGCGGCGCTTATCATGCTGTCGGATCTGATGGTCATGTTGTCTTGTGCTTCGGCGATAGGAGTCGTCATGGTGAGGGCTGTGTGTATCTGGAGGGTTTGGAGGATCGGATGTGAAGCTCCAAGATAGCTTGAGGGCAGACGGGCTGTAGTATTGTGGTGCCTTATTGGAGACGTTGGCGATGTGGACTTTCGATTTCGTTCAAGAAATTAGTTGTGAGGATAGGCAGGTTGGACTATCAGGTTCAACTGTTGGCGATGCGATTCCGACCACGATTTTTCCACTGGCGAAAGAAAATCTGTGAGGACAACCAGGCACTGAATCACCTCGAGCAAAGAGAAAGAAAAAAATCCAGTATCCCGGTACACTCACCCATGGCCTCGAGCAAGAAAAAAAAGCCCTCCTCCCCCTCCATGCACCACGGTTCGCCTGGACCCTTAACCCAACCTCCACCCTCATTTCCCCTCCCACACCCACACCCAATTTCGACTTCCTCTCCCTGCACCCACCTTATAACTACCCTCCAACTCCCCAACCTTACACCAAATCCCTCTCCCCCAGCAGAGGTCGGCTTAGCGCAAGCGTGCCGTGATAAAACTCCGCCCTCTCGGCATCTGGAGTTTTCGACTCTCTTGGAGTGGGTTTCTCGCCTATCCACTCAAGAGAGCAAGACATCGTCGACGGGTGGGCTGACTTTTTTGCGCTGGAGGGGGAGGTGGGGAGTTCGAATCTGGGCAGTGACAGGGCTGGTGAGGTGTGGGTTTGGGGCGTTCTTTTTGCTCTTATGGAGAGAGAGGTAGGTGGATTTGGTTAGTGAAAGAGAGGTGCACGATACAAATTGGCTAAGAGCGATAACACATAGCGTGAAAGAATAGAACATGTTTTGAGAATCAATACTACCTACCACACCACACATCAAACCTTCAACACCTCCCTCAATACCCGCTCCGCCTCATCTGGCTCCACACTGCCCTCCCGACTCCTACTCATCATCTGGCCAACGAACCACTTAATCTTCTTATCCTGTCCCTTCTCCACGATATCCTTGACCATATCCGGCTTCTCGTCGACCAACGTCTGCGCCAGCTGCATGTATTCTTGTTCCGACAAGGGCGTGAACGTCATATCCTCTTCCTCGATGATTTTCTCCGTCGATCTTGCGTCGCCCTCGAACTTCATGAGTAGGAGTTTCTTAGCTGAGCGCGAGGTGATGGTTTTGCGGTGCAGGTGTGTGATGATAGATGCGAGTTGGGCGGGGTCAACGCGGGAAGGATCAAAGTCGGTGTCCTTGAAGAGGCTACCGAGTTCCATCAGGACCCTGCGGTGAATTAGTGAAAGTCTAGAGAGTGGAGTGGGGATGTGTACCAATTGCCGGTCACCCTGCCGAGTTCTGCTGGGTCCTCGGTGGGAAGCTGGGAGCCGCGTAACCGGGCCATGATGTTGAAGAAGTATTCGAGGCGGTTGCCATCGTCGAGGGAGAGAAGGGTGGCGGCGTCTTTCTTGGTGAGCCCGTACTTGGTGGTGAGCTTGTCGATCATGGTATCGGGGAGCTTGGGTAGGGAGAGGCGAAGGTGTTCGATGAGGTCCTAGAATAAGTCAGCCATAGTCGCTAGAGAAAGGCGATAGATGCTTACTTCTCCCAGCAGAACAGGAGCAATGTCTGGGTCAGGCATGTACCGATAATCGATCTCGCCCTCCTTGCCTCTTAATCGCTTCGTGGTCTTGCTGCCGAGGGTCCAGCCGCGTGTTTCGCCTTCGACGGTGCCTCCATTCTCAAGCAAGTCAATCTGACGGTCTCGTTCGGCGATGATGGCATCTTCGACGGCCTTCACACTTGCCAGGTTCTTGATCTCGGTTCGTTGCCCAAGGCCAGTCACACCGTGATACGAGTGTTCACCTCCTGCCTCTCCGTTGCGCTCAAGAATAGAAACGTTGACATCCGCCCGTAGTCCACCCATCTCCATGCCGGCCGTGCAAGCATTCACCGTCTTGAGTATGGTCTGTATCTTGCGCACGCACACGGCAGCAACCGTAGGGTCATGTATCTGAGGGAGAGTGATGATCTCGATTAGGGGGTGAGAAACGCGATTGAAGTCGAGCAGGTGTGTCGAAGGTGGTTGCTGTACGGTTTTGGCGGTGTCTTGCTCCATCTGAACTTGCTTGATGCCGATGGTGATGGGGCAGTCGGTGGGAGCAGCGCCATGTGGGAAGTCGTGGGCATAGAGGGTGATGTGGCCATTGCGGGCGAAGGGCTCGTAGTACTGAGTAATCTGGTAGCCAGCTGGCTGATCTTGGTAGAAGTAGTGCTTGCGATCGAAGCTGCTCCTGGGTTGTATTGTGCAGTTGAGGGCTAGGGCACCGCGTAGGGCAGGTATGAGAGTCTCCTTCTGAAAGTACGGTTGGCTTCCCGGAAAGGCGACGTCGAAAAGGGAGACATGGCTGTTCGGAGCCTCGCCTACGGAAGTGGCAGCACTTGAGAAGAGCTTGCGTGCTGTGTTGAGTTCGGCGTGTATCTCGATGCCAACTGTAAGCTCCCACTTCTCTAACCGTGGATCTTTGCTCTTCGTTGTGCCTTGGGCTGACTCAGACGCCGCACTCTTATCTTTCTTTTGCTGTTTCGCTGCATCTTTCAAGGCCTTACGGAATGGCGTATCATCTTGTGGTATTTCTTGGCCACTTGTCTGAAGTCCTCGTGATGTAGAAGGCGTGGACCGCGATGTGAGGCCCAATTGGAAGCCTCGAACTCGGCGCAAGCATGCTTGACATATGAAAGGTCGTTTCGAGATAGCAGTGAACAGACTGCGCGCGTTGTTGGCGAGCATGGTGCAAAGTATGACGTGGTGCGGTTGGTGCGCGTTGAAGGTTGCGGAGCGTCCGAGCTCACCTCCGAGCAGCATCAGTTGCGCGGCGGGCGACCACTTCACACCTCGCCGTAACTCGGTAAGATATAAGTCTGCGCCAACACCAGAACCTCTCGCGATATTTACCCCAGCTCGGGAGGCTTCGACGAGTGCTGAAGGGTGATCGCACCCCTGTGGAAAGATGATTGGTAGCCGTCATCTTTGTTGCTATCGATGAGAGCTGGTCCGGGGTCGAGACCTCTGAGCAGGACGGATGGCAATTTGCTGCTCCTGTGGTACTACTGGGCCGTCCTCCGAGGGCACTTCCGGCTCCGCTGCTTGACGAGAAAAGCTCTCTCGGAACCTTTGTAGTCGTGCAATCAGCCAGGCGAGGACCGATTTTTTCTTGCGAGTCTTGCCAATGGATTTCTTTCGTCGAGGCACTCGTCTGAAACCGGCGGTGGACACACTGGAAACCGTATGAAAAGAGGATGGTCTTCTTGGCTGCTCATCTTCCGAGTCGGATGACAGTTGTGCTGGTGAGGGCCGAGGTGCCGTCCCAGAATGAACGGTAATCGGAGCGTAGACTTGAACGTAGCAATGAACGCACTGGTAAGCTCCGGGGTTATTTGTACCCTCAGTGTTTGACTCTGGGACGGGGAAGCCACCAGTACTGGCCATGTGGGTAGCGAGCTTTTCGTTTACGGACTCGTATCTTCAGTCTCTCGACCCGGTCTCGATATCTCTCCCAAGCTTCCGGGTCTCGAGGTCTGTCGGCAGCTGACTTGAATTTGCCAGGAACCACGTACACGCCTGGCCAGCGACTGAAGTCTGACTCTGGAGGCAGGTGTGCCCTCTCAGAAAATCGAATGCTGCCCATCCAGACCTACGTCGAGTGAGTCAAGAGTGTTCCGCGACAGCGGCCTTGCTGCTGCGGCGTGTAAAAACTTTGAGCCTTTTCAAGAGTCGATCGATCCTTTTACGTCTGTGGCGGCGTTTCACACGCCTCTTCGTCGCAATCCCCCAGTGTTGCGACTCGAAAGTGGTCCTCCGGGAAGGTTTCGACGATGAATTGCTCACCAGTCGTCGGATGAACGTGTGAGGCCTTAGTCGCTTGTTTTGAGGGAGTCTTCCTGTATGCCTCTTTGCCGGATAAGCCAGGTTGTAGACACTTGTGAACATGCACGTGCCAGTTCAGGGTTTCTTGACCAAGATCTTCGTAGCCTTGATCTTGCTTGTGGCCCAAAGCTTCTTCGTCTTGGCCTTCCGAGCACCTCTCTTCTCTTCGCGGTCAAAGGCCCTGGCTTCGGCCCGCTGCTCCTGAATACAGCCTCTTCCAAGAACGAACGAGGTGTCTTCAGCGACCCTGGCCCCTCTACTTCTTTGGAAGCAAAGCGACTGGTGCGCGATCCTCTGCAAGCAACTCCAATAGTAGATAATCTGCCAGCGCAACCTCCGCCGCCTCCCTACACAGGACATACACCGTGGACGCCTGCAACCATACGTCTATTCCTTGGACTTTCTGGAGAAGATTTTCGCAGTCTTGGTCTTGATTTTAGCCCACAGCGACTTCGACAGAGCCTTCACTTCGGCTGCAGCCTCCCGTCGAGCTTGCTTTGCGGCCTCGCTCTCTTCCGGGGACGAGGGTCTATTGGTCGCCGCGTTTCCAGCAACGCCCGCACCGCAAGACATGTATCAAGCTCGCAAATGTAGTACCTTGAGAATCTTGTATCCGAATCGTGCAAGAAGAATACCAGCGCCGTGCTTCTGCTGCTTCTTCTTCCTGGCCTCGGATTTGGCTTTAGCCCGTTTGGCTTCGAACTTTGCCCGTTTGGCTTCAGACTTTGCCTGTTTAGCTTCGGATGCTGCTTGTCGAGCTCTGCGTCCGCGCTTTTGATACTCGTCTCGATTTTCTCTCGCTAGCCACGGGTTTCCGATGAGAGGGGCGTGCGGATATCCTCCTCCAGGTCCTGCAACGGAGATGGGAGCAGAACAAGCACCTGCAGAGCCGCTGACCATCAGTGGGTGGTGACCGAGAAGTGGATGGTGTAGTGGTACCTTAGGGCTTAGGCTTGGTGGTGCGTGTTGTCCCGGGAATGATTCTCCTCAGCTGGTATGTGAATTTATCTCGCTTCCGGTTGGCCAGGACCTTATTCGCGGTTTTCTTGAGCTTGCGTTCTGCTCGGAGTTGGCGCCTCTCGAGGCGGCGGAGTCGTGAGCGCGCTATTTTGAGTTTTTCCGCTGATGTGGGGGTAAAGAATAAGAAACTGGCTCTTGATGGCCTGATCTTCGAATGAACAGGTGGCTTGCGGGTTGCTGGCTGCGTAGGTGGGCGGTATGGCCGTTGAGTGGAATAAGTTTTGGATTCGTTGAGAAAAGTGTTGAGACGAGACTGTCTTACTGACGACTGAGAACTGTTGTTTGAGAGCGGGTCTCCAATGGGCATATACTTCTCAACTCAAAGTAGCATATGTGCACTGATGAGGCGATTGGTGCTGATTATGTATGTGTTGTAAGGCTGTACGATAGTACAAACGGTAAAACGGTGTTGCAAGGAATAGTGGATGATAGGACTGTATTGTTGACGTGGTACGTGGAGTCGCAAATGATACTGTGGTGAGTGTGAATGGTATTGTCTGTGAGGACAAGTCAACAGAAAGTGGTTCGAGTTGACGTGTACTTGCATTGCGCATCACTTGCACTTGCTTCCTTACTACTGATGTGGCGGCAGTCGTTGTCGGTGCGGTTGAGTGGGGAAGGAAGGAGCAAGCTCGCTGTACCCACCTGTTCTGATCACATGTAGAAGAATTCGACAACTTTTGATAACTTGCTGTTATATAACCTATTCAGACATCCTCCGACCTTCAGGGTATCCAAAAACATACCCCAACGCCATGATATCAACACCAGAGAGCATAAACACCTACACCCTCAATAAATAAACTTGCGATCCCCCATGATACCCCACAGCTCCTCAACCACCGCTTTCTGATTTTCCCGCTTCGCATGCCGAACCGCAAAGTACAGCCGCCCTTCTAGCGTAGGCTCCCAATCCCCCGGATTCGCAGATGCCACAATGCCACCAGCTTCCTCTAGGATGATCCACCCAGCGCAGACGTCCCAGACCCATACTCCGCCCTCCCAGAAGCAATCGAGAATGCCCTGTGCTACGTAGCAGAAGTCTAGTGCTGCAGAGCCGTTCGAGCGGACTGATTTGCAGAAAGCTCCGCCCTCTTCTTTGTCAGTGAGTAGCCTTTTATGGACGTCGGTTCGCAACTCCCAGTTTGGTCCTTTGCGCTGGTTTCCCCATTCTACGGCTACCAGACAGGATCGTAGAGAAGGCATTGGTGCGGGGACTGGTTGAAGTGGGAGCTTGTAAGTTGTCCCGGTTGTCATCTTAGTCAGGAATGCGCCTTGGTTCTTGATGGCAGTGTACATATCGCCACGGAAGGGGTTGAAAACGACACCAATCACTGGCTTCTTGTTGAGAGTGAGTGCCAAAGAGATGGCACAATTCGGAACCCCTTTAGAGAAGTTGAGTGTGCCGTCGATGGGATCGCAGATGAATGTAGGTGAGTTCGCAAGTTTGGTGCCGTGCTTGAAGGACTCCTCGCCCAGGAAGCCAAAGCTAGGGTATGCAGCCCGGACTCTCTGTTCGACCATGTCTTCGACCTGTTTGTCGTATTGTGTGACTAGATCGGATGTGTTGTTTTTGGTAGCTGCGGCGACGAGGAACTCATGCTCTGCTTCGATCATGATTTTACCTCCATCCTTGGCGATGTCGACCAAAAGATCTTGGACGATTTTCAGATCGCGCTCGGTGAGTTGGTGCTTGGAGAGCGTCCGAGCGAAATCTGGCGTGGTTGATGGGGTAGTCGCTGGAGTTGTGCGAGTGGACGAATCCGAGTCGCTGCGCTCCGGGTTTCTGTTAGAATACATGGCGAATTTGCTGTATTTGCGGGTTTGTGTAATTGACTGAGACCGGGTTGATCTTACTACTACTGCCGGGGTAATGTTGTTGCAGGAGATAGCCAGTTTTAGATTGCTGATTGCCGTTGGTCTTGTTGCTCTTTGTAGGAAGTTAGGGAGCGGTGGTAACTGTGATGGTTGGCTTGGTAGCAGATGTAGGTGAGAGAATAGTTGGGAAGTATTCGAAGAGGCTGGTATTAAGTACGATGCAGACCCATTGTGGACGGACAGGAGCGATCGTTGCAATATCCGTACTACACCGCCTTGATTCGAAGGAACATGCTGGATGTGATGCGTGAGTAGTCGTCTTGCAGTGAGAGGTACTAGTTTCGCGGAGCCGCAGAAAGACATTCCTCCGGACATTGGTTTGTTTCAGTATTAGACGTGGTGTCCATGGACCAATTTGCTTGTGAAAGCGCCACACTTCCATGGATTGTACGCTAATGCAGAACACGGGCGCAAGTACGGAGCTATGAGACTCAACAGCTGTCTACCAAGTCAGACGAGATTAGCTGTAAGTCGGAGGTCCGGAGCTGATGTCAAGACAAAGATCTAGAACCGAATGTTAGGTAAATAGAAAGAAGTCATAGCGGCTCCTACGATCGCAGTTGCTCTTTCCACGAAGAGATACCTATCTCGGCAAAACCAGTCTTAGTACGGTCAACGCTTACATACTATCTCTGATCCTGAACGTTCTGGTCACTCTCAATAATGTCCATCCACGTGCCCGATCCGGGTTTTGCCGAAGATCTCTCCGACGACCTCGGTGAAATGATATCTTACGACTTTTATCATCTTTCAGCGATATGAAGTGCTACATACAGAATGCGATTGTGTTTTCAAGTTATGCGTTGGAGTCCTTCTCATGTGTGGTGTCACAAACACGATCCATGGATGAAGGTGAAAGCATAATGGCCCGTGCACAATGCCCGACTACAAACACCATCTCTAACAACCCTTGTATCTACACGATACACCGTAAAGAACGTCCGAGGAAGAAAGAGTGATTTGAGTGGTTTCATAAACCGTATCCCTTGATCAATCGAAACATCACTATGACACCACAGGCAGCATACACACCACCATCTCAACCACCTCAGCCTCGTCGAGTTTCCACTCTCCAAACTCCACCACCCCAAGATGAACCAGAGCAAAGCAACCCCAAAGACCGCCAACGTCGCGCCCGCGCAATCCGCAGAACCCTCGCATCCCTCCCCCCTTCATCCTGCCACCCCCAACCCCAATCCCCCTTATTCCCCGCCCTCCCATCCGAACTCCGGATCATCATATACACCCACACCCTGCGCCAAACCCGCAACTATTCGCAGCCCATCGGCATACACTCCCTCTCGCCCCGCCACGGCCACGGCCACACGCACCACACGCGCACATGCACCACTCTGCTCCAAACATGCCGGCGCATCTACTCCGAAGCGTGGCGCATACCCATGAGAAGCGCAACACACCATTTCCGGTACCAAGACAGGTGGTCCCCTATTTACCTGCACCACCTGCCCGCTCCCCTGGGCGCGCACTTATACCACTTGCACGACACGCTCACCACCCTCGAATCCGCAGAGTTCACTAAATTCCTCAGCCCGCACTGCTGAAAACGCATCTCATGGACCATGTGCGCGTACCTCTGGCCCTCGGGGCTGTTTTACGAGAATACTATTGCGCCGCTGCACGAGACGTTGAAAGCGATTGCGCTACCGTCCAGTTGCCGGGAAGTTGCGCTTGAATTGGAGATGCGGGAGGATTATTCGCTGCACTGGCCGACGTTCTTGGTGCGCGCAGATGCGTGTCGGGCACTTACGCTGGGAAGGAGGGATGGGGGTTAGGTTGGCGGTTGATGGTGAATTTTCGTGTCGGTATGCGTGGGTGGGGAGTGCGTGGGCGAAGTTGGGAAGTAGGGAGGCGGAAGAGGCGGAGAGGTTGGAGTATCGGTGTGTGAGGGTGGTGTGGAGGGATGGAGGGGCGAGGAGGGAGTATGTTAGTTCCGATGGGGTGGAGTGTTTGGAGTTAGAGGGGGTGGACATGGTGGAGAGACTGGAGGGGGTGATGTTAGTAAGTTGGGGCGAAGGGGTTGAGTAATTGTTTGGATGTGTTTGGTCTGCTCGCTAGGTAGCTACAAACACCTGATCAACATACTGTTCGTATGGTATTTCCGCCTTCGTGCTCCCTTTCATCGTACTCTTGACAGTGAGTCCCATCCAACATGTTCCTTGCCCTCCGCCCCAAAGTCCGCATCGTTAGTACAGCAATTCTACTGCCGTCTTCAAGAAATCCCCAGACAGGCGGAACTTCTTGGCGGGATTCTTGGGCTGCTCAGACTTGGGGCGTCTCTAACCCCCCTTGCGCGGCGCAATAGGGGTGGCGACGGGAGCACGTGCGGCTCCTCCACTCGGGACCTTCTTGCGGTTGTAGTAGTGCTCCACGACCTTGCGTACATGTGCTTCACTCTGCGCCTTCTCTGCGGGCGCCTTGATGCTCTCGAGTGTGTAGGGAGGTAGGATGAGGACGGAGTCGTTGACGACAATTTGGGCGTCTGCCCAGCGGGTTGGCAGGCTGAGGAAAATGTTAGTGGATTATCCCTGCACACATCTCACGCGACCTAGCACTTACGTCCTCGAAATGGCGTCAAACAGCTCCTGTGCCTCCCTGCTGACACCTTTGCCTTTCTGTGCATCCTTCTTCTTCATGTCACGGATCGTCTGCTCCTCGCGTGCCTGAAGCGCAACGAGGTCCACCTTGGAGATGCTCGGCATGGCGCCTTCGAAGCCTGGCCCCGACTCGGCTGCTCGCTCGCCCGAGCCCACAATCTCGAAAGACAGTATGTGTGCGAAGGGGATGATGTGGTAGTCACCCGGCTGACTGGCGAGCGGCGCGGAGGGGTTCGGCGGGGCAGGCGCCGTGTTGATGGCTATGGCGTTGGTAAGAGTGCATGCTGTGAACAGAGTGCCCTCGAGCACGTTGTTGGTCGGCGCGCAGGTGATCTTGATGCTGTCTACTGTCAGTCTGCTGTGGCGTGGACGATGCCACGGCGGCAGCCGAGGATGCGCGAAGAGAAGCCGTACCGCGATCCGACGGCCTTGTACAGGTTCGCATCTACATCGATGGCCTCTTTGCTCGAGCCGCCGCCAACCTTCAAGTTGGGCGTCGCGACCTTGCCCGCAATACTGTTGCGCTTGTCCGCCATGAGCCGCGCCCTGTCCCGGCTCCTGCTAAAATCTTGCTATAACCCCGAATTGGCGTGGATAGCGTGGTGGTGTTGCGTGTCTTCCTTCTCAGGATCGAACCTTAGGCGACGCCGAGAACTCCGCAAGCCGAACACTGAATAGTCATGCAAGCAGCAAAAAGGCAATGCAAAGGAGCGACGAGAATGAGACAGCTGCAGCGTGCGCGCAACCGAAGGAATATTATCGGAGGCGCGTCGCGGCGGGAGCGACTGAAGCTCGAGGTGAATGCAGGTAGTAGCGGCAGTGGAGCCATCAGCTGCTGTGCCAAGCCTGGTCTGCGGGCGCTTGACCTTGCGCCAATCAGATGCCGTGATGCATCTACCTGCTGATTTCTGGTCGTGCTCGGAAATGTTTCAACAACTTCAAATCCAAAGCTTACGAGCTCGTACGTAAGGAACAAAGGGTTGGTCAAATGTCATGGTGGGACTAATGATTCCGCGTTAGAGCACCATCCAACATCACATCGGCCAGGGTCAAGCACAGCAAACATCCAACTCGGCTTTGGTGAATCATTTGTCATTTTAGATCCAAGCTATGTATTCGTCTGCATGTGCCATTTTTCAAGCGCAAAGTTCATGTAGCGCCGCGCTCTGTTGGACCAAGCGGTGGATATCTCTGTGTTTATGCGTTGTATGTCTGAGTTGAGTGTTAGCCACATCCAGCATATCAACGGGTTCTGACTTACTGAGGCAGAAATGTTGCCACCCCTTCCAGTCCAGTTGACGTGGATGTTTTCGCCCTCCTTGTATTGCTCGTTCGCGCACTCTGGCTTGATCCTGAAGGTGTGTGCGCCGAAGTAGTCACGCTGAGCCTGTAGCAGATTGGCGGGGAGGTCCTTCGCGCGGTATCCGTCGTAGAAGCTGAGCGCGGTGCTGAAAGCGGGAGTGGGAATACCCCATAGAGCGCCCTTGGAGACAACACTGAAGACAAGTCAGATAGGTTTGTGAGCGTTTACGTGTCAAGACTCACTCTCTCCATCCTGCCTGCGCATTGTGGATGGCCTTGTTGAAGAAATCGTCGAAAAGCAAGTTCTCGAGATCGGGGTTGGCGCGGTACGCCTTGGTGATGTCCTTCAAGAAGACGGATCGGATGATGCAGCCACCACGCCACATGAGAGCAATCTCGGGCTTGTTGAGCTTCCACTTGTACTCCTTGGCGGCCTGGTTCTCGGTCAGTATGAGCCCATGAAATCACTGGAAGGCTGCTTACGTTCTGGATCAGCATGAAACCCTGGGCGTACGAAATGATCTTCGACGCGTACAGAGCCTGCTCGAGGTTGGCAATGAAGGCCTTGCGGTCTCCAGAGAAGCTTGGGCTGGGTCCATCGAGAAGACCAGCAGCGCGGCCACGCTCAGACTTGAGCGAACTCAAGCAGCGAGCGAAGACAGCCTCGCCGATCAGGGTAACGGGCATACCGAGATCGAGAGCGTTGATGGCAGTCCACTTGCCGGTACCCTTCTGGCCAGCGGAGTCCATGATCTTCTCGACAATGGCAACACCATCATCGTCGTTCTTGTACATGATATCGCGGGTAATTTCGATGAGGAACGAGTCAAGGACGCCCTTGTTCCACTCTGAGAAGACATCGCCCATCTCCTTGTTGCTCATGCCGAGACCACGCTTCATAATGTCGTAGGCCTACGAGTTGTTAGCTTCCATGACTGTGGCTACGGAGTGGCTGGTCTCACCTCGCAAATCAGCTGCATGTCACCGTACTCAATGCCGTTGTGGACCATCTTGACGTAGTGACCAGCACCCTCGTCGCCGACCCACTGACAGCAAGCTTCGCCGTCAGACTTTGCGGAAATCGACTGGAGGACATCCTACACTGCCATCAGAAAAGTGCTAGCCGCGCTGCCACAGTTCCTACCTTGATGTATGGCCAGGCCTCCTCGTTACCTCCGGGCATGATGCTGGGGCCGTAACGGGCACCCTCCTCTCCTCCAGAGACACCGGTTCCGACGAATCGGATGCCCTTCTCGGCGAGGTACTTGGTGCGGCGGTTCGTGTCGGGGTAGTGAGAGTTACCACCGTCGATGATGATGTCGCCCTCCTCGGCGCCACCTTCAGTCAGAAGGAGCTCGATGAAGTCGTCGACCGGCTTGCCGGCCATGACGAGCATCATCATGCGGCGGGGCTTCTTGA
The DNA here is from genome assembly GCA_010093685.1 of Ophiobolus disseminans. Lineage (NCBI taxonomy): Eukaryota > Fungi > Ascomycota > Dothideomycetes > Pleosporales > Phaeosphaeriaceae > Ophiobolus > Ophiobolus disseminans. Next base: position 284,004 of record MU006244.1, on the reverse strand, counting down.
GCTTCGAGACGAACTCCTTGATGGAGTGCGCGCCGACGATCGATTTGCCCTTGGCCTCTGTTTCGAGTCAGCTTCAAGTCAGCTTCAATTGGCTTCTACAAGCCTGACAGGCGTACCATCGGCCAAGAATCGGTCAACCTTGGCAACTCTGCCGTCAAGTCAGTATGCGCCTGCAGTTCTGGAAGCTCGAACCGCTTACGTCCTGTTGAATGCAACAACCTGGGCGCATGTTAGTACTGCAGCTCACGAAACTCGCGAGAAGGCGTTCATACCGTGAATCCATGATCGGCGCTATGCACTGTTAGTGGTGCTTATGAAGACTTTCAAGTGTGTGTAATGGCTTACGCATTGAGGATCAAGTTCTGACCCATAACCTATCATCAAAGATGAGCCATTTTCCAACTGTCTATGTCTCCATGACAGGAACTTACGGCCAAACCGATCAATCCGAAATCTCCGACTGGGTCAGACATGATTGCGGTTTATGTAGGTTGGTGTGTTGGGTATGAGGTTGGTAGAGTCGAAGAAAGCTGCAGCGGCCGGGCGCGCAACTATAATAGGCGATTGAAGCTGTAAGAGCTGTTGGGGGACGAGAGAAGAAGAGAGACAGAGGTCGGTGGGGGTGCAATGAGATAAGTAGTTCTCCGACCGGAAAGGTTTGAAAGGTTAGCGGGGCAACTAGAGTTGCGTCAAGTGGCTGCGATGGAAGGAAGCACGAGCCGTTCAGATCCCTACACCATTCTAATCCACATAGTAACGGACAACAGCTTCGGCCGCGGCGTTAACCGTTTGCAGTCTATGCCACCGTTGCCAATTTTGCCGTGTAATTGTTTGCTATTGCAGTCATTGTGATTGAGTACCGTGCGTGATTGGAGACCGGTTCCCCATCGTGCGGCGTGGATAGCTTCAGTAAGCTTTCCACGTTGCGCTGGCCGGCTTCAACGGGACTGATGGACATGTAGTTCAGCTATCACCAACTACTATTTGCTTCGTTCTTGGCCCTCACAGACGTGGAGTGAATCAATACCTCCGGCGGACACGCGCGGAAATGCTCTGCATAAACCCGATCACGCTGGTCGCTCTTGCCTGGACTGCCCCTCCATCTCAGCCTTAACGCTTGCTTACGGAAGGAGGGGCTGCGTGCAGGGATCTCCGGCACGCTAAGTTTGAGTGCGATCTCCTAGGAACTCGAGCACAGAGAACGTCAATTTGCAGAGCGTGTAGTTGTTTAGTCAAGGTGTGTAGTGTTCTATGGTTAGACCTATTTTCCATCACAGAGCACGGTATAATGTAAATGTCTCTATTGGTGTTGTCCTGCAGATACTGCATGACTTGACTGCAGGTGCTGCGGCTGGTCGGCATGGTCACGTGCACCGCCCACGCCACGCCTCAGGCTGAGCACAGAACTTTTCACAGGAGCCAAGGCGCCCTCTCCCAGCGAACATCACCCAACAAATAGTAACACCGTCAACACATTATTTGACGCACCCGGCGGTAATTAACCTGCACCGGCCCGCCATCCCACACTACTGCCTTCAAACGCCGACCGGACCTCGACAGGCCTCAGACGCTTTGGGAAAGACTCGTCAGTTACCTCCCGTATAGTAAGCATCCTGCAACGCAGCCTGCGCAGCACCTGCGGCTTCGTCACGTCGACTGCAAACGAGCCTTCACCAGTGACCATTCACCCCTCAACTGCTACGCGACTCGCTAGGACCCGCCGTACATATTCGCCGCTGTTGAGACGTTCAATTGCGCCTCACCGTCCGACCTTGACTCAACCTCCGCGCCCGCGCTTGCGACACAAATTCGCCAAAGACAACTTCATTACCTTGTGCCACACTCTCATCGCGCCTACCTACGACTCAGTACGATCCACGACAGCAAGAGCGCAGATCAGAGCAGCTTCTGGTTAAGTCATCACTTCACTGAGATTACCCTGGACTGACGTGCAGTTCCAACATCGACATCGCAAGTATGCAGCCACACCACTCACTTCCAGCCCGCCCTCCGCCTTCGAATTACTCGGCACCACCCTCAAGACCTGGCAATGCCGGTGCTAGAGTTCAAGGCAACTCGCCCATGTTCGCCGGCTTCACACCGCGCTCAGTCGTGGCCCAAACTCCCCCACAAGTTGGCCCATCGGCTGTGTACTCGCAAGCACCAGTGAGCGCCCCGTACCAAGCTCCCGCCTTCTCGGCCAGCAATACTTACTACGACAACTCATACTCAGCCTACGGAGCTGCCGCGCCTGCACCGTCCTTCCCAACTGCGCCGCCCATGAATCGTGCTTTCGGTGGTGGTACCTACGACCCTGAAGAAGAGGCTCGCATCGCCGAGTGGAACAGCGCATACAACAAGGACGATGCGGCCAAGAGGGGCAACAATGCGAACGTCGGCGCACGCACTGATGCCGTTGCGACACCAGACGCTGAGCCTACCTTGACAGCGGATGGCAAGCGCAAGACCGTTGTCCGTGAGGGCGGTGGAAAGTCTTGGGAAGACGCTACGCTGCTTGAATGGGACCCCATGCACCCGAGACTGTTCATTGGCAATCTCGCTGGTGAGGTCACGGACGACTCACTACATAAGGCCTTCTCCAAGTACCCCTCTCTAGTCAAGTCCCGCGTCGTCCGTGACAAGAAGTCCACCAAGAGCAAGAGCTACGGCTTTGTCAGCTTCTCCGACACCGACGATTACTTCCGTGCTTTCAAGGAGATGAACGGCAAGTACATCGGTAGCCACCCCGTTACCATCAAGCGTGCGACCTCCGAAGTCAAGGCCGTCACAAAGAAGGAAGACAGGCACCAGAGCCACGGCAAGAACAACAAGAATAATAAAGGCCAAACGAACCGGCCTAACACACTCACCGCCGCAGCTGTCGCTCCCAACCCTGTCGCTTTCATCCCTAGGGGTGTGCAGAAGAAGGGCAAATCGGGCGCCCCGAGAGTCCTTGGTTGAGCTGATGTGCGAAGAGTATCTTTTTACTCTGACAAGGTCATGCAAGCGCTCGGTATTCTGTAATGAACCAGATATCGTCAAGGTTAGTACTCGAGTTTCTTCACCATTGTAGCCACCTCATCTGCTTTTTTTCACAATTGCTTCACTCATGGCGATACTGGCGTACATCGTTGTAGGGTGAAAATCGATGTGGAAATTTTTGAGAAACTCGGCAGTGTGAGGAAGCCATGGGTTTTTTATGGATCTGTTTTTCGAATCGTTCAACGCTACGGCGTCGAACATGCACCGGAGTTCTTGAGCATAAGCGTTAGGACCGCGTGTGGTTCTTGGACAATTCAACTTGAATTCTTTTGTGTTGACAAGATTACTTTGTTTGTGATGTCTCGATGCCCTCTTATCGGTCTCATCACCCGGGCCCAAGACTCTATCTGGATCTTCCTCGCGCAGATTGCGATCTCAGCTGCGAGGTTGTAGGTTGATGCCTCCGTCTAGACTTTGCTGGGCCTACGATAATCCTCACCCACTCACACAGCTGCGTCAGGCTCACACTGTACACTGCTGTGCACAATCGAGAAGAAAACAAAGGTACAAGTACTACGCGCGGCGTAGATATCTACATGGGCCGATTAGGTCTGTATAGCAACGCCATCAGCAGGGCAAATGCTAACGAGCTTTAAAGTCCAAGCCATTCAGCATATCATTGCCTCGCTATGCATTTCCCCTCGCAGCGTCTTTTGTTTCACGTTTGATCGCTGTCCTTTATCTGGTCGGGACAGTCATTTGCATCTAATGATCTATTTGTGTCACTGCCCTCTGGGTTTTCGCTCTTCATTCGGGCAATGTAGTGACACATGAGGCTGCAGGTCGCCGTGGCTCTTTCTGCTTGTCCTCCCATCTTTTCTGGCCCTTCAGCTCTGGAATTGATTCTCCCTTTCTTTACACCACACTGTGGCAATAGGGAGCATAGCACTCGTCAGATGGATCCACTCACAATCACCTCGAGCGTGGTAAGTATTGTCACTCTATCTCTCGATTGAGCATTGTCAGTATTATAGGTGTATGAGAGCCTGTATAACGTCAACGCCCTTTTTGGTCTCCTAATGAGAGTCAGGTGCATCGCAAAAGCTTGCAGAACGTGCTAACTTCTTAAATAGATACGTATAGCCGGCAGCTGCGTTGGCGCTGCGACAACGTTGAAAGAGTTACATAGCGCCTGGAAGCGCGCACCAATCACTGTTTACACGCTACACACGCAGCTCAAGGTTACGGCCACGTCGTTAACGCAGATACAGTCGCTACTTCTACGCGATTCAGACCAACTCAACGACAAGCCGGGTCTTGTTGATGCTTTCGAGTCCACTTTGACGAGTGGAATGGTGCTGACTTCGTGGCTGGAAGATATTTTCCAAAGCATTACCAGGGGCTTGATGGCAGCGCATCAACTGGACAGACGAAGCTACGGATGCTTTGGAATGAGAGCAATGTCAGAGAGATGTTTGCACAACTTGGCATGCACCAGGGTGGCATTACTCTCCTGATTACCCTATAGCAATCGTATGTAAACCTCGATCATTATCAACTTGACAATCACCACCTGGTAATCAAGACTTTGATATCGACCGAGCCGACAGATCTTTGCGACGTTTGAATCTATGAGGGCAGCGAAGACACGTCATTGAAGACATTAGTTCACACCAGCCTTCCTTGTGCTCGTAGAAATGGTACACGATTGCTGATATGATTGTTTAGGGACAATATTACTGAGATCAAAGAAACCTGTTGGCGGAATGAAGCCTTGCTACAAGAGATCGTAATGAACACCCGATACACGAGGAGAAAACATGCCGTCAACGCATCCGCATCAATTTTTTCAAGAGATACAGATGCTGAAAGCGTGTTTCCCCAGCGTATTCATGACGAGGATGATGATATCAACCTCGAGGCCGTCCTTCTCAGCACTGATGTCTACTCCAAAACGCTCGATATTGAGCAGAGTCCGCCAGACAGCTACGGACCAGATGATTGCCAAACGATAGTCGCCTCAGCGTCTCACAACACGGCACCGACCACGCTATACGAGACTATGCGAGAAGCACCGCAGTCGATACTAGACGCGCCAGCGCTCGAGGCCGCAGTCGAGAAGCTCTAAATATACGACGTGTTCGCAGTAACGCACTGCAAGCATACTGCTACTTCGTCTCGAGAGCTCAGCTTCAGAAAAGACGGGTATGAGCGGGTCACCAATTTGAAGATGGTGACCAAGTCGCGATATAAAGGGTAGTTTTACTCAGGCAAATGGCGCTCAGGAAAACCACCCGGACTCTTCGACCGCGAAAAAGTGTCGGTGCATTTCCTGTTGCGCGTGCCACTTGAGCTACGCGCTTCCAGAGCTTACAGCAGAAAGTCGGGCCTGACGTTCGAAGAAGGCGACACACTTCACATCCCCGTGAGTTCCATGCCGCTGCAGGAACCCCCGTGAAACCTTTTCTAATCGCAACCTAGTACATATTCACTTGTCCACAATGGCCAGCCGTAGTACAGAGAGATAAAAGCGAGGGCGGAAATCAAGACGGATTCGTTCTCGTGTCTGACCCTGAGCTTGACTTTCATTTAGAAATGGCTCTCGACCAGATCTTGGACTTCTTCTCTTGTCCTAATCCTTCGCTTGACCGGCTCGGCAGTCGTCGGCTACGCCAGCGGCTGAATGAGATGGCTGAGAAGAATATCAACAAGGACTGGTCTTTGATGGCAGCCCGTTGCTCTTCTGTGTGGGAACTCTATCATGTAGCGGAACTGTACCGACATAAAGATTACACCATGTATAGCTAGTTAGATAGGCATAACGATTGTTCGCACTCGCTGGTAATCGAGACTCTTCGTTGGAAAGTCATCATCAGTGCCCGAGACCACAAGAGTTCGGGCGTAGATATCCCCAGAAGACGAGCCAGTATACTTAAATATTGCTTAACTCGCGTGTGAGGAAACATCGGCCTGTGGTTTACCGGAAGAAATCTGTGCAAAAAGCGATTGGAGTAACCATTGCATAGAAACATAGTACAGACTTCCCAAACATGCCACATGCTGGTGTCAATTGATACGGATCAAAACCTTGGAAGCTGCAGTAAGGGACATCGCTCAATGCGCCACAGCACGTGATCGATGCCTATCATAGCGGCTTCGAATGGGTGGCTTCAGTGCAACTCTGCACCGTCGAACACTCCATGTCTCACCAAAACTCCCTCTTCCCATGTCTACGTGTGTATGTTTACTTTTATTGAAGCATAAATGGCTCATGCGCAATAACCCTCATCACTTGTTCTTCATTGGGCAGCATTAAGGCTGTATGTAAACGCCTCACAGCCCAGACCTCAGCCTGGTAGCTTGTAGGTGCTCATCGTCGTCGCATTGCTTCCTTATCTCTTACACGACACCATGGTGTTTAATACCTCACTTTAACACGTCTCGCATGGATCCACTCACCATCACAGCGAGCGTGGTACGTATCTTGCTTCGATCATAGCTGTCGCTTTAAGTCAGGTGATCGCCAGCCTTGTGCCCTTGTGCGCATAAAGGAGCGCATTTTCCAGCCGAGGACGGCGCTTTTAAAGGCAGATATAGAGAACAAGCTAACGTGTGGCAGCTTCGCATAACCGGCAGCTGTTTCGGAGCTGCAAAAACCCTCTGGGAAATCCGTACCAAATGGAAGCTCGCGCCGGTGACTGTTTCGACCTTGAGCACGCAGCTCAAGCTCACCGCCGCCTCGCTATCCCAAATTCGATGGTTGTTGCTGAAACACGAGGATGTCTTGGGCGATAGACCAGACCTCAGGAATACTTTCGATACCACCTTGACCAACTGCCTGGTTGTGACGACTTGGCTTGACAAAGTTATGCAGAAGATTACCAAAGGCGTCCTAGACGGTAACACGACAGAATGGAAAACAAGGTTCCGAACGCTTTGGAAGGAACACGAGGCTCAAGATCTGTCAAAGCAACTGGATACGCAACAAGGAGCCCTCATCGTCCTGGTGGGTCTTTTACAGATGTGAGTGTTGATACTCTTGCAGTAAATTCCATTGCAATATTGTTTCTAAATCTGTTTCGACAGCAGTGTTTGTACTCATCTGACTTTCCCGCTTTCTTACCGCGTTGTTGAACGGATACAGCAAGCCTTGAAGCCAAGCGCTCTCACAACCGAACAATTTGACTGATTGCTTCTAGGGACAAAATCTCTGACATATGGAGAGTCGTACGACGGCACGAGGCACTGCTTGACAGGATTGCAGCGAACACACAGCACCTGCGACAAACACGTGCAGTCGATGCACCAGCTTCGATATTGTCAAAAACTGAAGAGAACGACAGCATACTCAATCACCTCGTTGATACAAAAGAGGACGACACTAGCTTCGAAGCCGTCATTCTCGGCACCAGGGTTTACTCCAACGCATTCACTGGTACACTCGATGTGACAGACGACGACCAGTCCGACGATACGCGCACTATTGTAAATACATCCATGTTGGACAACCCAACTCCAATATTGGCCTCTACATCAGAGCGTAGAAAATGGCGACTGAATGGCAAGTTACGGGCCCTTTTTAAGACAGACGACGACCAATCCGACGATACGCGCACTGTTGTAGACGCAATTGTGTCTAAAACTCCAACTCCTGAACCAGAGACAGTGAAGTTGGCACTACAGTATCCACAGATCAAGTCATCGATTGAGAGGCTAGGTATAATCAGGATGTATGCCAAGGCAGGGTATGATTTTACTGCTACTTCAGTTGGAGAGCTCAGCTTCAAGTGTAGCCAAACCATCGAAGACATGGAGATGATTGAGAGAACTCGATATAAAGGCTTGCTGCGATCAGATTCGCAAGATATAGCGGATGTACGAGGGCATTTTTACCGAGCTCGAGTTCGATTTTCTTTCGATCTACATCAGCCTTTGACGTCGTGTGCCACTGGAGTTTTTCACGATCCACCAAATGATGGCTTTCTTACTTTGAGCAAAGGTGCTGTACTTGATATTACAGTAAGTCGGAATGACTCCAAATCTTTTGCGCGAACTTTCTAATTTGAGGCTAGTGCATTAGCCATGACGTTTATTGCTGGGCAAAAATGGAAAGCGTTTACGGATTTGCCTTTGTGTCAGATGTAGACATCGAAAGTGCCTTGGAACGAGATGTGGACCAACTCCTAAAATTCTTTTCCTGTCCTATGCCCGCTCTTGCGTCTCTTAGTAAGCGTTCGCAACGCGCTAAAATACAGGAGATGGTGGAAAGAGGAGATGAGAAGGACATAGTTTTCCTACAAGCTCATTGTAGCTCTTGGAAGGAATTACAGTTTCTTTCTTCTTTGAGGAAGGAGTGGTTAGTAGAGCAATTGAAAAATGGAAGGAGAAGGAAGAACAAGCAAAGTGAAGAGGGAATAATAGATTGAACAATTGACGTAAGATTGTAATGTCAACCATACCCCTCACCCTCTCCCACTTTCCCCAGACAAGCAACTATGACATCATCCTCACCACCTATCTTCAATCACATCCATCCACCGCAACAACCTCCCCAACACCCGATTTATACCAATCACCAAATCCGCCACAGTCGCCAACATGTCCACCCCCGACATCCCAACCCTCCACTCTAAAGCAGACTACCTCAAAGCCGTAACGTACGAAGGCGTCACCATCCTCGAAGGCACAGCAACATGGTGCGAGAAATGCAAAGTCATCGCACCCGAAGTAGCCAAAATGGTTGAGGAATATCCGAACGTTCGTCTCTCTACCCAGACCCCCATCGACTCTTAATTCACCAACCTCATCTTTCATGATCTTCCTACATTCCCGACTTCCCGTCACGATCATATTCAATATTTCCGCAAACCCAACAAATCGGAACTAAGACGCAACGCACAGGTCAAATTCTACACCTACGACGTCGAGGAATGCGAAGACATCGCACAGGAGCTCGGCGTGCGCTCCATGCCTACATTCAGCATCTTTAAAGACGGGGACATTCAAGAAGGTGTTACGGGCGCGAAGCCGAAGGAGATTAGGAAAGCGATTGAGGGGTGTTTGTAATGCGAGCGAAGTGAGCCAGCGAAGTAGAGTAGGCTTGTGCTTGAGTGAATTGGAAGTATGTGATTATTGTATTGTTATTATGTGAAGCGGCGGAATGGAGGATGTATCTATTCTCCCTTCCCTTGCTTGCCATAAAACGCCTCTTCACCACCAAGTTCTTTGAGGGCTTGTTCGGATTTCTTCTTGGATTCTTCGGATGTATCTGCCTGCTATGAGCCCCTACTCTCCTACTCCAACATTCCCTCTCTCCTCATTCACCTCTATATAGATGTAAGACTTACTCGGATTGCTCAAATTCGCCTTATGTCCCGACGCCTTATGACTCTGATCCTCAACCGAGTTATTGATGTTCTGGTCAGCTTCAGACAAGCCGGGGGCGGTGATGTCTTGGTGCGAGACGTTGTTTGAGGAGGACATTTTGTATAATAGTACTGAGTTTTGTGTAGGCTGTAAGATGTGGTGTAATGTGTGTTTCGAGGGACGATGCAAGATATCTAAACGCTCTTATATACACACTTTCCACGGGATTTAAGATGCAAAACAGGCTCTGCAGCTATGACATCTTACTTTCCCACCGGCACGCTTTTGCATGGCCGGAAGCTGGGATTGTCTCTTGGAGACACTATATTTGCGCGCCCAATGACGTTCATATCAAAGGCGAAAGAGTGGGAACTTGGTTTTCTACGCGTTGCCGACACCCGTTCGCACGTGGCGATGGGGGATGACAGCATGCCCAGGTGGTGCGGGACGGGATGTGCATTCGGGCCGTTTAGTAAGTGCGCCGAGGAATGACGAAAGGGAGACGGATTCGATGCGTCAACACCATGGAAGGGAGGTGACGAACATCGTTGATTCAGACGGCGAGATATTGTTTCAGCTGCTTCTTTGAGATTTGACTATTTATCGTACCGCTCACTTCCACTCCACACTCCACGTCTGCTCGCCCTTCCGAAACGGCACAACACTAACACCCACCCCATCTTTCTCGAGCACATCCACGACCCTCTCTTTCCACTTCCTCAACACAATCCTCTCCTTCCTCTCATCTTTGATATCATAAAACTTCCTCCCCCACCCCCCAAAGAACCCTTCCAACCCTTCCTGACTAACCTCACTTTCGTTAACAACACCCCGCTGCATTCCCTTCTCCAACGCATCAAGCACATACCCCACCGCATACGGCTGCGTAAACACGCCCGCCGCAACCTTATCCTCGCCGCGCTTCTTACCGCGATCATGCGGCGCCGAATCCGTGCCTAGGAAGAAGCGCCCTTCGCTGCGCACAACGGCTTGCAGCAGCGCGTCGCGGTCCTCGGGCGTCTTGGCAACGGGCTTGCAGAAGCAGAAGGGGTCACCGGCCCAGTCGTCGATGATGAGACTGAGGTGGTGCGCGGTGATTGTACCTGCGACGGTGGGGCCGCATGCGCGGACGGCGTCGAGGGCGGCGGCGGTGCTGCAATGTTCGAGGATGATGCGGAGGTTGGGGAAGCGTTTGTGGAGAGATTTGAATGTTGGGAGGAATGCTGGTTCGGCGTTAAGGATGGTGATGGCGGTGCTGTCTTTAGTGGATGAGAGAGGTGCGTTGGTGGGCGTGGAGGGGACTTCGCCGTGCAGATTGAGGATCATGTTTTGTTTCTCCATTTCTTCGAAGACGGGGTAGAAGAGCTCGTAGTCGAGGACGCCGGATGAGGAGTTCTAGTTTGACTTAGAAATGGTTTTGAGATGTTACAGTTTGAACTTACGGTGGTGACCCCAGCGGGATACGATTTCACGCCCGTGATGCCTGCTTTCTTTGCTTCGCGGATGACTTCCGGGGTGATCGACTCATGCAGATATAACGACATGTGATAGCTAACATTCGGCTCGATATCTTGTAGTCTGTGGCGGTACTCGAGGCATTGCTTGACCGTTGTGATAGGTGGTACCAAATTTGGCTAAATTGATTATTTAGAAAACGACATAAAGTCCGACAGTAAACATGGAGGAAAGTAGAAGAGTTCGAGATAAGGACCGGCTTTGGATGCGAATTCAGTATACGAAGTTGCTAACTCACCATGACATACACCTGATTCACACCACCCTTGCGAATCGTCGGCGTAACGAGCTGCGACATCTCGCCATCGCGCAGATGCACATGAGCATCGAATGCTGCAGGCAACTCAATCTCGCTCAATTTGGTGAACTCCATGTTTGTTGTGACTGGAGCTGAGGAGTTGCTGAAAGGAGAATTTTGAGGTTGCTGCGCGGGGAGCAATCAGTGGTGGCACTAGGCCAGGTTAGGATGGCTTCACATTGAACGGCAGCATCAGCTTTGCGAATTGAATGTTGTTCATTCAGATGCAAAATATGTGACGATATCTATCCTATACTAACTGGGTATATATGATCCAATATCCCCCATTCGTCCTCAGACCCGCTTGTTCCTTGCTCGTATTTTGCTCCGTCCACGGAACTGCATAGGCCAAGTCATGAACATCGTCCTTCATTTCTTCTTGTTATGCTCCTGTTCTGGTCTTTTGTCCCACTGCTTGGGTTCGAAAGTGACCTCCAATCCCGAGTGGCGAGTGCTGCGCTTCTTCCTCCCCATCACTCTAGGAGTTGCTGGGCCATCTGTCACACCGATCGTTCCTTTGGACGGGCTATCGGTTCGCGGCGTGTTGCCAATCCTGGCTCGTTTTCTTGCAACCATGGCATCGCTGTCTTTGTCTGATACACCACACACCGCATCATCCAATTCTTCTTCCCTGCTACGTTTCCCAGATACCGGTAAACTTGCAGGATTGGACGGTTTTGCTCGAAAGCTCAATGCTCCAGGCCCATTAACTACAGATGCAGACAGACGAGAAAGGAGGCTCGGTCCGGTTAAGGCAGTACTTGTAGCCGTCGGAGTGGAAAAGTGTAACTCGTCATCTCGCGCAGTGGAGGTTCCATCGAATCCTAGTATGTCGAAGATTTCTGCTGTATATGAGTCGGCGTCTGGAAGTGGCGGATCAAAGATTGGCCTCGAGGTCCTCGGTTCTCCCGTGGTCTGCGATTGTGGCGGGACGTAGACATGGATATTTGACGATTTTGACCCCACAGAGTCAGTATCGTCAAGATCCTCCTCCGCGTCCACCAGCATTTCCTCCACAGGCCCCTTCGGACGTATCTCAGCTCTGCTGCGTTCACGTTTCTGCTCAACCACCTGTCGCAGCGCGAGTCCGAGTGCGAAGGCAACCTTCCGGTCAACACCGTTCCCTACAATCTTGTACTGCTCAACCAGACTGCCAATGATGGGTTCCTCGTCCGGCCATCCTTGTGTCCGACGTGCTTCTAGGATTGTGATTGGCCTGTCTTGCGACCAATGCACCACCGCACCGTTGCGAGAGTCTTGTATGGTTTGACCTGTTGTGATGGTGGGTACTAGTCCTGCTTCCTTGATTCGTTGGTAAGCTTTACCGGTCTCTTTTCCAGATTTGAGCAACGAAGGAGGGATAAGACCGAGGCCGAAAGCTTCCTTGTAACCCACTCCGGGAGGGTAACGAGGAATGCATTGCAGCAGCGCTCTATCTTTCCGACCTGGCTGATACGCAACACGATGATCGGGATGAGGAACGCATGATTGAACGTTGCCGTTGCCAATGTTTGGCAGATCCGACGTTACAGCTCCTGCCGACAAATGAGCGAACGGCGTTGCGTAGCGTTCGCGCTCCCCGAAGCGTTGTCCATTCGGTAGTCTCCCAAGGCTCTTTCCCACGGTATCTTGGTATGGTCTGCTATGTGTGTGCCACGGCTGAATGATCGGGTCCAGTCCAGGAGCAGCAATGGTTAGGAAGACTCGAGATCGGTGCTGAGCACTGCCATAGCTCCAAGCATCCATAATATATTGGTTGACTTGGTAACCCATTGAGACGAGACATGCAACGAGCTGCGACAAAACATTCTCATCTTCGTAGCCGGTACGAGTAGAGGCCATGCTGACCACATTCTCTAGGACTGCGTACTCAGGGCGATATAGGTCTACGAAGGAAAGAAAAGTGCTGATATGTGAGGCGTTTCGGATCGAGCCCTCGCTGAGGAAGTTCTGCTGAAGAGTCGAGAAGCCTGCATAAAAGTCAGCTGACAGATTACTAACAGGTTATCGAGCAATTACGCACCAGGACATGGGGATCCGGCAGCGATGAAGTTTACAGCTCCGATGAGCGCGATGAACTCGTGCTGCTTCCCGTTCAATACAGCTTTCAGATAGTCGTCGACGGACCCGCAAAAGAAGCGCACTCGAGAGGGATCATCTGTGTTCGCTCGCTGTGTGTGCATCGCCTCCGCGCTGAAGTCCACCACCGTTTGGAAGTCGACTGCTCCTCCTTCTTGAAGACCTCGATCTAAGCTGCCCCCGCCACTGAAGATGCTCAGTCCTTTCAGCTTCTGGCTAGGTTGGGAAGGTGACAAATCAGGCCCTTCATTGAAGCGTTCTGGTAGCCTCGACAGGTACATGAGGCGCTGTTTATTGTTCGAAGTCGACAACCCCATGGAAATGATCCATAGGTCACCAGCTCCACCGAGGCTGTAAGGGAACGGTATTTGATTGAGCAGGAGGTCTTTCTTCGTTACAAAGCGTACTTGACATCGTCGTTGCAATCGCGTCGCCGATATCGTCTCATACTCATCAGTGAGAACAAGCTCGTTAGCAGCCACTTTCGTGGCACGGTGAGATGTCGGGACCAGGTGGGCGCAATCCCGGCCAAGACGTAACAATTTTCGGACAGTGATTGTGTCTGAGGTTCTGTCGACATGTCGAAGCACGACAGGCTCCGAGATCTTATCGCCTTTCACGGTCTTCGTAATGTACACTGTGTCCCCAGCCTGATAGTCCTTGCCAGGTGACATTTTCGCCTTCATGCAGATGCAGGTTCTGTGCAACTTCTTTAAACTCACAAAAGCACTGTCTTGAGTTACATAGCATTGTCGAACAAAGAAGCGCTTCGTGGGTATCGTTGAAGGCATCCACTCAACTTCGCATCTTCCGTTGATGTCTGTAGAGAGCAATTCTCCTTCCGTGCAATTGCAGTTATCTGAGAAGAAAAGTTCGTTCTCGAATGGATATTTTGCCTTGAAAATGTTTGTCTCCCGGGGACAGTAGAGGTATAGCACAAACAGTCGCTGCACACCACCCAGCCGTGGTTCGGTGCGCTGGATATACGCGAACCATTGAAGATTTGTGGAACCCCAGAACTTTCTGTCTGCGTCTGTCGGGTCGAATGCGACCACGTCCCCCACTTGGATCGGGGCGCCATTGTAAGGACGGCATGGTGGGTTACTTCTGGACACAACTTCTTGTTCTGTTGCTATTTGGCATTTGGGAAATCGAAGCTGAGACTTTCGAGCTTCTTGCAAGGCCTTGACGGGAGGCGAGGGTGTCATTGCTCGTATTCTACTCCCAAAGTACATGTTTTTGAAGCAGTCGTATACGTCCGGTGTTGCAAGGGTATCTTGCACGACCTGGTCTTGCACCTTGATGGCCGTCATTCTTCGAACCATGCATTCAGCCCAAACAGGGTGCGCCAGAAGTTGTTTCGCATTGGGGAGGTTGAAGGCTTGATGGTAAAAGAAATCAATATAGGCGTGGATGCCGGTGCGGAAATCGACGCGACCTCGGTAGGCTTGATGCCATAGTTGAAGTGGCAAGTTGTGGGGGTATCGTGAGGTGAGCCACATATGGAAGTCGTTTCGGAAGGTGTTCAGGCCGACAGAGCGCGCGGGTCGTTCTTCGATGAAGTCGAGGACATGCTTCCCCAGCTGTGCCACCCAAAGGAAAGGATCATGGAACCTCTTGTACTCCTGGCTCGGTCTATCAAGTCTGAACCAGACATCATAATGGACATCTTTCTGGGCCAGCTCAGACTGGACGTACGTTACGATCGACGGACTCTCGCTGTCGCCATAACCTTCTACGGACAAATCCTGAATTGGAACACACTGGACATAGCACTTGACGTTGCCCACGCAGAGAAAGCCGTCTAAGCACAGCTTTTTCGGGGTTGGAACCTCCAGGTAATGCAAGTTTGTGAGTTCGTATTTTCGTGCATCGTGGCCTGAGTTGGGCGACCGGTATATCTCGAAGTCGCATACATCGACGATCAAGATCTCTCGTCTTGCGACATATCCTTTGTAAGCGGGCGTAGCTCCAGGCCGGGTCTTCCATTCAGTCTAGTCGGGGGTCAACACTCTTCTCGTCAAATGATGCTGGCTGTTCATACCTTCAGAGCGGCAATCGCCGTGTGTTCCGAAGTGACCGGAACGGGTGGTATCCAGTTGCTAGAATACGATCGAGCGAAATCACTTTGCACCGGCCTGACTCGAATTCCAATATTGGCGTTCGCGCGTCTGTCCTGGGGCGTTGTCTGTTGTGGCATTGGGCTCGGCTGCGCTACAGCAATAGTACCGCCATCATATGCCATTGCGTACTACCACCGAATTCGATGTCGAATTCCACGGAAGATTGCGAACGAACTTGATAGTGTCGAGCAGAATCGAGAAAATTGCGTGGCGGTTGACTGCAATTGCAAGCCGTCCTAAGTCCATGGTTGAAAGAAAGGAAACGTTGGGATCCGTGAGTCACCTCAAAACTCATCGAGACACGTCGAACCCCAAAATTCGAGGTGAACGTGAGCGTGACTGTCGAGAGTTTGCGCGCAAACGCTGTGTTTTCCTTCTCTTGCAGAGGTGAAGAGCGAATCTTCGCGAACCAACGAACACCTGGGCAACGCGTTGCGCTCCAACGACACAGCGACACAACAGCGGCAAATCGCCAACAGAGGATCAAGGAAGAATCATGGTGTCGGCACTGTCCTGGAGACGTCGAAGGGCGGTTATCCTTGCGGGTTGTGGTAATGACACTTGGAGGTAGGAGCGAATGTAGCCTCGTTGAGGTAAGGGCAAACCCCCCAACCCACCTTGCAATGTCATAGTGCAGAAAGAAACAATCGGATCACGAGGCTTACTCAATGACTGCAATACACGAGATTGTCAGGTAGATGATGAATCTCATGGTGTCGCGATGGAGGAGCATAAGTGGTCTTGTGAAGGTACACACCCTGACCTGTGCGCAATGTAGGATGGCCAACTTTGGAAGGCGCGATGGAGTTCGAGCATCGAGCGAGAGGCAATAATATTTGAGTATCTCAAGGCGCTATATGTAATTCCATGCCAGAGGTGTCAATCCTCAGTCATACGCAGCCGCACAACAGACCGCCTCCCAACATCCACCAAAACGCCAGAACACTTGACCGTCATATCATACATACTGAGCGCGAGACAACTAATCCCCGTGCGGCGCATAATCCCAAATATGACTCGAGTCCCAGCTCTCTGTCTCCTCGGCCCTCAGCTTCGGGTCCTCGCCTCTCTTCGTCGCAGCATCCCTGAGCGCATCCATCTCGCGGTCCATGCCCAGGATCTCGCTGTTCAGCGCCGTCCTCTGTTTCTTCTCTGCTTCCGTAAAGCCCGGGTCTTTGCCCTCTTCCTTGGCCTTGTCGTCGCGCTGGTTGAAGACGTTGAGTTCCTCCCATTTCGCGTTGCGCTTGTCTTGCTTCTCAAAGTACTCTGCGAACTTTTGGCGCCCGCCGAAGCAGAAGCCGTAGCCGTCGCAGTAGCAGGTGTTCATAGCGGGACAGAGGATCTCGTGGCCCGTGAAGATGTAGTGCCAGATATACTCGAAGATGCGGCCGGAGAACTGGTCGTCCATGCCCGTCGTGAGCAGCCATTGGCGGTAGTGCTTGAAGCGCTGGATGGGCACTTCTCGTATCCGCTGCCGCGAGACGGCGAACTGTGCGCAACATATGCCTGATATTGACGGCGGGACGGGCGCGCCGGGGTGTATCTCCTCCCAGATGTTCCTGCGCCAGTAGATCTCCTCTGGCTTGTGGAAGAAGTCGAAGTCGCCGCCGGGGCGGTCCATATGTATCCAGTCCGGGCAACCTGGGTCGTGGTGACAGCGCACGTTCATGTAGCCTAGACGTGCGACGCGTTCGTGGTTGAGACGCTTGACCATCTCGGCGGCGTCGAGGCCCATGAGCAGATTGTTGTGCCAGGCGTGGCGGTGGGCGTGCATGAACATGACCGTGTCGGGGAGATCATCGTAGTGGTCGATGATATAGCTGAGATAGACCTATTCCTACCATTAGCAGGCCGATTGCCATATATTGAAGCTTTGCGGGCGCATACCATAGCCTCGCGGCCCTTGTTCTTGGGGACTTTGTTCACCGCGTTGGGATTGTCGACCTCGTAGATGACCAGGGGCGCATCGGGTATCTCCTGTGCCATCCAGCTGATGTCCTCCTTCTCCGTCTTCGGAATCACAATCTTAAACGTGTAGTTGCTGCCTCGAGGCTTCGGCTGGGCTTCGCTGAACTTTGGTATTATGCTGAAATCGAGCGGATCGCCTTGGTACGCCGGCGTGGCTACTACGGTAGGCTTCGCATTGGGCGTCCATCCTGATATGGCGCCGCCTGCAGTCGGCAGGTGCAGATACCACCAGACCAGGCAGAGGCATAGGAAGACAAAGACAAAAGGGATCAGACGCGGCGGGCCTGACAGCATCTTGACGGCGGAGGGAAGGGGCAAGGAGCGGCGTGGTTGATCACCTCATCGACGTCGATTGAGGCAGTGGCATGCGCAGGGTGGTCATGGTTCGTCGGGTCTGGTGAAGTGTGCCGTCAGCCTTCTTTCGGTGGAGCGCCTAACAATCGGCTTCCCGCGTCACTGATCCCTGTTTCACCTCGACCCAAATACCCGGACCCTTGCATCTATGTGCAACATCAACCCTCGCCTACATAAAGTGTTGACCCGGCGAACCAATATACCAATTCTAGGTCTGCATTTCATATATTTGTATATGCACGTCTACTCTCTCTTCATACCCACCTTCCCAATCCCCCTCAGCCCCCAGACAAACAGACCTCCGGTCGCGCAACTCAGCGCAAACAAGTACCAAAACGCTGCTTTGAAGCCTACCATCAATGCCTCCGGACTCTCCTTCTCGTGATACTTTGACTGCGCCGTGATACTTGCCGCAATAACCCCACTCGTTGCCAGCCCCACACTCTTCCCGATCTGCGCAACGGTATTGAACACACCGCCTGCCAGTCCTTGTGTCCGTGACGGAAACACCGAAGTAATGACGAGATTCGACACCGTGAAGAGAGCATCCGCGCCAATGGGATTCAGAAACACAGCTAAGAACGCGCAAGCCCAGTAGCTCCATTCAGGCTGGATGACGCCCATAAGCAGCGCAGCGACGGTGGTGAGACTCACGCCTATAGTGACAGCATAGTCGGCGCGCACTCTGTGCGCAATAAGTCCCATGACGACATTGGCGATTGCGCCGGAAACGGGAGCTGGTAGGAAGCGGATTGAGGTCTGGAGGGCAGATATCTTTTGCACGTCTTGGAAGAACAGAGTGAGGTAGGTCTCGATGGCGTTGAATACGCCCCAGGTAATGAAGACGCCGATGCAGATGACACTGAAGATGCGATTTCTCCAGAGAGAGTTTGGAATGATGGCTGGGCGGCCGAGCTTCTCTTGTCGCCCGACCCAGAGGATGAAGGCTGGGATGAGACTTATGGCAGTGATGAGCAGGCCGAGGGTGGTGGGTTCGCGGATCTTATGTGTTTCTTCGGATATCAGACTGTTGAACGTTAGCTTTTGCTCTAGAACCACTGATAGGTGGACTCACGCGAAGCAATAAGAGAGGAGAGCTAGTGAGGTACTGCCCAATGCTATCCCCATCCAGTCGATCTCAGTCTTGAGCCGGTGGAGTACCTGTGTCTGTGGAGCTGCAAGCTTCGGCAGCCCAAGGAATGCAGCAACGAAGACGACAGCGTTGATGATGGCACAGATGTGGAAGCCCCACCGCCAGCCTATGGTGTCGGTGAACACACCACCAAGCACGAGGCCGAAAGAAAACCCAATCGGCTGTCCTCCGCCCATCGAAGCGAATGCGATGTTTCTGCTCTTGCCTTGTGGAAACGTGCTCGTGATGATGCTGACAGCTGAAGGTAGACAAAACGAAATCGCCACGCCAGCAAAGGCACGAAAGACGATGAGTTGCGTGCCAGTCTGTGCTAAGCCGCATGCAAGCGTAAATCCAGCTTGCAGGAGGCAGCCCGTTAGGTACATAGGCTTCGAGCCTACAACATCTGATACCGAACCGAGGAGCAAAAGAGTACAGCCACATGTGAGGGCGTAGACGGAGATTGGCCTTCAATGTGTTAGCAGTCTTCGTTACTATGTTATCGGCAGCCGTACCACAGAAGCACACTAGGAGCAAGATTCAAGTCTCGTGCCATCGTCGGCAATGCTATCGTCGTCACTCCAGAGAGCATCGAGCTGATCATTGTAACGCAAACAATGGTGATGAGTACGATGGCCGTCGTTCTCTTATTTAGCGGCTCCAAGTGCTCGATGTCGGCGATAGTAGCTGGTGCAATAATCGGCTGTACATCATCTTCGGCTAAAGACTGTGCACCGTCATCCTTGGTGTGGACGCTCGACGGTTGAGTCACCGACAGTGGAGTTGAGGTCGGGAACCCAACGAGTTCAATCGATGGTGAAGTTCGTGACATCATTAGATGTTGGGTTAGAGAAATAAGACACCATCCTATGATGGTGGTAGAAAGCTTTGCTTTATAGAGCGAAGCTAGGCACTCTAGATTTGTAGTAGTGCGGAACGATGCCGTAGTGCTGTAATGGAGCTAGCAATGAATGGGGGCTATCATTTGTTCCCCAATGAATAATTGCTGTTCAAAGGTAAAGCTGCTGACGACAGGGCGCTCGTTGCACGCCCTGTAGGATCATGACATGCTTGCAGGATAGATTCGTCATTGTTGCGGAATGTTTCCAGCTATCACATCAGCTTTACGAATAACTAAGACAATCGCATCAAGTTCAATGCAGACAAGAAGGTGCGGATTTGAAGACCAGGATGAATGTTGGAGCGGGGAGTTCTCCGTCGGTTCGCAATGTGTTCCTGGGCTTGTCGGCATCAGCCACATGTGGCGTCATTGCGGACCTCCGAGACTTGGGACACCTTTCACGGATGTGAAACGAATCGTGAATGGTAGGGTACCACGCATTGGGCTTTCGATCTTGTAGCTACTCTTCAGACCTTACCGTTAAGTATTCTTTATCGAGGCGCATGTTCACCAAGTCCGTGATGCACTTGGCCCCATAAAGAAATGCTACACGTTGCAACTTCTTGAGACCGCCGCTGCGACTCTACCCTCACAATTAAGCCTTTATAACAAAAGCTTCCGGGGACTTCAGGCTTACACATAGAAGCTCCGTGCGACCTCTAAAGCTATGCGGGCCACAGCTTCACTGCTGAGTGCGCATGGCCTCTTCGCGCTCAGTGCAATCCACCATATTGGCGCCCATGCGAGTCCCAGCATCAATGTCGCCCTTCGAGCTTCGTTCAGCCCGGCGCCATACCTCGTAGAATTATTGTAACCTCTACCCTCCCCAATTGAAAATATTGTAGCTT
Source organism: Ophiobolus disseminans (assembly GCA_010093685.1). Taxonomy (NCBI): domain Eukaryota; kingdom Fungi; phylum Ascomycota; class Dothideomycetes; order Pleosporales; family Phaeosphaeriaceae; genus Ophiobolus; species Ophiobolus disseminans. The sequence goes on along the minus strand of MU006244.1, from coordinate 263,438 downwards.
ACCTTCCATAGAGAAACAGCCGCAGAAGAGAACGCGACCGCCTACTTCCCTATCCTCGACCGAGTATCGCAAGGCTACTTCGACGAGAAAGACACCGAGCATCAGCTATACACGGCGTTTGTAGACCTATTACACAGCGATGGACACATCACAGAGCCCGCGGCTCTCGCATCTTTCGAGTTCGCGCTATCAGTTCGGTCGGCCGCGCCGCGGATAGAAGCACACTATCAATTCTATAAGACTTCGGTAGAACCGTCGTTGGCGGCGGAACAAACCAAGGCTTGCGAGTTATGGGTGTCGTTCGGTGGGAAGCAATACTGCTCGCCCCATTTGGACGAGCCATTTGGCAACATTGAGAGCGAACGGTATGTTCAAGAAATGATGGTATAGTGGAGGAACTAACGCGGCGACAGCACATATGAACTACCCTTCGACCGCATATTCGGTAATAGCTCAGCACTGCCTGCCATACTCTACGCCGATATCACTAGACCGCGCTTCAAGAAGTTCCACAGCACGATGGCCAGGTCAGCGAGAGAAGGCAAGACGTCATACCGAGTCCGACATAAGCCCTCTATCAAGGCACCAACGTCGCCACTCATAGTGAATGGATACGGCGTCGAGCTTCAGCTGAAGCGTACAGACTACATTGTCATCGATGACAGACAGAAAGAGGAAGGCCAGGCTAGTAACCCGAAGCCATTGAGTACAGGCCTAGGCGAAGATGAAGATGTCACAGATCTCAAGCCTCTGTCGAAAGACGAGGTAGCCGATCTTGGAATGAAAGCTGCTAGCTTTGTCATGAAGAGCGATCAGCCTATGGAAACACTCCTCAAACTGGTACAGGACTTCCCAAAATACTCGTCGATTATCGCTGGCCACAATGGGTCCGAGGAATTTCTGCAAGAACATACAAAGAACCGTGAACTGCTTCTTCCTGCAGGCTACAATATCATCTGGATCAACGGCGTTCAAATACCAACACGAGACGTCAACCCATACTCTCTGCTGGCGCTTATGCGCCGCGAGAGAAGCCTAATCAACGGTATCCGGAGTCAAGGCCTCTCTGCGCCCGAGGTCGTTTCTCTCCTGTCGCATGATGCCATTAGTGCAACTCAGAGCGAAGAGGAGCCCCAGCGTTACGACTTCAGAGACGCGATTGAAGGTGGTAACGTCATCATTTACATGAACAACATCGAGAAAGACCCGCTATACGAGGGTTGGCCGTCTGAGCTTCGTGCTGTAAGTTCAAACTGTTGATGACATTCAAAATAGCTAACAGCTGCACAGCTGCTCCAAAGAACGTACCCCGGACAGCTGCCCTCTGTACGTCGTGACATCCACAATGCCATCGTCCCCATCGATTTGACGTCCGTCGACGATGTGTCGTCTGTTCTTGACACCATTCTAAGCTTGGTCAAACGCGGCATCCCGCTGCGATGGGGTCTTGTGCCTCAGACCTTGACTGCTGGCGCTGCAGAACAAGCCAAGGTTGTCTATTATCTACAAGATACCTATGGTCTCTCTACCGTGGTTGACTACCTCCAAGCTGCAAGTAGCTTCCAGGCTCCAGGCAACAGGCAAGACTTTACTGACTCGTTTTAGGCTCTCGAGGGCAAAAAGCTTGCAACACCCGACAAAGCCATCTTCGAGTCTAGTATCAAGGAGGCCACACTGCTCGAAGAGAAGGAAGCGCTCGAATTCAAAGATTTGCTCGAATCCGAGGCAGCCACGCAGCGTGTGACCGGGGCGAAAAATTATCTCAGACGACTAGCAGCAGACATTCCGAATGCTCCGGTTTTTGTCAATGGTGTGCCGATTGCCCAGACTGATGAGTGGCTCCAAGTCCTCAGCCAACGTATTGGCATGGATCTCCGCCAAATCCAGAAGGGTGTCTTCGAAGGAGCGTTCAATGAAGAGAGCTGGGTACCACAGTACTTCCTCTTCCAGGCTGCCACACGACGAAACCCACTCATCGTCCCGGAGAATGAAAAGAACATCACTTTGATAGACATGGCTGAGTTCGAGCAGACTCATGGCGAGGCCTTCAAAAAGATGCCGCGCATTAAGGCTGCAGAATCAGCGAGCAAGAGCGATTGGGTGCATATCACGGTTCTCGGGGATTTCGATTCTGAATCTGGACTCACTCTGCTCAAATCGGTGGCCACGTTCCGCGATGAGAACCCAAACGCGGAGCTTGTTCTGATTCACAACCCAAGAGCTGGCGCGGATCAGTCCAGTGCTTCCGAAGATCTTCTGAAGACATACATTGAATTTGGCATGGCGTTCACGAGCGACGCCCTCACGATACTTCTAGCCCAGACTTCGAACTTAAGTCCAACTCCAGCCAGCTCCACGGCACATTGGAAAGCTGCTGAACCCATCTACGAAGCTTTCAACCTCAAGCCCGGTCAACATGCCGTGGTTGTGAATGGACGATATGTTGGTCCCATCCCAGACGAACAGATCTTCTCGAAGGAAGATGTCGAGACACTCGTCACCTACGAAACCAACAAACGCATCGAACCTCTCAGCAAGGCCCTAACCGATCTGGAGTTGACCTCCAAACTCGCTGCACCGTTCGATGTCGCTAAGATTCAATCACTTGTTGCACTTTCCACCATTTCTGACGTGCCGGAGGGCATCTTCGAGTCCGCATCAACATTACGCATGGCAATGTTCAACAACTGGACAACTGAGCACACTGCTATCATCAAAGGCGACCACGACAAGGCAGTTTTCCAGATTGTAGCGGCCGTTGATCCTGCTACTGAACAGGCTCAAAAGTGGGTTCCGATCCTCAAGACGTTGAGTGACATGGAGGGTGTCCATCTCAAGTTGTATCTGAATCCTAAGCCCATGCTTCAGGAGCTCCCCGTCAAGCGCTTCTACAGGTATTTACTAGATGCTAGACCCACCTTCAACGCAGACGGTTCGGTTGGCAGCTTGGAAGCTCACTTCTCTGGTATTCCCAAGGAAGCGCTGCTCAACCTTGGCATGGATGTCCCACCGTCGTGGCTCGTTGCACCAGAGGAGTCCATTCACGATCTGGACAACATCAAGCTCAGTACACTTCCTGCTGGAATCAACATCAATGCCATCTACGGCCTCGAGAGCATTCTAATTGAGGGTCACTCTCGTGATACCACTAATGGAGGTCAGCCACCGAGTGGCGCTGAGGTCGTTCTTGCGACCGAGAAGGACCCTCATTTCGCCGACACAATCATCATGGCCAACTTAGGCTACTTTCAATTCAAGGCCAATCCTGGCTTCTACAACATCAAGCTCAAGAGTGGCCGATCGCAAGATATCTTCAGCCTCGACAGTGCAGGACCCAAAGGCTGGCTACCACAAGCCGGAGACGAGACCACTGAAATAGCTCTCATGAGTTTCCAAGGCGCCACCATCTTCCCCCGTCTATCTCGCAAACCAGGCCAAGAAGCCGCCGACGTCCTCACCCCCGAAGAGTCTCTCGCGTCCGAACTCGTTGGCAAAGGCACCGACAAAGTAAACAAATTCCTCGGCAAAATCGGCCTGAACTTCAACTCGCAAAAAGTCCTCGACAAAGGCGCTTCGCTCCTCGGCAGCCTAGCACACAAAAAAGACACCCAGGCCGACATCAACATCTTCTCCGTCGCATCCGGCCACCTCTACGAACGTATGCTAAACATCATGATGCTCTCCGTCATGAAGCACACAAACCACACCGTGAAATTCTGGTTCATAGAGCAATTCCTGTCTCCGTCGTTTAAGTCTTTCCTCCCGCACATGGCCGCCGAATATGGCTTCACGTACGAAATGGTCACGTACAAGTGGCCGCACTGGCTGCGCGGCCAGACTGAAAAGCAGCGCGAAATCTGGGGCTATAAGATCCTCTTCCTGGACGTGTTATTCCCGCTCGACCTCGAAAAGGTGATTTTCGTCGACGCGGACCAGATTGTCAGGACGGATATGTTCGAGCTGGTGACGCACGATTTGCAGGGTAAGCCGTATGGGTTTACGCCCATGGGCGATAGTCGCACGGAGATGGAGGGCTTTCGCTTCTGGAAGACGGGGTATTGGGCGAATTTCTTGAGGGGAAGACCGTATCATATCTCGGCGCTGTATGTCGTCGACCTCGTCAAGTTCCGCCAACTCGCCGCCGGCGACCGCCTGCGCCAACAATACCACTCCCTCAGCGCGGACCCAAACTCGCTCTCAAATCTCGACCAGGACTTGCCAAACAACATGCAATTCAACCTGCCCATCCACAGCTTACCCCAGGAATGGCTGTGGTGCGAGACGTGGTGTAGCGATGAGGATCTGGCGAAAGCCAAGACGATCGATTTGTGTAATAATCCGATGACGAAGGAACCCAAGCTGGATCGCGCGAGGAGACAGATCCCCGAGTGGAATGTGTATGATGAGGAGGTTGGCGCGTTGGCGAAGAGGATTAGGGGCGAGAGGGAGAGTGCGGCCGTGGTGGATGTGCAGGCTGAGGAGCAGGTTAGGGAGAAGAGGGAGAAGGATGAGGAGAGGAGGGTTAGGGATGAGTTGTAGATGGGTAGGTGGATGTGTATGTAGATGTAGGGTTGTTCGGGATGGTATGCATGGCATGAATGGTAAGATGATTAGATATTAGATACGGATAAATGAAATGCGGGTATGTAGCTATAAGATCCCGACAGCGCCTTCTTTCGTCTTCTCATCTCAATTCCACAGCGTACAAAACAAGTATTCCCTCTTCCGCCCACCCGAGTGCGTAAAGCAGCAAAAGGATAATATACGCTAACATGTGCATCAACTAGGGCAGTAAATCCAGCGTCGGTGGTGAAATATATCGAAAAGCGAGTTGACTTTCGGGTTGAATATCGAGGGTCTTAGGCGTGAAAAGGTGGTATCGAAGAATCCGGCAGCAGCGGCCGGGACCGTACTCGTTTAAATGCAGCAGCGCGCTTCCATTCAGGCTCTTGACGCTACAAGAGCTCAAGTCGTTGTTGATGAAGTAGCACTCCCACTTAACATCCCCGCCGAAGCAGCAGTCTCCAGCGACACCTTCATCTCCAGCCAAGAGTAGAAATTCGGCGAATTACAGAAGCTCTCATAGAGTCCGTCCCTTGCTCTGTGACGTTGGATCGGACCTTGGCCGCGGAACTTGACGCTCGTACCGTACTTGCTCACACTGCTTAGGAACTCGGGTATCGAAAAGCTTGCGTATCGGTTGTTGCCGCCCGGTGTGACAACATTTGAGGTGGCGAGGTACCGATTGATGGGCGCGACGAATTGGGCTGTGAGCTCTGCGAAGTGCCGTCGAATGATAGGCCCAAGTTCACGCGTTTGGTCGCCGAGTTTGAGCATTGCCTCTACCTGCGAGAGGACGGTAGGATCTGATTTGAGAAAGCGCTTGGAGGGTGTGTGAACTTCTATGCCGCCGCCTGGAAGGTCAAGTAGGACGTTGCGACTTGACTTGTGATGGATGGAGTGGTGTCTTCTCGTTGGTACAGGACCTCCAAATTCCTGGAGATAGAGAATATGAGGTCGCATACGGTGGCTGATCTCTGCTGCGGCGATGATGCGCTTCAGGAGGAAAGGGTTGGTGATGCCGATGATGAACGATTGAGGTGTGCCACCATCGATCCCAATGCTCTTGAAGTCAGCTTGCATAGTCATGTATGGCTTCACTACTCCAGCGTAAGGGACTGGGCATATCAGATCCAAGAGCGATGACACCGCCTCGCTGGCTAACTGTGGCGACTTGGCAACGACGATGATGCTTTCGCACAAGACTAATTTCTCATACAGTACATAGAGGTCCGTTATACAGGGCATGAAATGCATGATGTTGTCCCAAGAGCCAATGGGCTCGTATGCATAGATTGAGCTACGCGAGTCAGAGATCAGGGGCGTCGGGCCTGGTAGACCTTGTAGTGGGAATGAGCGATGTGGTGCAATGTCCAATGTAACGATGGATCCGAGGAAGGGGAGCTCATGTCTTCCAACTTTTGGCGGTCTCCAGGCGAACATCTGGTTGTAGGCCGCTTGGAGTGTGACAGGATCGCTGATGACGCCAGTCTCGGTCATCTTCTGGAGAAGGCGACTGTGGAAAGAGGGAAAATTGTGGTGAGAGATCATCACCAAAGTTCGTTGATTGAAGCCTCTCTTCATTGAGTGATCGAATTCCTGGCGGAAGACACAAGTGCCGTAAAAGGTATCAGCACTGCCATGAGGGGCGTTGGGTGAGCTGAGCTTGACGTCTGGCGAGTTGTTGGTGATGGCAAAATTAAAGGCCAGGTCTTCGGCTGTTTCCGTATTTTGCTGTTCGGGAAAGCTACGTGCGGTTAGCGGGGTTACGTATCAGAATGAGGCAAGGTACCTGTTGAAGCATATTGCACTTAGATCTGCCGTCGTGAAGGGGACATCTGGAGGGTATAGAATTTCAATTTCTGGCCTACAAATAACTCAGTGAGTGATGGGAGATTTCTATGTATAGATATCACCTACCCTACGTCGACATTGAAATTGCAGACTATACTATTCATGTCAGTAGTTGGCAGCAAACACCAAGGCAGCACTCACAACGCCACAGCCCAGTGCTGAAAACCGCCTGTAGGGATCACCGGTTCTCGATCCATCTCTTTCTCCTGCTTCGGCCGGCGATTAGGATGGATAATCTTCTTCAGCTTCTCCATGTTCAAGTCGCAGAGGCACCTGACAGGTGCAGGTGAAGGATATCACGGTGTCAGACCGGAAAGGTGGTTGGGCGTGATTGGCAGGCTCGCGCAACGGTGTGAAGACGGCGCTTGACTAGCGGCGGCGGTCAGTCACCATTGTCGCTCGGTCCCATGAACGCGGGCAAGGCGTTGTTGTTATGGGGAGCTCTCATCGGGACGGTCGAGATGCGTGGTTGCTTTTGCACCATGTCTCGTCTATCAGCGGCTTCGAGTGAGCTGGTGCAGGGATTGTAGCGCCCGCCCCAGGCATGATGACGTACGTTTCCAGTCTCGCGTGCGGGTCTAGCCTCAAGTATTCAGAGGAAGCAACGACGCAGCGAACGAACAGGTGAATCGCGCCAACACTTCACAACTGCATGGTTCCAGTCCCCGCCCGCCGACACATGCAGCATGCCATATAAACGCCGCATCAACATGTAGCAGCGCCATACACACGCACACCAACATGGACCCAAACATTACAAAGGCACTTAACGACAAGCTCTACGACAAGCGCAAAAGTGGAGCCCTCGAGCTCGAAGGCCTCATACGAAATGCGTTGAACGCGCAGGACCATGACAGAATAGCCAAGATTGTGCATGAGCTCTGCCACGAGTACGCATACGCCGTCCACCAGCCCCATGCCCGCAATGGAGGGCTCATAGGGCTGGCCGCGGCCTCGATTGCTTTGGGACCTGTGCGTACTATGACACGGAAGGACCTGACCTGCAGCCTGACCATGCGTCTAGGAAGTCGCCCGCTATCTCGAGGAAATCGTTCCCCCAGTCCTGGCTTGCTTCGGCGACCCAGATGCCCGCGTCCGTTACTATGCCTGCGAGAGCATGTACAACATCGCAAAAGTTGCAAAGGGCGAGATTCTTGTCTTCTTCAACCAAGTCTTCGATGCGCTCTGCAAGGTGGGAATACCACGTGTTAGAGGAGGTGGTTATGACTAATTCACTGTGTAGCTTGCTGCCGACTCGGAGCTGTCCGTCAAGAATGGCGCAGAGCTGCTGGACCGCCTCGTCAAAGACATCGTGTCTGAGTCCGCTGCCACATATGTCTCGGTGTTGCACGCACCCGCGGAGCATTCCGACCAGCATTCACCCGATGGCCGCGATCCAGGCCTGCCCATGGCCTTCAATCTCGAACGCTTCCTACCACTCCTCGAAGAACGAATCAACGTGCTTCACCCCTTCACACGCTCCTTCTTGGTAGCTTGGGTGACTCTGCTAGACTCCATCCCCGACCTGGAGCTCATTGCTCACCTGCCCCGCTTCTTGGGCGGTTTGTTCAAGTTCCTCAGCGACTCCAATCAGGACGTATACACCATGACACAAGCTGCGCTGGATAGGTTCCTCATCGAAATTAGGAAGATTGCTAGGATCAAGAAGGGCATTGCGGAGAGCAAGAAGAGCCACAGCAAAGACGACCGTAGGCGCTCCGCCTCAAGCCTACAAAGCGGGCCAGAAGACGAGAGCGAAACGACGAGCGGCACCCCGGTCGAACAGCGCGAGCCAGTCGAAGACCGAGACGATGGCAGTGGGGACAGCAGATCTACAACCTCAAGCCATAGCGGAAAATCTGTCAACGGAGACGGCGACTGGATACCGGGACAGGACGTACATGTCGACCATCCGAAGATCCTTGAGATCCTGGTCGATTTCCTGAGCACCACACCAGGTCAGTGGCCCGTGTTGACACGTTGGACATAGCTAATCGTTCGCAGACGGAGAAGAGGAGCAGAACGAGATATTACTGACCGCGCTTCGGTGGATCGACAATCTCTTTGACATCTGTCCAGAAGACATGATGCCGTTTGTACCAAGCCTTCTGTCACATGTCCTGCCACGAATGTCTCACGAGTTGGACACCGTTCGCAAGGCAGCGGTAAAGGTAAACGCTTCGTTGATGGACTACATCATGTCACTATCCGACGACAATCGCAAGCCAGATGGCAGCGCGGGAGGTCAGATACAGCTACCGCCTTCGCTGTCAGAGCTGGGCAAGGAGCTCACCGGCACACAACGGCGAGACTCGAATCTCTCGGGAAGGTTGCTGAAGGCGGTAATCCGTGACCAATCTACCAGAGCAGAATCCATCGGTACGCGATCGCCCACACCCGCTGAAGACCGTGGGCCCTCACCACGGCCGATCCCGGAGCTGGACTACCAAGCTGCCGTCAGTGCTCTTACATTACAGTTCTTGAACGAACACGAAGCCACCAGAGTTGCTGCCATCGCCTGGCTTATTATGCTGCACAGAATGGCTCCTGGTCGAGTGAGTAGTACCTGCTCTTGTCCAGGAAAGACACTAATAAGTACAACAGATTCTCACAGTCGATGACGGCACATTTCCTGCTTTGCTTAAGACGCTCTCGGATCCCTCAGATGCAGTCGTGACGCGCGACCTTCTCCTCCTCTCACAGATCTCTCTACACAGCGATGATACATACTTCACCTCCTTCATGGTCAACCTCCTGAAGCTGTTCTGTACAGATCGTCGTCTACTGGAGACACGAGGAAATCTTATAATTAGGCAGCTATGTCTGACCCTCAGTGCAGAGAGGATCTACCGCACCATGGCGGACTGCCTCGTCAAAGACGAAGACATCGAGTTTGCGAGCATAATGGTTCAGAATCTCAACAACAACCTGATTACAGCGCCGGAGCTGGCTGACCTACGAAGACGACTCAGAAATCTGGACAATAAGGATGGCCAGACGTTCTTCGTCACCCTTTTCAAGGCCTGGTGTCACAATGCTGTGGCTACATTCTCACTTTGCCTGCTTGCTCAAGCCTATGAGCAGGCATACCACCTGCTACAAGTTTTGTATAGCGCGTCTTACCATGTGCAGCCAACAAACGCTAACGATGACAGTGGCGACCTCGAGATGTCCGTCAACATGCTCATCCAGATCGACAAGCTAGTGCAGCTCCTCGAATCTCCAGTTTTCACATGTACATCTCATTGTCCTCCCAACACACCCACCCCGCTAACATTCTTACAGACCTCCGCATGCAACTCCTCGAACCCGAACGCTACCCTCACCTCTATAAATGCATGTACGGCCTCCTCATGCTCCTCCCACAATCCTCCGCCTTCGCAGCCCTCAAGAACCGCCTCAACAGCGTCTCTGCAATCGGCTACCTGCACATAGTCCCGCGCGCGCCCAACTCGTACGTCCATCCTTCTTCCTCCTCCCCTAGTCTTAACCACTTGCGGCAAAAGAGCTCAGACGTGGGTTCGTCTAGTGGCAGTGGCACGCCGTCGGGCGCGCCTGGCAGCAACTTCGGAGAGGCGAGGAATCGCATCGGCATGGGGCTCAAGCCGAGGGAAGAGGAGAGCAAGGTCAAGTGGACCGAGTTGCTGGACAGGTTCAAGACGACGCAGGAGAAGGCAAGGAGGAGTCAGCGCATGGCTAGTATGGGTGAGGATCTGCCGATTAATGAGGAGAAGGAGAAGGAGAGGATGGGGCCTGCGGCGGTGCAGCCTAAGAGTGCTGGGGTGGGCAGGCCGGGGAGCCCGGCGGGTGCGATGAGGGCGCCGCCTACGCCGGTGGGTACGCCTGGTCAGGTTCAGGGACACAAGACGCGATCGAGCCTTAGTCTGGGTCGTTTTGCGGGCGGTGTTGGGGGAAGGAAGAAGAAGTAGCACTTCTTGGGGCGGTACAGATGTGAGTTGATGCACGATGGATAGTCTAGCGTTATTGCTGTTCTTGAGCATTCCTGGAGTTGGCATTTGATCATATTGTTCTTTTTTTTCCCATAGCATTGACGGCGTCAAATACACATTTACTCTTCCTCTCCTTTGACCATATCTCATCTATACCTTCCTTTCCGCCTCCTCACCCCATCGCCACCATCTCCCTCCTTAGCCTTCCCATTCCCATCCAGACCAACACTCTCCTCCTCACCCCCCTTGAACAGCACCCAACTCCTCACAATCTCCTTCACCTCCGGCTTCCTTCGCTCCGTCCTCTTCGCCTCCTCCACCTTTCGCACATACCCCCCATACACCACCACCTCGGCGATCGCGATGCCAAAACTCCCCGCCATGCTCAGCCCCAGCCGCTTCCCAACGCTCCAGTGCCGCGCGGCGACCCAGATGAATACTGCGACGCACACGATGGAGACGAGAATGTTTATTATGAGGATGATTTGCCGGTGGACTTCTTCGTAGGTGGCGTCGTTGTCGGGGGAGTCTGCCGGGGCGGAGGAGCCGAGAGAGAAAGGAGCGGCGCTGGGGAAGCGCTGCGTGAAGGATTCGCGGGTCGGGGGTGGGTGGAGCATGCGTTCGTAGGAGCGGGCTTCTTCGGCGGCGCGGAGGCGCGACATTAGGGCGGTGTATTGGGGGGTTTGGTGGCGGGGTGTGGGTGGGGGAGGGGTGTAGATGGTTGTGCGGTGGAGGAGGGATGAGAGGGATGTTGGTATGGGGTCGGTGGTGGTGGTGGTTTGTTCGTCGTCTTTACTGCTGTCTTCATTTCCTGAGATGGTTGCTTGATTCCTCTGACTTTCTGTCGTTGATATTTGTTCGGCATGCATCTTCAACAACCTCGACAGGTCGATCAGTTGACTATGCGAGACAGGGTTCCCAGGCTTTGGGTCCGCGAGTGTAGGTTCGTCAGCTCGGTGGAGTTCCGCAAAGTCATCCGGCGACACCGCTTCAGCTCTATCTAGCGCCCGGACGATACCGGGCGTCATGGTAAGCAAAACCATGGCTGGATGGTGTTGATGTCGGAGGGTCAGATCGCGTTGCGGCGAGATGACGCGCCGAAGATTGCCGACTCATGTTGGACAAGGATGGTGGTGCTAGCGCGCGTCATGATTATTCGACGTCCATTCCTAATTCTTCCTATGGCTGGAGATAGCTCGCTGTCACTCCCCCACCGCCGTATTCCGTCCTAAAACACTACGGACACACTCAATTGCAGCCCTGTATTCCTATTACCGCGGAATTTTGCAGAAAAATATAGATGACGAGTCGATCAAGCCGGCTCGCAACGAGCATTGCGCGACACCGAAATACATTCCGCCTCTCAACATGTCCTTGTAATAAAACCCTTCTTCGGCATGAGAATCCTAGCGCTTCCACAGTATGGCACCCGCCGCGGCGGCGGAATCAGTCTTCATGGGCGGCCGCTGTCAATGTTGCGCAGAACATCATGAGCTCCCCGCCACCAGACGCACCGATAAAAATGGACCCGTTCCAGACGGTTGCGAGAGAGATGAAGTTCCTCACAGGCAATATAAGACAACTGCTTGGGAGCGGGCATCCTACACTGGATACTGTGGCCAAATACTATACTCAAAGTGAGGGGAAATACGTACGACCGATGCTGGTGCTGCTCATGAGCAGAGCCACAGCACTCACACCTCGAACGCCAGCGTCAAGAAGAGATTCGGTGATTCCAGGTGTATTTGCAAGAGGAGGAGTGGACGCGCCCATCACCGACTCGAAGATCCTAGCAGACGAGAACCCGGACACACCGATAAGCAGTCGAAGCTTCGACACCGCGTACACATCTGGAGACAGCGACATCCTCCCATCCCAACGCCGACTAGCAGAAATCACAGAACTCATCCACACCGCCTCCCTCCTCCACGACGACGTAATCGACCACTCCGTATCGCGGCGCTCCGCACCTAGCGCGAACATTGAATTTGGAAACAAGATGGCAGTGCTGGCCGGCGACTTCCTACTAGGACGAGCATCCGTTGCGCTGGCGCGGTTACGAGATCCCGAAGTAATAGAACTACTCGCGACCGTAATCGCGAACCTCGTCGAAGGCGAATTCATGCAACTCAAGAATACAGCGCGAGACGAGAAAAACCCCTCCTGGACCGAAGATACCGTATCCTACTACCTGCAAAAAACATACCTCAAGTCCGCATCGCTCATCTCAAAATCATGTCGCGCCGCCGCTATCCTCGGTGGCTCGACGCCAGAAGTCGTCGAAGCAGCGTATCTGTACGGCAAGAACCTCGGCCTAGCGTTTCAACTCGTCGACGACATGCTAGACTACACCGTCTCGGGGGAAGAGCTAGGAAAGCCCGCTGGCGCAGACTTGGAGCTCGGACTGGCGACTGCGCCGTTGCTGTTTGCGTGGAAAGATAATAAGAGCCTGGGTAAGCTTGTAGGCAGGAAGTTTTCAATGGAGGGAGATGTGCAGAAGGTGAGTTCAAATTTTGAAGAATGGATATTGGGAGAGGCTAATATGTGGATAGGCACGTGAAATCGTCTCAGCGAGTACAGGACTTGAACAGACGCGCGTCCTGGCGCAGGAATACGTTGATAAGGCTATTGAAGCGATTGAGCCGTTTCCTGAGAGTGAGGCTAAGGCGGGGCTTGTGGAGATGTGTACGAAGGTTATGAAGAGAAGGAAGTGAAGAGGTGGGATAGGTGGAGGCATGTACGAGTAATGTCTTGATACGGCTGCATGTCCGCCAAAGAGGCTACGAATGGAGGCACTTTATAAGAGAAAAGCATCGCTTGTTGGCATTGTACTGCTCTACACTTCACACATCTTGCGGGATTTTGCCATTCTGTATATATAGTGCGCTTGGCACGTTTACGGGCTTCGAGCGCTCATGGATCGAGGCATTTTCAAGACATTCATGAGTCATAAAGGCTCTATTGGGGTATCTCATCTCATCTACCAAGCGCGCAAACCCTCCTCCAATCCAAAACTTACCACATCCCACCCGTCCCCGACATCCAAACTCATCTCAACGTCCATCTTACCCGAACGGATTCGGCGGCAAGATATCCGGATCATACTCATTCGCCTCCTTCTCCTCAACCTCCGCATCAACTTCCATCTTCACGCCATTCACCTGCGGCTTATCCACAGCCCTCCAAATGCGAATCGTGCGATCAAGCCCCGCGCTCGCAATAATGCGGTCAGTGGGATGCGCATCGACTGACAGGACTGCATCACTGTGCCCCTCTAGTCGTTGCAAAACGTCCTTGGAGCTAACATCCCACAGCACGACGCCGCCGTCCTCGCTCCCGCTCGCGATGAATGCGTGTTGGTGTGGTCCAGGCGCAGGAGCGCCATACGTGCCAAACGCGCCGCTCAAGCTGTATTGCTTGTTCGCGTGGCCCTGGTACGTTTTGACGCATTTGCCTTTTCCGTCGATGTAGTTCCAGAGACGAATGCAATTGTCGAGTGTCCAGGCGAGGATATATCGTCCGTTCGGGCTGAAGCGCACGCATGTAACGGGCGCGTTATCTTCGTGGACGATGGTGCGCAAGCATTGGCCCGTTGCGGTGTCCCAGACGCGGATCAGGCCGTCGTGCGAGCAGGATACAATGAGCGTGCCGTCGCGCACGAAGTCGACCGATGAGACTGGGTCCGAGTGCGCGGGGAGCGAGCGCATTACGCGGGCGGCGCGCACGTCCCAGAGGAAGACGGCTTCGTCGTAGGAGCCGGAGACGAGCATGTTGCCTTTCGGGGAGAAGCACAGCGTGTAGACGTAGTTGTGGTGGCCGAGGAGGGGCGTGGGGTGTGCGAGGCCGGTCTGCGTGTCCCAGAGGCGTATGCTCTTGTCATCGCTTCCTGAGGCTAGGATCTTGGAATCGGGACTCCATGTCAGGGCTGATATGCCTGCGAGGTGGCCTTCGAGCGTGTGTTCAAGCGCACCGGTGCTGGCAGACCACAGCTTGATGGTGCAGTCTGAGGAAGCGGATGCGAGTGTGCGGCCGTCCGGGGAGAACTTCACGAGCGATATTGGCTTCTTGTGGCCGCGGAGGATGAGGGTGGGTGTGTAAGTGAGGTGGGTCGGTTTGGTCGGGGGAGGGGTGGTGTTGCGTGACGATGATCTTGAGCCCGATCTTGAGCGTGGTGAGGAGTAGCGTCGATCTCGATACCGCCGCTCATCTTCGCTGTCTTCTCTGCTGTAACGGCGCGGGCGTTCGGCGATGCGGTATGTGGGTGAGGCATTGGGTGGTGTGCGGGATGCTGAGCGTTTGCGGGGCGGCGCATCGTTGTAGTCATCGTTTTCATCGCGCCGCCGTTTGGGAGTGGTCGAGCGGGTGTTGTCCATGGTGTTTGCAGTTGCGAAAGCTCGTGACTGAAGGAGAGTCGCGTCTAATCGACAATTGAAGATGCCGCCGTTAGCGCGTTACGATCCCTGTCCCTGCAGCAGCGGCCCCAGTGATTTCCCCAGTTACATCATGGCAAATCAACACACACTCACAAACCTCACAATGGCTTCAGAGCAGCCGCCGTCAAACCTCAGGATCTTGTCGCTCAATTGCTGGGGCCTCAAGTTCATAGCGAAGCTGCGCAACGAGCGCCTCGAGGAAATCGGCAACCAGATCGCCGCTTCGGACCCCCGGCCAGACATTGTCGGTCTGCAAGAGTGCTGGACACAGGAAGACTACAATGTGATACGCGAGAAGACGCGGCACTTTCTGCCGTATGGCAAGTTCTACTGGAGCGGCATCTTTGGTGGAGGACTGGTGATTCTATCAAGATGGCCGATTGAAGAGAGCAACATGGTTCGGTATCCGCTCAATGGTCGACCCGCTGCTTTCTACCGTGGAGACTGGTTTGTGGGCAAGGGCGTTGCGTGTGCACGGATACGAATCGGCCCGGGTCCAAGAGACATTGCAGAGGTCTTCTGCACACATGTACCGTCACTGAGTCCCTGCCCTTGGAGCCTCCACTGACTATTGACAGCTCCACGCCCCCTACGAAAGCGAACCACACGACTCGTACATATGCCACCGAACAGCCCAGGCATGGGAGATAACAAAACTCATGCGGGCAGCGGCCGAGCGTGGACACCTGGTGATTGGCTTGGGAGACTTTAACATGATTCCGCTTTCACTGGCGCACCGCATAGTAGAAACACATTCACCCGTCCGAGACGTGTGGCGCATACTACACCCAGAGTCCTCAGTCGGCGCAGCAAGGGACAAGGTGGAGCAGCTTCGTGGTGTGCCCATGCCCACGGCAAACTTCAATCTCACCGAGAATGGAGCCACGTGTGACAGCGAGCTGAACTCGTGGCGGTGGAATCAAGCACACAGAAAGCGCCTGGCAAAGGGCGAAAACGTGCAGATAGATCCTGCCGTCGAGGACCCGAACGCGAAGCGACTCGACTACATCTTCTTCAGCAGTGGACGATACCACGACGCCGACACTGGTGAAGATAGCGCGGAGTGGGAGCTGGAGGATGTCAATGTTGGCATGACAATGCGCCATCCGACACTACACTGCTCGCTCAGTGATCACTTCTCCGTCGAGGCAACGTTGATACGGGGCGCAACGTCATCCTCAGCGGCCCATCCGTCACTCGTTGCATTGCCCGAGCGCTACCTGCCCATCGAGACATACGACGAAATCCTGGCGGCCACGCTCAAGTACGAGGTCCGAGAGCGGGTGCAACGCAAGCTGCGCATAGGTCACTTCTTCTACCAGCTCTCCCTATCTGTCGGATGCTTGATTGGCGTGTGGTGGTCGCCGCATAACTACGTGTCCTTCATACTGATGCTACTGAGCACAGTCGGAATGAGCGTGGGTGTCATTGATGGCTTGATGGGCTTTTTGTTCGTTGGAAGCGAGATGCGGGCGCTCAAGGAGTTTGAGTGGGAGGTTAGAAATGCTCGGGAGCGGGCGCTGAGGCTGCGTGGAAAGCCGAATAGCGAGGCTGCATAGTGTTACATAATTCACAGACATTCCGTCCTTTGGAGCTAGTCGTTGGGGTGCATGGTGGAGGATGCGCGCAAGGCGTCGCGACGCGTCCGGGGCTTGAAAGCCAAGACATGCTTGTCCACCACCACCCATGGCACCAGGTCTCTTCGCGCCTTCCTTTCAAACTTCACATACCTACCTCCCACCCCACACATTAACCACCCCACCGTAGTCCAGACGTCGTATCTTGTCCTTCCACTGACTCCACGTCAATCTTCGAATATACACATAGCCTTTGTTGTCGCCCGTGCGACAGATCGCGAGGATGAGCGACTCGCAGCCGCAGCAGGCGCAAGGTGGCCAGCAACAGCCACAGCAGCTCCTGCGAGCTGACGATATTCTCAAGCTCCAATGTCTTCCCGAAGACGAGAAGCAGAAATACCGTCTCATCATGATGAACTTCTGGAACATTTCCAACAATAACCCTGCAGGATCCACGGAACACACTACCGCCCGCCAGAAGCTTGTAGAATGGTCGACCAAGTTCATATACCGCGAGAGACAGTACCGCACAAAGCAGAAGCAGATGCAGCAGCAGGGTGGGCAAGGGCAAGCCAGCCAGGGCAACCAGCCTCCACCGCAGAATCAGGGCGCACAGCAGAACCAGGCTCAGGTCAAGGTAGAACAGCCACAGGCCCTCCAGAGGGCCGCCGAGGAAGTCACCGCGCCTCAGCAGTCTCAACCACAGCAGCCGGGTCAAGGTCAACCTCAGCAACAGCCCGGCCAAGCCCAAGCTGGGCCTCGTCCAGGCCCGCAACCACTCAACGACCAGCTCGCTAGGCACGTCCAGGAGTTTCCAATTCATCTACCACCGCAAAACGCTCCTCCCTTTGGAAGTGCAGACTATGAGGCCAAGATCAAGGACTATCGGCAAGGCTATATGAACCTACTGGTCAAGCAGGCAGGGCTCGCCGAAAATACCAAGAAGATCAAGCTGCAGATTGAAGAGCGGCAAAGAAACGGGGTCGACGTACCTCAGGACATGCTCATGATGCGGGCGCGCGGCGAGAAGGAATATGCCAACACTAAGGGGCAGGTAGACAACTTCCGCAAACTGCAAAGCTCCTGGAAAGCGGAGAAAGAACGACAGCAGGCGCAACAGGGTCAAGGGCAACAGGCTTCCATGGATCAAGTGCAGGCGCAGCACTCGGCCCAATCTCCTCCGCAACAACCAATGCAACTTCAACAACCACCACAAAGACAGCTTTCACAATCCAATATGCATATGCAAACTCAGATTAAAGAGGAGCAGCCTCAGATAAAGATCGAGGGCGGACAGGTACCGCAGGCACAGCCGGCAGCGCAGTTCAACATGCAGGGAAACCAGCAGCAGCCGCCGCAGAGTATGCAGATGCCGCCTTCACAACAACAGGCGCGTCCGCCTCCCGCGCCTCATTCACAGTCGATGCCGCCAAACCAAGCCCAGCAATTCGCGCCGCCCGGCCAACAGCAACATCACATGCAGCAAAACCGGCCACAGATCAACCCTCACCAAGCGAACGCACACCAGCATCAGAACAGCAACTCGCCTCATCCGCAATCTGCAACGTCAAACGCGCCAGGCCCGCCAGTCCCGCTCTCTCACCAGGCGGCGGTCAGCGCTGCAAACCGATCGTACACCGACCCTCAGCGCACAAACACTCCGCTGCAACAAGGCGGTCAAGGCAATTTCGGCAGCCGCGAGCGCGAACTCAACAACCCGAAGATGCCCATACCTCGCCACCTCAACGTCACTTCACCCGCTCCAGTGCACATGGGTCAGGCTCGTCCTACTATGAGCGGTCCCACCAACGGTGCACCTGGTCCAATGGGTCAGCCAGTCATTCCGCGACCTCCGCCGTTCCAGCTTGAAGGTGAGGGTGATCGTGTGCTCAGCAAGCGCAAGCTCGACGAGCTCGTTCGGCAAGTCACGGGTGGCTCGGAAGAGGCGCTGACTTCGGAGGTGGAAGAGGTAAATGAAGCGCTGTCATTCATAGCCAGCCGCAAAATACTAACAGTGTCTTAGGCGGTTTTACAACTCGCAGACGACTTTGTCGACAACGTCATAGGCAGCGCGTGCAAGCTCGCCAAGCTCCGCGAGTCGCCTCAGCTCGAGATTCGCGACCTCCAACTCATCCTTGAGCGCAATTACAACATTCGTATTCCGGGCTATGCCTCCGATGAAGTCCGCACGGTCCGCAAGGTCGTGCCGGCTGCGGGTTGGGTGGACAAGATGAAGGCAGTCAATGCGGCCAAAGTCATGGGTGGCAAGACCGATTAGCCGTTCTGCTTTTCTTTGATCTTTGTGCTGATTGCATATTTGTTTAGAATCGGGCAATGATATCATTCACATTCTACGAAGTATCTTCAATCTCAACACCGTTCCGACTCAGAGCTTCATCACCGTCTTTGTCCTTCATAATAATACGCCATGCATTCACGGTCACCCAACTTGCAACGAGTATCTTCTATGTGATCAATGCCTGAATCGCGGCATGATTGAACTAGGGATAGACTGGCCGCCGCCTGAAGTTAGAGACACGAGTCACTACCAGTATGAACCTCCGGCCAGACGTATAAACAACCAGCTTCAGCAATTCTGCCTCTTCGTTCCACCTACAGCTCCACGGCCAAGCCAAGATCCGTCCAGTACCACCATTCCCAATTCTCCACAGCAAACTCAACAGTCAGTTCACGTCCCGCCTGCATCTCTGCAGCCCAGCGGATCCTCCACGGCTACTTCCTCCTCTCCGCAATCGACATATACGCTCCTCCCAACACCTCCTGCACAACAGCCCCGATCAGAAACAGGACTCATACCACCAAACCGATTCAAATCTCTAAATCGCAAATGCAGGTCTTGCAAAAGGGTCAATGCTTCATGCGACCGTGCCCGTCCCATGTGTGGGCAGTGCGCCCAGGCGCTCTCTGACCCTTACTGTACATATATGCCGCTGGGGTCAGTTCGAGGGAGGAGCCAATTCAGGATATGTTGCGAACAGTGCCATGGTAAGCGCGCAGCTTGCGATGGAAACGGTATAGATCCTTGTACGAGTTGTTGTAACCGGAGGACAAGAGTGCTCAGTACGGGAGGGTGTCACTATGCTCGAGAGTGAAGTTTGGGTTCTGTTCTATTGGGGAAAGGGGCAAAGTTGTCAGCTTGTCTCGGTCCGGGGAGGAACACGTCCTTATTTAGTGAGAGGGGTGGATGCGCGATATTGATTCAGTGTGGATATTGCTGGTTTCGAGTTGTGGCGACTTGGCTATTCTTATGCATTTCATGTCCATTTTTTCTTGTATGCCGCTCGTACAGCATCAACTATGAAACACGCACTTTGCGGACCCATGACGGACCGCTGTAGTTTCCAACAGCACCCATACACCATCAACTAAAACACACGGCTCTTTAGTTTGTGCACAAACACTTATTTTTCATCCGCCTTCACAACACCATCTCTGGCATTGAGCCAATTTCACACCATCCACTTCACTCCACTGCCAGAAGATATCTCATACCAAACACACACACTACTACCGGTCCCTACCTCACACATGGGCAAAGTACCATCGAAAACACCTGCCCACCAACACCCGCACATACTCGTCTCCCCGTTGCTACCTAGGTAGCGTCATTGATGCGGAAATCTAGATAGATATATACCTTCCAACCTCACAGGTCGATATGATCATGCTTCGCGCGCAAGGAACTACGTATCCACTACAACGCAGAACAGTAGCTATTTCACTAGAAACAGAATCACTGTGAGAGAACTTTATGGGAAAGGGAAGAGACGTCAGATTTAATGCGGCGATTGAGGTGTAGTTGTTGCGTACATGCCAACTTGTAGGCCTTAGTACCCGTTACCCGAATAGAATTGAACAGTATGTACGTTGTATTTTGATGCATTCACTCCGTTAATTCTATTTAGTAGTCTTGAGTACACAACGGTACGCAGCTAAATTGACCTTTCATTTACCACATAAGCGGACACCCTCGTGTCTGTCGTGTTTGGTGGAAATGCAGATTCAAAGAAAACTGTTATCAATTCAGGGGGGGGGAACATTACGTCAATGAATCACAAGTGCAAGACAGAGAATGCGATGCATTTTGAAGAGATTGGATGATTTGATGTGCTAGCTGCTTAATCGTTCAAGCCCACCGCAGAGAAAATAACATATACAGAGAAGACATTAAACGTAAAAGGTATCGAGCGCCATCTTAAATCTCAAATCGTCCTGCTTTGTGCATTGCCAATCTTTCGAGTGTTCGTAACGCCATACCAAGCCAGACCATCGCATCGTGTCGTCATCGCCAAGCCATCACAAGCTTATCGCACGATGCCGCCCTCTTTGCCCGGTGGTGGGCCTGGAGGAGGTTGGTACCCAGCGCCACCACCGTACGCAGGCTGAGGCTGTTGGAGTTCGACGCCGCTTTGTTGCTGGTAGTAGCTCTGGTTTGCGCCGTTCGTGCCGTTTCCATAGTAGCCGTTGTTGGCGTTGTTGACTGGTTCGTTCGAGTACGGTGGTGCGGGCTGCTGGTTGTAGTTGTTGTTGTAGTAGGGTTGCGCATTTGTGTTTTGCCCAGGGCGGGCGGCCCAGCCAGTGCCATAGAAGGGTTGGCGACCGGCCTTACGGCGCTTGCGTGCTGTTAAGCAACTGGAGTTTGTTAGTGTGAGGTGCATGACGCTGGAAGTGAGGGAGCTTACCTGCAGAGCACAAAGAGGAGGAAGAATCCGATGACTACGACGGCAAGAACGACCCATCGTACCCATGTGTCCCAAGCGCTGCGACGGCAGGTGTAAATCTGACCCGTATATCTGTTGCGACACCTAGCCATCGTGTATTAGCTTTGTGTAGGTGTTGGTGTTGTTCGTGGATGAGCGTGAAAGTGGTGTTGTGGAATGGAGAAGTGAGAGGGTTCAAGGAAGGATGTAGTCGCAACACCTTCCGCTCGAGTGTTATGACGTGTGCGTATAACCACCCGGGGACAAGGCATATAAAGACTGTGCACGCCAAACAAGGACACTGCCACCATGGCGAACTTACGTATATTCATAATCGTCATCATATTGCCGAGGAGCGAGATGCATCGTGACTAACAGAAACAAGCACTTGGCTTGCGTAGGATTTAGGAGTTGGAGTATTGAAGTTTGCGATGATGAGAGGTCGAGTGAACGGCCAAAGGTGGAGATGCTGGGTATGACGACGCAGACAAGCTTAAGAGGGGAATGATGCGGCCGACTCAGCCACAGCCAAGCTCGTTCGCTTCACCGAGCCGGCAAGAGCGGAGTTGCTGCGACTGGCCCGTGACGACGCCTGCTTATATCCTATTCGCCAATGCGCGGGATTTGAGAAAGTTTGGTCCAGCCTGCTGAAGGTTCGTGATGAGGGCGCAGTGAAGATAGCGTGATCGAAGTGCGTGGCATGTCTTTCGAGGTGTTTGTTCGAGCAGGGGACGCGAGCCTCGGGCTGATGGTCAGACACGACATCTTATAGCAATCGTCTTTAGCAATCGTCTTTTGTTTGAGCGTGATCGCGCATTGATGTTGGACCTGGGCAAAGTCCTGGTGTTTACGAGAATCAGGCGAACGCGATTTATCGAACGCCTGATCACCCTCGGGTATAGCCACATCAGCTCCTGTATTCCCTAGATTTGCTGGTCTTGAACTTGTTAGTAGCAGAGTATACGCGGGCAAACGCTGGAGTGGCTTACCACTGCCAACACTTGAGTGGCTGAAGGTGACAAAACCTCAAGTGGCTCAAGATGGCAAACGCTCAAGTGGCTCTGTCTGTCACATGTGAGGAACAGCCGTTTCGATCTTACCACTTCATACATGCCTAACCAGGATCGCATCTTACTCTCCTAATTCAGCATCAATTACGCATCGCAGGGCCGAACTTTAACTCAAGCTCGTATACTGATGACAATGTCAAACAATACAGGCGGCTATGAGATGCAAATTATAAGTCCTCGTAATAGCTTTCGAACAGATACAACCGCGCCACACCATACGCATTCCACTCCACTCCACTTCCCACCAGCCTCATCCCATCCCATCCCATAACATTCCTCCAGCCACACCACCGCCACACCCAATCCATTCCACCCCAAAACCCATCACCCCATCGCGTCTTCCTTCCATATTCCTTCCCCCTCGGCTCCTTCCCAGTCCCTCCATCAGCGCGCAGGGATCCCACATCCTCCCCCTTCCCCCTGCACCCAATCACAGCGCGCGAACGACAATTTCCCTGGGACCGCGCTAATGCAGGATGAGTTGTTCAACTGCTGTCTGCTCATGGGTCCCACAGTATGTTGGCCAGCGGATTCGCGGGGAGGAAGCGTGAATGTGGGATATAATAGTTTCAATGCGCCAGTGTTGCAGAAAATTCTTTGCCCGTTTATACCTCGTTTTGCTGTTGCGCTTTTTTGGTGCGCTTGCGCCGTCGTGCGACTGCTGAAAGACGGAAAACATCACTGATGCGACGATTGCTTTTTTTTTTCGCGGAATATGGGCGCGCCGAAGCGCTGGGTTTGCCTTCTTAGTCGGAATTCCAATGCGCTTTGCACGGGTGAGGTCCAGCGCACTCGATTAGGTCACATGTCACGAGCATTTGCACGCGCCGAGTCACGATTCTGGAACGAAACAAAGAGTTACCATTACGGAGACTGTAGAAGCTGGATACTCTGATGCGACATACAACAACGCTGGCATGCAATGCATATCGCCTCGAACCGAACGCTCCACCTCTTTTCGCATCGCTGCACCGCTCGAATCGCTGCACCGCTCGAATCGCTCGCCAGATACATGGGATGAAGACATGGAAACAAATGTACTAGAAAATAATCGCGCCTCTTGCAGGTCATCGGAGTCCTCAACAAGCCAACAAGGATGATCGTATAGGTGAATGGTAGGAGCGGAAACGTGCTTGAGCTGAGGAACCGAAAATGGCCATCGCTAGCCTGCAGAGCGATCTGCCGTCTTTTCTTCCGTCACGTCGTAAGAATCATTAAGTATGTCGTAGAATGCTGACGCCCGTTATTCGTGAGAACGTGGGCACATCAGGGTCGTGAAAGTCGCAAAGTCGCGAAACACCGAATCGAGTCGAATGCGCTCCGAGCGGCACGTGTCGCCGGTCACGTTACCGTCGAACCGAACAACAACCTACTTGCTCGCACGAGCAATCAGCCACTGGAGGACTGCGTCGAGGTTCGTCTCTTCCTTTGCGCTGATACCGTAGCAGCTCACCTCGCGGTGCGTCACTGCTTTGAGGTCCAGCGCCTCGATCAGCTCATCAACCGAGAGCTTGTTAGGAAGATCAGACTTGTTGCCTAGGACGAGCAGAGGGATGCCTTCTAGTGCCGGCTTCTCCAAGAGGAGGTTGAGTTCCTCGCGCGCGACCGGCAGAGCCTCCTTGTCAGCTGAGTCGACGATAAACCTGGCGCGATCAGCGGCGACTTTCCGACACATGCAAGGAGCCTTACACAATAGCGTTCACGCCGCGGCAGTATCGCTCCCACATGGAACGAAACCTAGGCTGGCCTCCGAGATCCCAACTATTGCCGCTGGTCAGCAGATGCACTTGGGATGCGTAGATTGCCATGCACCCCGCAAGGCTGGCCCAAAATGGCTTGGCGCTGCAGGAGCTGGACATGTGAGACTGGGGCCAATATCAGGTACTCACCACTTCAAGGTTACATGGCCCTTCTGGACGCGCTTCATGTTGAAGCCCACGGTGGGGATGGAGCTGTGCCCTTGTTAGCGCTCGGACCTAGTGTGATGGTCTCATGGTAGCGTGCAGCAGCAGAATCGGGACAGCGATGGAACGCTATTGCCGCCGGCTTGCGCAACATGAGCTTGATGTTGACGTACTCTACAGTAAACTCTCCTCCCTAGACACCGTCAGTCAGCACAACTTCGCCCAGGCACAGTCATGTCCGTTTCAGGAAGGGACTCACCGCCAGAACTCGCAACAGCGAAGTCTTGCCCGCGTTCTGCAAGCCGATCATGGTGATGTCCATCTCGGTCGCCCTGCACGGTGAAGGCTGTCAGCAATCATCTCTGGTCTTGGTCGCACACAACTTTGCTTTTTTCTTGGGCCGATGTCGATGGGGTGGAAGTATCAAATAGCGCATCAGGCATCCAGGCCTGCGCATGGAGATGGATGATGGGAGTAGGCATACCAGAACAGGCGCAGCAGCCAGTCATAGATGCGACGGAACAGGTTCGCCATGGCGGTCGAGCGGGCAGTGCGGGTGGCTCGAGGATGTTGTTGTCGGCGTGCGCAGGACTGGCGATGGTGGATGATGGTGCTGGAGTCTGCGAACCTGGATCCTTGAAGCGGGGTCTTTTCTCGGGTAGTAGTAAGGCGATCACGCCGAGTGTTATGTAGCAACAACAGTGAATTGAGCAGACGTCTTCCGGCACATGCGCAGACAGCCAGCAATGAGAGAGAAAGCGAGGATCAGGAGCTGTGCCGCCCAAAAGGAAAAGCTAGGAACCTGCGCGGTCGTGGTGTGCTGCATCAAGCCGCCCGCGCAGGTGACATCGGCACGGCCAATGATGGCGAGGCGCTACAGCGGAGGACCCGCAGAAAATGTTCAAGAAGTTCGCGACGAATTTACGTGAGGCACACCCGCAACCACCGCGCCCGCCCGCCGCGACTGGGACGACACTCTGCACGCCATCGTGAGCTGCGCCCGTATTCCCGTAATCTCGCCTCTTTTTTACCAAAGCCGCCCGCCTCGCAGCAATGGCGCCCGCCAAAACGACGCAGGCGCAAGACACGCAGCCGCCATCCTGGGGGACTGCATACGATACCGTCCGGCGCCACAAGCTCTTCTCGAACCCGCCCAAGGACAAGACGGCATATCCGATGCTGGCCGAGGCCGTAGACCCCCACATCAACTCCTTCAACACCATATTCTCGCCTGGAGGCCAAATTGAAGAGGCCCTGAAGGACATTGGCACCAAGGTCTTCCTCGACGGCAACCCGTATGCACAGCCCGAGCAGATAGGCGCGCGGAACAGGCTCAGCGTGCGCATACAGGACGTCTTCCTCGACAGGTCCGTTCTGCCGCCCTCGAACAAGGTTGCGCTCAAGAACCGCAAAATCTACCCCGCCGAGTGCAGAGAGCGGCATGCCACCTACCGCGGCAAGCTGCGTGCACGACTCGAGTTCAAGGTCAACAATGGCGACTGGCGGGAGGAGGTGTGCGATCTGGGCAACATCCCCATCATGCTGAGGGTAGGATCTGCCCAAACACCCGGGACGCACACGGCATCGGCGTGCTAATTTCCTCTAGTCAAATCGGTGCCATCTCGAGAATTTCAGCCCCGATGAGCTGGTCAAGGCGAAGGAGGAGAGCGAAGAGCTCGGCGGATACTTTATCGTCAACGGCATCGAGAAGATAATCCGCATGCTGCAAGTAAGATGTCTGAAGCCAGGCATGTGTATTCTCTACTGACTTATTCCAGGTCAATCGTCGCAACTATCCCATGGCCATCAAGCGTGGCGCCTTCACAAACCGCGGTCCTGGCTATACGCCATACGGAATCCTCATTCGGTCCATGCGCCCCGACCAGACGTCACAAACGAACGCCCTGCACTACCTCAACGATGGCAACGTGAACTTTCGCTTCTCGTGGAGGAAGGCCGAGTATCTCGTGCCCGTTATGATGGTGCTCAAGGCGCTGGTCGAAACAAACGATCGGGAAGTCTTTGAGGGCCTGGTTGGTGCGGCCGGCTCAGAGGGGCTTGCGGAGAAACAGTTTGTGACCGATAGAGTGGAACTGCTCCTCCGGACGTACAAGGTCTACGGCCTGCACTCTCGCGCAAAGACCAGGGCGTATCTGGGCGCAAAATTCAAGGTCGTGCTACAGATCCCTGATGGTGGGTAATGTTTAAATTAATCTGAGACGTACACTGACTGCAAGTAGATACATCCGACGAAGACGCAGGAGCCGAGTTTCTGAGGAGGATTGTCCTGCCGCATTTGGGAGCTTACAACATTACACCCAGTCAAGACGCCGACAAATTCCGGATGCTTCTCTTTTCGATCCGCAAATTATACGCACTAGTCGAAGGCGAATGCTGCATAGATAACCCAGATACGGCTCAGAGCCAAGAAATCCTGCTCGGTAAGTGATGCTCTATGCAAGTCGATGGCTGAGACAAACACTGACTGGTGCCCTATTCTAGGTGGACAACTGTACGGGATGTAAGTAAATACACCGCAAACCAAAGTACGCCATTAATCGATATCGCAGGATACTCAAGGAGAGATTAGAAGACTGGCTGCAATCAATTCGTCCAGCCCTGCAAGACTGGATGAGGCGATCCGAGTACCAGAAGCCCTTCACAAGTCAAGAATTCATGAAGGAGTTCAACTCAAAGGTGCTTCGGAGAACACAGACGAATATCGGACAGGCGATGGAGTATTTCCTGTCTACCGGCAATCTTATCAGCCCTACTGGGCTCGATCTCCAGCAAACCGCGGGCTTTGTCGTCGTTGCTGAAAAGATCAGTAAGTGCATGCGTGCGAATTGCGTGTGATACATATACTGATCGATTGTTATAGACTTCTATCGGTTTATTTCCCACTTTAGGTAAAAGCCCCTTGGTTCCGATTGCCTGTGAAACATTAACTGACTTGGCGTTTACGCCATGTAGAATGGTCCATAGAGGCGCGTTCTTCGCGGAACTTAAAACCACGACCGTGCGAAAGCTGCTTCCAGAAAGCTGGGGGTTCATGTGTCGTAAGTATACAGAAACTGGCCATGTGGAGGGACACTAAAAATGTGACAGCTGTCCATACACCCGATGGTTCGCCTTGTGGACTTTTGAACCATTTCGCGCACAAGTGCAAGCTGGCAACCTCGAACGTGGATGTCTCAGCGATACCTAAGCTGGTCGCACAACTAGGTGTTTCTAGTAGAAGCTCTGCAAGCTTAGATCATTCCGTTGTGGTTAGCTTAAACGGGCGCGTTTTGGGCTACGCCTCGCCCAAGCAGGTGAAACACATCGCGGACACCCTTCGATATTGGAAGGTCGAAGGCACGCACAACGTCCCACTAGAGCTGGAAATTGGATACGTTCCAAACTCAAGTGGCGGACAGTACCCCGGACTTTACCTGATGGGACAAGTCGCTCGGATGTACCGACCTGTGAAGTATCTTCCGCTCGGCAAGCTCGATTACGTCGGACCCTTCGAACAACCTTACATGTCGATCGCCTGTACAGATGCCGAGATCGTATCAGGTGACTCAACACATGTCGAATTCGATCCAACCAACATTTTCTCCATCGTGAGCAACATGACACCCTTCTCCGACTTCAACCAGTCTCCACGTAATATGTATCAATGTCAAATGGGAAAACAATCCATGGGAACGCCTGGAACAGCTCTCCGGTATCGCACGGACAACAAAACCTACAGATTACAGACCGGTCAAACACCAGTAGTAAGGGCGCCCCTGCACAATGAGTACGGCTTGGACAACTTCCCGAACGGGATGAACGCCGTTGTGGCGGTCATTTCGTACACTGGGTACGACATGGGTAAGCCTCCAATCTCACCTCGTCAGCAGGCTATAGACTAATCTCGGTTAGACGATGCTATGATACTCAATAAGTCCTCACATGAGCGTGGTTTCGGTCATGGAACAATTTATAAGACCAAGATCTGCGACCTCGAGGAGAATGGCCGCAGGAACAGATCTGGAAAGACAATCTCCAAGCTTTTTGGTTTTGCGCCCGAAAGTTTGGTGCAGGCCGACAAGAAAGAGACCCTCGACGAGGATGGTATGCTTGAGGTCCTTATACGCATGAGACATACACTAACCTTGTATCACATAAAGGCTTGCCTCGCATTGGCGCATTGATTCGCAACGGTGATGTTATCGCAGCCTGGCATACGGTCTCGTACGACGCAGCGACGGACGATTACATCAACCGCGATGCCAATACCCAGTACTTCAAATACAAGGAAGATGAAGTCGCCTTCGTTGAGGAGGTAAGGATCATCGGAGCTGAAGATGGTACACAGCCTTGCCAGAAGCTCTCGATCAAGCTTCGTGTCCCCCGGTCCCCCGTCATCGGTAAAGTTGTCTTCCAAACTCATGTGAGACGTACACTGACTTCTTTGCAGGTGATAAATTCTCCTCTCGCCACGGACAAAAGGGTGTCGCCTCTCAGAAGTGGCCCTCAATCGACATGCCTTTCTCTGAGTCAGGAATGCAGCCGGACGTAATCATCAACCCACACGCCTTCCCGTCCCGAATGACAATCGGTATGTTCGTTGAGTCGCTCGCTGGTAAAGCCGGCGCCTTGCACGGCATCGCTCAGGACAGCACGCCTTTCCGCTTCGACGAGCAAAACACAGCCGTCGATCACTTCGGTCATCAACTCATGAAGGCGGGCTACAACTACTACGGCAACGAGCCTATGTACAGTGGAATCACAGGCCAAGAACTTGCCGCA
Organism: Ophiobolus disseminans; assembly: GCA_010093685.1. Classification (NCBI taxonomy): domain Eukaryota; kingdom Fungi; phylum Ascomycota; class Dothideomycetes; order Pleosporales; family Phaeosphaeriaceae; genus Ophiobolus; species Ophiobolus disseminans. Next base: position 234,587 of record MU006244.1, on the reverse strand, counting down.
GATATCTACATTGGAGTTGTCTACTACCAACGACTTCGTCACATGGTGAACGATAAGTACCAAGTCCGTACCACTGGCCCAGTCAACAGCACAACTGGCCAGCCCATCAAGGGACGTAAGAAGGGTGGTGGTATCCGTGTCGGAGAAATGGAGCGCGACGCTCTTATCGCTCATGGCACTGCTTTCCTCCTCCAAGACCGCCTGATGAACTGCTCCGATTACACCAAAACTGCCGTATGTCGCGAATGCGGCTCTTTCCTCTCGACTGCGCCCACCGTCTCCGAATATGCGCGTAAGAAGGACCGCGGCGGCTCCAACATCACCGTCCGATGTCGCCGCTGCGCTAAACCTGCAGATGGTGTCGCGAGTAAGGCCGATGTATGGATGGATGGTCAGGGCATGCGCTTCACAGGCGGTGAGGATGTTGCTATCGTGGCTATCCCAGGCGTCTTGAGATATCTGGACGTTGAGTGTAAGTGCCTTGATAAGTGTGTATTTGTTAGAAAAATGCTAATTTGTGGTAGTGGCCAGTATGGGTGTGCGACTCAAATTTGGTGTTGAGCCATGAGGCGTCCGTCAAGACGTGAGATGATTGCATTTTAAGGCGTTTAACGTAGTGAAAAAGGGACGCCCGTCAGGGTAAAAGTTCTGCATCGTAGCATTATGAGGCGCTTGGGGTATTCAAAGAATGATGGATTCCAACTGAACGTGACGATACAGCGTCCTGGAGTGAGGCTTGCAAATTCGGACTTCATGATGCAGACTAATAGTGCATCGAAGGCGCCGCGTTAACATTCACGTACCTCACATCTCCCTCCAACCAAACGAGCGATCGATACCGTCAAATGTCTCTACCCAACCCTCCCCTCTCCACACTCCCACAAATATTTAAAAGACTTTATCCATCCCCACCCCTACCCTACACCGCCCTCCCAGCCCTCCCTGCTCCATCTACCTCGGATAACACACAACCTCCCCACCCCCCGGACCCCAAGGCCGACACTCTAATCCCACACATTAGCACACGACACCACGCCAAAAGGCAAACGTCATACATACCCCCAATCACTTTACCCCCGTGGGCGTCCTTCCACCACTGACAGGCGCCGCTGCGGCGGAAGTTGTTGGATATACGGTCTGTGCAGGCTTCGTGGACGTATGCTGGCGGGGTGTAAGTTGAGATATGAGATGAGGTGGGGGGGATTGTGTTTGGGATTGGGTGGGATTGGGATTGGGATTAGGATTGGGCTTGTTGGGAAGATGTTACTTTCTCCGCGGCGGTGCCATTTGTTATTTGCGATCCATTCGCCGTTTGCAGCCTGTGTCCAGGCGGAAGCGTAGGATGCGAGGGCGAGGGGGAAGATTAGGGGTGTGAAGCGCATTGTTGGTGTAGGTGTTGGGCTTGATGATGAATTCGAGTTGATGCTGTTTTGTTGGTGAAAGGGTGGGTTTTATTTGCTTGGGGGAGGGAGTAGTGGGAGTCTTAATTACACACAAACGTCGTGTATGTTGTACTTATTTCGCCTTGCCATGGTCCTTTGGGCCTTTGTGCTGTGGTTCCTTTACGCCCCGGTACTTGTCCTACCCAGGTAGCAAATGTTTGCTAGGTAAGCTTACTCTGTAGTTACGCCTTACAACTTTGTACACATTGTGCTACAGTCATGTGTGGGTTTTTCTATGCCCGAAGGAAGTGCTTCTCGTGATGTGATGATTCGTTTGGTCCCCGAAGGGTACCAAGGGAACATGGTTCCATGATTTCTTGTTCTCGTGCAACATGTCCTCACCGACTCATAGCGTGGTGACCAATGACCAGCAGTACTTAGATATCGTCGTGATCTCTTCAGTGCATAAGAGGCAACGCAATGTATGTGGTCAATGCGATGTAGTGAGTTAGTAGTAAAGAAAGCTCACATCGGTTGCGTTACACAAATTACAAGGAAAAATGGTAAATGGTACGAAGCCCGGTTGTAGCTTTGTCTTATTGCATCGCCAAATGTTGTAATTGCCTTGCTCAGAAGCTTCACAGCACGCTCAAGAGTCTCCGCATCGGGGCTTCGGGACGAGGCAGTCGCCGGGCTGGTTTTTAATTAGCAGTCAAGAGAAGGCCTGCAAGATGTGCGACGCGGGCGATGGAGGCCTGGGGTTTTTATAATGAGGAGAGGCGAGATGAGGCAGACTTAGTTGGTGGCTCTACGAACCGCCTCCCCTTCCCGCCTACTTCTCATATGGGGAGTTTAGATATACTCGTGAATTTGAAGTAGCTGATAGGTGCACCTAGCGTAAGTCGACTAGCGTAAGTATGACTTTTTAGGCGTTGAGTTGAAGGGACAACGTCTGAATGCTTGAACCCGACGTGCTATACAAATGGTAGCATGTCAATAAAGTGTGACGAGAGATGAGGTTAAGGTGTGGCGGATTTAAGCGAGTGAATAATTAAAGGGATAGTGGAAGGCTAAAGCTGACATAACATGCCCCGGAATTATTAGTATCAAACAGTTTTGGGCGAGCAGTTCCAAAATGATGGACGATGTTATTCGAGATCTCTATCTACGCTTTGTAGTCATAAGGAGAACAGGTATTCAGAGCGGCATAAATGTTCCCCTGCGCAGTAACCGGAACCTTCACTAGCCTTAAACGTCTTGCTGGCCTAACTGTTGAAAGAGAATCTGCTCTACGGTGTATGCTTAGGGGGGATAGCAGATGATATCTACGCCAGCGGAGCCCCAACGACGGCAGGCTTGAAATTTGTTAATACATGCCATTCAAAATATACCTTGTAGGAGGATACTTACTTCCTTGAGTGATATGGCCATCTCCATCAGCCCAGTAGGCGCAGTGACCCGATCTCCAGAATTCTTGCGTGCCCATCTTGGTACATGCTTCGTGCACATAAACTATTGATGGATCAGCTACCCTCTGTTGCTATTGACTAGAACAAGACAACTCACTCTCGCCAATGCGGTGCCAGACGTTGTTTGCAACCCATATGCCGGTGCCTCCTTGTTGGGCCCAGGCGGAACAATAGCCTGCGAGGGAGAGAGGAGCGAGGATTGCTGCGAAACGCATGATGATAGCTGACGTGATGTGGGTGTATTGAAGGATGTGAGAGTGAGAGATGTCTGCTTCTTCGTGGCAGTACTACAGCTTCTTATACGTAGGCAGGAGGCATTGTGGATGTCTTTAGGACAGGCATCTCGGCGTAAGGTACCAAAGCATCAGGGCGTAAGGCACTAAGGCGGGGCGTTAATATACGAAGGTACGAGAGGCTGAGTGACACGAGTGTGAGTAGTCCAAGCGGTGAATCGTGGGTGTTTGTATGATTGATGGAGCAACAGAATGACTGCCGGCCTGATAAGCACTACGCATGGGTTGTATTACAATTTCGTGTCTACGACAGAGAGAACGTTGTATGTATCAGGAGAACAGAAGCCAAAATTTGCGACCCGGCATGAGTTGCAGCTGTTTCGATACTGTTTGTCCCAACCTTAGATTTCTGGGAGTGTCTTGCTTCGCTACTTCTGCAAACAAGACGCGAGAAAGCACACGGCTGAAAAAAGCAAGGATGTTGAAAGAGAAGTAAATGTACCTGCATGATTGCTGCATATAACACGCTAGACACATGTCTGTAGAACAGGCGGAGCCCGTGATGGACCGATGCGAGGTGTCCACGGGTCGTGTCAACTAAGATTGTGTATGCGCTACCTGGGGCTATAGTCATCTTTCCGCATCCTATTACAAGGTACAGAGGCAGCAAATACTCAACCTCTCCCCGTACAACTAGTCAGTGAGCCCAATCAGAGGAGTGTTTAGTGTTTGAGTGTGGCCTTTGTACACACGGGAAAGAGCATCCCGATGTCGAAAAGCCACATAACATGGTGTCTTGCGAATTGGAGCATAGAACGTAGCCCTAGCATGTGCTCTAACAAGAAGCCCATATTTGGCAATGAAGTGATGTTGACGCACCGATCACCGAGGCTGATCGCAGCAGCCAAATACGAGCTCTTAGTAAACCGCCAAGGCCGGGAATACAGCGCGGGTGCAGCCGCCCATGTATTTCCGTCTTTTCAACCAATTAAGAGCACGCCCTCGTACAAGCTGACTGTGGAGCACTTGGTGACTCCGGAGCAACTTCCCGGTGCTGACAACGTCGGTTGTTCCGCTACCTCGAAGACAAAACCACGGATGAAAAAACTCGGATACTTTACAGGCTTAGGTGGGCTATGCAACAAACCTTGGAAGTCTCCGAGTTTTCTTTTCCATGTAGTGGCTCCACCGCGGACTAGCGCACCAGGTTTGGGTACCACAGCTTCAGTGATCATTACTGGTAGGTACCGGGAGTGGATCTTTACCTTGGAATTCGCTACGGTAACTTGGCCATGTATCAAACTGAAAGGCCGAGTGAAAACTGAGTTTGTAATTCGCCGCGGACGACAACAAGAGCGACGACAGACATCTCGACATCATGGCACTCACCCCCTCTACAAATCCTCTATTGCTTAGCACTATCGTTGCCACGTCCTAGTCTACACTGCCCCTGCACCGGCGGCTACATCTTCAAGCGGTCAGTCAGCTACACCGTCAGTCGAAATGGTCGGAAATAAACAGAAAGCATTTATGCACAGTATTCCCGACTATTTAGTGTACCGAGAGCCTGGGTTCATGCAGCCCTTTTTCCACCGCGCCCTTTTCCCTCCGCTTTGAGACGACTCCGATCGCATCCACAGATGCATCCAGACCCCCCGAGAAGCTCATCTGGACATGAAGTCTTATTAAGACCCTAGCGTATTGCTTTCTTTCTGCCCTCATCTCCAGGAAAGAAAAGATATTGCAAGACGGCAAGTGGATGATGTATTGGCTCTAACACCGAAGTTGCTACTTGCAAATTCTACGAATCTAGAGCAGCTTCTAAGAGAGAACCACGCGTGCAAAACAAAATGCCCAAGAATGTACCTACATCGATCGACCTTGAATTGTACAAAAAAATCCCTACGCGCGATAACGAGATAAGAAACAATGTGCTATGAACGGAACGACCGATTCAAGGCGTACCACTCTGCTCAATGAGCATGTAGCCAGGGTGATGACAGAGCTGTTTCTCGTGTCATCCCGTTCATTGCTATTACCCCGAGTAATGCTATCGTCCCAAGTAGTCCTGTCATCTTGCGGAGTGTTGTCTTACCAATGCCTTCGCCTACCTTAACGCCGTCAGTCCGGAATGTGCAGCAACACTGCGAAAGTTGAAGTCCTCAACTCCTTGAGCGCCTGTGCAAGTTTAGAACTCGAGATTGACGCTGAGCGTGACGTTGAGCCGGACTGGAGTACAAAATATTCCAAGATATACTCATGAGCGCAAATCTCTGCTTCGTAGCAGTGAGAGATGCACGGCTTCTGCAAAGATTAATAAGCACATGAACACCCTTTCTTGGTAGATAGAATGGAGATATAGTGTGCTTCATGATAACCTAGAAGGCGTTTGGGACGTTGCGATGATGTATCAACGATCGGACAATCACGATTCACCCTGGAACTGCTGGTGGAAGTGCTCTGTCGTTTGTGAAGGAGTCTTTCTTTTCAATGCAAGTAGTAATATTTGAGTGCAGTCTGTCAGATATGGTGAGCTTGTCAGATCTTTCAAGCTGCAGCACATGAACGTTACTCTGTATGATGAAAATGAACTATTATATCTCGCTCAAGTTGACAGATAATTGCGGGCTTCAATTAAGAATATACACACAACTCAAACATAATACCCATTTCGAATTTATAATAAGATTAACATGTAATATTCAGACAGACAGTTCGCGTACATCGCGTATTGCTTTGAACGGATGGAAGATGTCATTTGAGTTCTCCCAACCTTAGCCTACCTCTTCAATACACGCGAACAAGCATCTGAAGGAGAGTTTAAAGCCCATTACACTGCTGAATCCCACCAGCTCTCAACATCCTTCTAGCATAGCTATCTAAGGCCAAAGTCCCCCTATGGCTTAGATGGGCTGCAACTAATAGTCCTTCCCTCAAAACGCCAATCAACACACGCTAAAAAACGTATCAGCACACTGAAGTTCAGCGCATGCCCTATAGAGAAGGATACGTACATCCATGAAAAATGTTGTTGTTACTGTTATCAGCCCAATAAGCACAGGGACCTGATTTCCAGTAATCATTCGTGTTCATCCTCGTACACGCTTCGTGCACAAAGGCTTTGCAAGACATAACATATTAATTACTTAGTTTCGTCACAACGAGAACGAGAGCACTTGCCTCCACGGATAATATGTGCTACGTCGTTGGCGACCCAGGTGCCGTCTTTTGCTTGAGCCCAGGCGGAACAATAAGCCGCCAGGGAGAGAGGGATAATAATTGAAGTGACGCGCATGGTGACTTGTGTTGGATATGTGGCGAAGGACGGTATATGAAACAGATGATGGATGAGTTTTCGAAGCACCTCTGTATCTACTTATTATACGCAGGCAGAATGCATTGCTGATTCCGAAAACTGGCGTAGGTTGTATCATGCGCTACGCTTCGCCTTGGTACTTTACCTACCTAGATAGATACGCCTTCCTACTGTGGTACATCCTGTTTTGATGCTTGTCCTAACTCATGTTCGTAAGTGACGTTACCTCTGGTCTCGCTTTACGTCGGTACATACAATGCGACACTACCTAATGTTACACGATTTGGTGTACCTCATTTCGGTATTTCTTGCTATCTCGTCGCTAACATGTGGCATCTTGGTTCGGTCCCAGATTACTAGTTTGGTTCTTTGTTGGTGTGCAACCCAGATTCACCTCGCCTGATCACCATCTGACCATGATTGTCATGGTGCTACCGTACTTAGTCAACACCGCTCATTTCCATCGTGATCAATAATCCGCTACACTGGATCAAACTCTGCTTTCACCGTTTCGAGATGACTTCCAACCACCAAGCCTCCTTAGCATATTTATTACCACAGACGCTGCCAGCGATGTTCGATGTTCGGTTATTCCAGGCGCCAGAGACCGCACATAGCAAAAGGCTGGGAACATGCTTTCGCAAACCAACAATCGCCGTGAAAGGAAAATCGCCCCCAATATCAAATGAGGCATTGGTGGTGTTGACAAAAAAACCGGTCAGGGGTTACCACCAGCTTTGGAGGCTCAATGAGCCTGTACGCAGAACCGTGGGCTCGTGTTAACCCTGGTGGTACTGTGACCCCGGGGGTACCGTCATTTCAAGCAGAGCTGTCACATAAAGTAGTACGCTTTGCTTCACACGGTGCTGGATACCGGCACAGCTGGAAGACCAAAGGAACATAATACTCGTTTTGTATTTTTTATTTGCTTAATTCATACTCCAATACCCTTTTGCCCACCCTCTCCCATCTAGGTTCGCCGCATGCTACGCTAAGTCATAAAGTATTACGTCCAACCGTCGAATTCATCCCTCAACCTACGAGTCTCAATCCACTCGCGGGTGCGCCAACCTGGCAGACCTCACAGACTTTGCAGACTGTGCCCTTGTACTTGGCGTGGTACTTGGCGCCGTCGTACGGGCAGGCGGCTGACGGGTTACCGCCGTAGATGGGAGTGTGACTCGCAGCGCAGATCACAAAGTCTGCAAATTGATCGAAGTCAATCTCAATGACATCGGAAGGGTTGCGCTCAGCGACTGTCTTGATCCGCTTGGCGGTCTCCTTCATCTTAGCGTTGCCGGTGCGGTCGAGTAGGGCGTTGGCAAAGTTGAGAGCGGTGTTGAGCTGCTTGTTCTTATGGGCGAAGTTCGCGGCGGCGGAAAGGGGAATGGACTTGTGTGGGCCCTCGAGCTCGGGGATGGTGAAATAAGCGGAGAGCTCGAGAGCGCGCTTCTTGTTGTCATCGGACAAAGCTGATACGTCGGTGGCGCCCTGTAACAATGCACGGCGCTCGAGCTCGATGGACATGGCAATCGTGTACTGTGCTGCGGTGTGGATCGCTTTCTTCGCCTGTGCATCGTGTTAGTGAGACGCCTTCTGTAAGGACATAATGTGACATACCTCTGATAGCTCAGCCTGCGAAGCAACGACGTTGACGATCAAAAGATGTAGCAGTTTCTTGAATGCGGCGACGCCATCTTCTAGCTTGTTCCTGAGCAGTGCTTGCTTGCCAGCATTGAGGTCAGCGGAGAGAATTGACTCCAGTTCCCGTGGGATGATTGGCAGAATTTTGCGTGAATCTGTCTCATCGATAGTTCTCCGTACGTAGTTGACTAACGATGGCATGTTTGGTGTGGCAGGTAGGAAAGTCCGGGTGGCCTGGTAGATCTCCTGGAAGCGCTCCTCAAGAGGAGCGAAATTGACAGCACCTATTTGTCGGTTGAGGAGCTGCATGGCTGTTTCGAATGACCCTGCCGCAACATGGTCAGCTGCCAAGGGTGAGTTGCGCGCCCACAGGTCAGCCTCGCTGCTGCCAGCGCCTGCCTCAGCACCTTCAACCTCAACAAAGTCGTCCTCAGCCTCGACGTCGCCATCATCGCCCATATCCCAGCCGCCGACATCGTCCTCTTCGTCACCGCCACCAAGCTCAGCGGCTGCACTTGGGGTTTCTGCATCGCCCAGAAGGTCGTCGTCACCAAAGCCGTTGGCCGCTGGCTCCTCCGAACCAACACCCTCAACCTCACCCATCAGAGCCTTTTCAAAAACTGTGGACGATGCTGCGCGTGTTGGCCAGTTTGCTTTGTGGGTTGGTACGATGGGCTTAGCTGGTGCGAGAGCACCGCCTATTGATGGCAGCTTGATCTGATCTTCTGTGACGCCAGAAGCCTCAAGTATCGATTGTGCTTGCTCATATAGACCGTTTGCTTTGGCTGTGGCGTAGGCCAGTGGGTATAGATCAATCTCCTGGAACATCTCTATCCGATTTTGTACGTCGCCGAGGTATAGCGCGTTTTGGAATCGTGCAGTCATGTCTCCACGGTGTTCTGCGATCTTAGCCATGCGCTTCAGTTTGTCTTGGTCGCCAGTTGCAAGGTACAAGAAGGAAAGCTTGTCGAAGTTGCGTAGCTTTTGGTACGTCATCTCGACAATCTGGTGGTTTCCATGGGCGAGAGCCTCGGTGCTAAGTCTCTGCCAGAGCTTCGGACGATCCAATTGCTTGGCCATCTCCACGGCTACTTCCAGATTTCCACACTCAATGGCCAACTCGAAACGAGTTTGAGGATCTTGGACGAACTGAAGGGCGATCTCCGGGTAACCTTTCTTCTGTAGGTAGGAGATGATGCTCTGACCAACCAAGCTCGACGTCTTGATGATGTTGAGCATCTCATCGTAGTTGCGCTTGACGAGAGCGAGCTTGAAGCGGTACTCAGTAGGATCAATCTGGAGAATCTTGGGCTTCGCGGCTCGGTCTAGACAGTATAAATTGCGGCCCTTAACTCGCACAAGGTAAACGGTGTGCTCCAAGGTGCGAACAATACCGTTGTCGCCGTTCATCAGACTGTACTTGATATGGTTGAGAGTGGAGTAGAGGAGGACACCAGTGTCATCCCAGGTCGCACTCTTGATCCGAATAGTCTCGTGCAGGGTACTCACTTGCTCGAGATTCTTGGTAGCAATGGTTACGTTGTGTTTACTCAAAAGCGCGACATGTAGTCCGTCTGAAGACCAGACAACGTACTTCACACCGTTGACCGCCAACTCCGCAAGGTTCTTCTTGGCCTGGATGTCGTACAAGACAACATTAGTCGGCGTGATCAGTAGGAGGTTACCAGTACCACCGAAGTAGATGTCGGTTGTGCCTGAAGGAGGCTTGATAGTCTTGGTCGTCGCTGTCATGATGTTAGTAAGAATTCTTGAAAGAAAAGAAAGTCAGACTTACAATTGCTTAGGTCTTTGATGTCAATCTGTTGGCCAGCCAGGTTGAAGACAGCGAAGCGGTTCCTGGCCACGAAAACAGCACTGTTCCCCGAACCACGCTTTGTGTCTGTTGGCTCTACAGCCCCCGAAGCGTCGCGGGGTAAGCTAATCAATTCGTAGGTACCGTTGTCTGCTGGCGATGTGACGAGGATGGACCGCTCGGCCGGGTTGTAGGACAAAGTTCGGGGAGGCACCCAAGCGCTGCCTAGCTTCTTCAAAGAAAGCATCGATGGCGACTCAACGTTCTTTTGGAAGTCATAAGAGCGTACCGCCTTATCCTTTGCGATAAAAAAAAGATTGTTCTGGTAGACGGACGACGCTGGACGCTCGCGCTCCAACTTGAAGACCATGACACCGTTGTCATGGCCAGCAGCGAACAGGTTGATCTCCGGATGCGCACTGATAGTCCACATACGATCGCTCTCCCTTTTGAAGGACTGAACTGAGGTCCGACGATTAAGATCCCAAACCCTGCAATTTTTTAAATTAGTTAAATAGGTACGTCAGAGAAGAGTAATCTAAACGCAGATACTAAAGAGCTTGCACTTACCGTATTGTCTTGTCCTCACCGACGGATAATATCAGATCCTGGTGTGGGTCTGCCATATGCATGCATTAGCGTGATTGTTGTCAGGTGTAAGATAACTCTTAAAACTCACGGAACAGACACGCTGATGCATTCTGGAAATGTCCTCGGCAGGTATCGACCTCCCACGCCTTTGTCTCAGACATCCTCCACAATTTCACAAGACGATCGTCGCCAGCGGAGACAATCAAAGGCAGTGTAGGGTGAAATGCGACCCAGTTAACACCCCTGTCGTGTCCCTCGAGGACAAATTTGACTACAGCATCCGTATTGCCAAACATGTCTGCTTGGTTCTGGTTCGACCGCGCAAGTTGGTCTTCAAAGGACATGGATTGCGGAGAACTATGCTTCTTGCGTAATCCGGACACGTCCCAAACGCGAACGGACTGGTCGAGCGACGCTGACACAATGAGATCTTCTCTTTAAGGCGGGTACAAAGTTAGTGTGTAATCTTAGAATAGGCAGGTACTTAGCTAAAGAGCTGATAAAGGATATACATACTAAGAAACGTTAGCAAAGTTAATAAAGAGGGGAAGTACTTGCTTAAATCTCTATAAAATGCTACTAAAGTAGCATCTCATATAAGTGAGACATAAGCAAATTGTACCAGGGTTTTAGTACCTTAGGGTGAAATTGTGCGCACATGGTGTAGTGGTTGTGGCCCGTCATCGTGCAAATCAAGGTTCGATTTTGCCAGTTCCAGATACGGATGGTCTGGTCGTCAGAGCTACTCACGATCCACGGCAGCTCGTGGTGGAAGAAGACGGTGCGGACGTAATCGAGATGGCCGTTTAGGGTAAACAAGCATCGCCGTGTCTGATATGACCAGACTTTGATCTTGTAGTCATCGCCGCCGGAAACGAATCTATTGTAGTCTCAGTATGTATTCCAAGCCTCAGCTCCCTGGAATGTGCTCTTGCTCACAGTGGCTGCGTCTTGTGGAAGTCAATGCCGCGGACCGGCCCGTCGTGCTCTTCGAAGCGGTCTATAAGAGTTCCCATGCGGTAGTCCCATAGTTGTATCGTGGAGGAGTGTAGCGAGACAAGGATCCATGGTCTAGGGGCGGTCAGCGGGGGAGCAAGACATCGAGAGACGATGAAGATACCGTTTGGGGTGGAAGGCAATGCCCTTGGCGCGCGAGGACTTGGACTCGAACTGTGCGCTGTTAGCATGTCGTGACGGCGCATCTACGGCAAGTCCCTACCTTGGTCAACATGGAGGGAGTGGACGACATGGCGGAATTGGGAGCGAAGCCGCAGCTTCTCTTGCGACTTGAGCAGCCTCAATGCGGTAGAGAACAGCCCCAGATTCGGACGGGGTATAATGGACAAGAAAGAAACACGGTGTTGGCTATTACTTGGGTGCTGCGCGAGCTGCTCTGGCCAGAAGTTCGGTGTGAACACGCAGCGGCATGGATCAACTCGGCTTCCGCGCGCCCTGCTTGGCGCTAGACAAGCTCCCCACTAATCACGTGACCAGACCCCGAACATCACTTCATCCCCACTGTAACTCTGCCTGAGGCACCATGTCTCTAAATTGAAAACTCCTAACCAAAACGCCGTCATGACCAGCAGAGCCTCACCTCCGAGGCCGCAACAAATTTGCCTCAGCTGGGTGTGCGAGGATGCCCCCGGTCTGGTGTCATGCACCGATGCCCCGCAGAGCGGCGTTCACCAATGTGTTGTCCATCGTAGTGCCAACGCGACCCTACCATCCCCCTACCCGCCCTCTGCATCGCAATTTTGGATGCTCCCCTCATTGGCTCTGTGCTCAGCCCAATGTAGGCTGTCACTGTCCAAGTCCGTGTTGCGACTAATAGACCGCGACCACATATCGTGGCCAGCGGCGGAGCCATGAAGGAAAAGTACAGCTGCATATTGACCCGCAGCGCGGCCGGCCAACGCATTGCTGAAACGCACGAGATTAATTGGCGACAGCCCGCACAAATCCTGGGAGTCAGGAATCGTGACCACCTCAGGTTCGCCTACTCCAATACTTTGCTCCTTCGCCCACATCCCAATTCGACCACCACATACGCACTGCTTCCGAACTGACCTGCACTTCCGTGGCTTTCTATCCTGCGAGCCATATCCCTCTGCATTGCTGCCTGTCCCCTCCCAAATCTACCTGCACGATAAGCCAAGGCGTTGCAGGGTCTGTCTTGTAAAACTCTCCACCTCCACCTGCGCTCGCCGCTCAGTTATCCCAGTCAAGCAATCTACCACCACTTCATAATGATACAGTCGACGAAACCTCTCTTCCGCACTTCAAAGAATAGGCACGTCCGACGGACTTTGCGTCCGTGAAATCAGCAACATTTCTGTTCCAACGGCCCATCCACACGTACGCTCGCGCAATTGGCCCACGAGCCAGCCTGACGCAACCATCTCGGCGCGTGAATAACGTCGCAATCACAACGCCATGGCGACACACGATCTGCCACCCGCCGCCTTCCTCAACCGCCATCCAAATTCGCCGCCAATGACACCCGGCGCTCGCTCTCACATCCGTTCCGCGCCCCAGACCAGACACACCTCTCCAATGTCTAAGCGCATGGGCATGTCGCACTTGGCCCAGACGCCACCACTCTTTATTGAACCGATTGGGCAAGGTCCGCAGTTCAAGTTCACTCGACCGCAGTCGCTCAACTTCTCTTCACGACCGTCCAGCATATCCGGCCGGCCGACCTACGCAACAACGCCTCAACAATCGGAAGACGAGGAGGAATCTGACGACGAAAGCGGAGAAGAGGAAGTAAGACCCATGCGACGCGCAGAGAGGGCCTACTTTATACTCGAGGAGTTGGACAGCGACCCAGGCTATGATTGTGACATAGAGGTCGTGCAGCCGGATCATTACGAGGATGCAAAGAGTGACAGGAGTGTGTCGAGGGTGGGAGATAACGAAGTGTCAGCGCGACTGAAGAAATTACAGCTTGAGCAAGAATCTTCGGATGAAGAGGAACAGGAGCGCAGATACCGACAAAAGAAAAAGCGGTGGAGCGCGGGTGTCTTCAAGCGAAGCCACAGCAAAAGTGTCGAGGGTGACAGCAGCTACTCTGACAACGACCCACTAGACGACGTCAACCCCAAAGCCCGCCGCCTGCGCCGCCGTGTGCGCGGGCCTTGCGACAGAAGAGGGTCTCTTATCTTTCAGGACCCAGGCTACGCCAACACCAACAACATCTTGGAGGTGGACGAGCCGATCGAAGGGAGAGTGCAGCACACTCGAGGCCCGCCGTCTATTCCTAGCGACGATGCCTTCACATTAGATGAGTTGCCTTTCTGGAGAGGCGGCGAGTCGATGGAGTTCGAGATTGAGTCCGACTAAATGACCCTTGCAACGGCCGCTGCATCGTTTATGGATACACATGCGTTAATGAGTTTTCCTTGGTTGTGTTCTGAGTTTGGCATCAGCGAGCGATTTGTGGCGTGCTTGTTCTACTTGTTTAGATAGACCGATTACCCCCATTCGCAATTTTATCTATGTTTGTTTGCACCCTTTCTAAGTTCGCACTGCACGTATAATTTCGCCGAGGTTGTTTCAACAAGCGGTAGCAAGGTAAGATGATCTGTTTGTGTTGATGTTTGCACCCTGAACCCCTATGGCTCTATTTATGGCTGCGCTGACAAGCGCCTCCGCTAAAATACTTTGGTTGGCCAAGGCGTCATCAAACCGCTCCTAGATTTCCAACACCACGCTAACAGGTCCTGTCGCCGCAGTACAGGACTGGAAATCCTCGCATGCTGTTGTTTTAGTCGCAATCTACACGATCATGATACGCAGCGGCTATACCGACCTCTTCGACGACCACGAGGCGTACTTCTGGTGCAGGTCATGTGCGCGTGTCCACAACTTCTGTTCGAGCAACGAAAAGTCGTCACCTGACACGGAACTCCACGTTGCCGTGCCATGCGCCTCATCAGCAATGTCTCTACCCTCTGTGAGTCAACGTATTCGCGTCTTGGCCGTACATTCGTCCATCGAGCATCCCCACACAGAAGAGGCCTCCAGCATCAGCAGACCACCTGGGCAGTCCCTTAACCGAAATTTGCTTTTACTAGGTCCAGAGATAGAGGTGAACCCCAAATACAAGAATACTCTACTGTTTACAAACCTTTGCCAAGGCTACCGTCTTACATACATCTCGAAAAAGCTCAACTTTTACACCGCCCCGTTGCCGTGCCGCACGCCACATGGCGACTGCGCCGTAAGCGCTTCAGTGGCGAGGCTGACGATGGAAGAAACATTGTTCTGAGCCGTCCTGAAACAGCCAATCGGTATTCTTCGCTGTCAAACACTTGCGGAGTAGCTCACATGTCACCAAGTTAAGCTTATTCTTAGTGCGCTGACGACTATGTACAGCCCTGCAGAGCTACTGCTCCCACGTCTCCTCGGATAGAGTGCTGCCGACAGAAACCTAACTATACTCAAATCTGATGACCCTGGGTGAGATACGGCGTTGAGGTATGGCTGTATAAGTATGGCATCGTAGAACGTCCTTTGAAGAATCATCTCCTTGCATACAAACCAGAAAACCACACTACCATCTCATTTTTTCCTCTTTTTTCATTTTCTTTATTTTCCTTCTTGTTAAGACTCCTTTCGCTTCTTAATTAGTAATCATGGTTGCCTTCACTCAAATCGTCGCCGCTGGTCTCATGACCATTGCCGTCAATGCCCTTCCCCAGCAAATTCCTCAAGCCAGTGCGACGCCCGCGCCCTCTGCGCCAGTGAGCGCTGAAGACCTCATCACTGCGCCCTCCGCTATCAAGAGGTTCCAGAGGCTGCTCACAAGTGGTGAGCCGATGGCCAAGACCCTTCTTACTGGCGAGGCATTGAGGAAGCTCGTTGTTTTCGACTTCAACATTGCTAAGCCCGCCGAGGGTGCCAAAGGTGGTGCTGCTCAGGCTGCCGTAAGTTTATTCCTCCTTGAAGCCATCGACCATGCGCTGATATAGATTAGAACATCGACAACTTCCCTATCCTTACTGGCCTTGGCGTCTCGACCACGGTTGCTTTCCTCGAGCCATGCGGCATCAACACTCCTCACGTGCACCCAAGAGCAACTGAGTTCCTGACCTTAGTTGATGGTGCCAACCTTAAGTTCGGATACGTCCTCGAGAACGGCCTCGTCGCAGCCGGTCAGAACCCTGAGATCGCCGGTTACCTGAACAAGTTCGAGGGTACCGTCTTCCCTCAAGGCTCTATTCACTTCCAGTTCAACGACAACTGCGAGAAGGCCAACTTCGTCGCTACGCTCAACTCTGAGGATCCCGGTACATCGCAGGTGGCGCAGAACTTCTTCGCGCTCAACGATGGCGTCGTCAATGCTACCCTCGGTTTCCCCAAGACCATTGATGGTTCCAACATCAAGGACTTCCGCAAGAGGATCCCCGCCAACTTGGCCCAAGACGTCGAGGTCTGCCTCGCTAGGTGCAAGAAGAACTAAGCGCGCACTCGGAGGAATGTACAGAGAAGACTTAAGGATGAGGACGGGCATACAACATTAGACACGGCATTTGGGATTTTCATGCACAGCGACGGCGTTCAATACTTTTCGTGATTAGGTAGCCTTCTTGGTTACTGATTGTTTATATTTGTGGATTTACATTAATTATCTGGCTTTTGGTTTTAGAAGAGGAGTGATCCTCTACAACCTATACAACTCATTCGCTCATCGCAACAACATGTCTTATTCCAGAACATTTTTCTTTTTTTGAAATGCAGCGAGATTCGCTTGTCACATTCAGCCACGACACATTGCCAAGTGCTTAGCGGAGCAGTAGCTCCAGCCAGCCATGGACTTCGCTCACATCACTTTTGGTCTCGGCTGCAGGATGAGGCTGAGGGCCTAGGGACGCCCCGCGCTATGTTGGGATAGCTGAGGGCCGAGACACCGCAACGCGTCTGGCTGATTTTGAAGACGCATGGTAAGCAACTCGACCTGGGGCCCATCTCGAGCAAATCTAAGAAAGCATCGTGCTCGATTTCATTGTATATTTACTGGCAGACGTGAAATTGTAGGATGGTCGGAAACTGTGCTCCGATCCGCGGTGGAAGGAGCGAGGCTGCGCCATCCCAAGGCTAAAAAAGGTACACTTGCAAGGGTCCAGCTCGACTCATTCAGCTCGCCCAAACACAAACCAACAACACTCGCGCGTCCAGCTGAACGCTGGGGTACCTTGGGAGCCATATAACAGTCTAGCGGCTTCTCTGACATTTTCTCGCCCTCCTTCCAACTCACATCCTCCGTTTCCTTCTTTCCAATTGTCGCGTTCTTATACCCCACTACCCCACCATGGCGGACACAGTCGCTATCCAAGACGAGATCGCGCTGCTCGAGAAGAAGCTCGTCGAGGTCCAAGAACAGCTCAGCGATGCGAAGTCAAGGTTAGAGAAGGCGCAGGGAGAGTCGAAGAATGGCGAGGTCGGCGCCAATATGTCGATCGAGGAGAAGATGGACCTCATCAAGGTTAACTTGCAGGAGGTATGCAGAACCCCGGAGACTTGCTAAGATACTTGAACTTACCAATGATGAAGGTGCTCAATCCTGAAATTATGGAGGAGGCGCTGAAGAAGAATGGTCATCTGAAGGTTTACTGGGGTACTGCTACGACTGGACGGCCGCATTGCGGATACGTATGTTGTCTTCGACACCTTAAAGACGCGCCTCTGCTAATGGAGTCACAGTTCGTACCAATACTTAAGATCGCCCAATTTCTAACTGCAGGATGCCACGTCAAGGTCCTGCTGGCTGACATTCACGGTTTCCTCGACAACCTGAAGGCACCCATCGAGCTCGTCAAGTACCGCGCAGAATACTACCGCTACACCATCGCCGCGCTACTCAAGGCCGTCAACGTACCCATAGACAGGCTCACGTTCGTTTTAGGATCTTCATACGAGTTGTCTTCCGATTACATGATGGATGTGCTCAGGCTTGCATCCATAACCAGCGAGCGCGACGCAAAGAAGGCCGGTGCCGAGGTCGTTAAGCAGACCGACAACGCACCACTGAGTGGTCTCCTCTACCCACTCATGCAAGCCCTCGATGAGCAATACCTCGATGTAGATATGCAGTTCGGCGGCGTCGACCAGCGTAAGATCTTCGCATACGCGAAAGACGCCCTCCCCAGGCTCGGCTACAAAGAGCGCGCGCACACTATGAACCCTATGGTGCCCGGTCTTCAAGGTGGCAAGATGAGTTCCTCGGATCCCGACAGCAAGATCGACGTCCTCGACAACCCCGACATCGTCAAGAAGAAGCTCAAGAAGGCACACGCCGTCCCCAAAATCATCGAAGATAACGGCATCCTGTCGTTCGTCGAGTACGTCCTCCTCCCAGCCAGCTACCTCAAGTACGGCGAGCCGAAATTCGTCGTCGAGCGCCGCGACGCCGAACCCCTCGTCTACAAGACCATCGCCGAGATGAAAGAAGACTACACCAAAGACGTGCTCTCGCCGCAAGATCTCAAGCCTGCTGTTACAGCTGCGCTCAACACACTCCTCGAGCCCGTACAAGCAGAGTTCCAGGCTACACCCAAGTGGCAGGAGATCGAGCAGAAGGCATACCCGCCGCCCCCTGCGGAGAAGAAAAAGGAAAAGAAGAAGAAGGACAAGGGTTCGTTCCACCCCGGTGCGAAGAAGGTCGAGGCCCAGCCGGATGGTCATGTTGAGGGGCAGGATAAGGCGAGTGTGGATGTTGGTACAGAGAGCGGGGAGAAGACCATTGAGGGGTTGACGCTGGAAGAGAAGAAATAAATGCATACCATGTCAAGTCAGGGTATAGTAGTCGGATGAGAAGCAGTCGTGCCACGGCATGAGTTGCACATATCAAGCATAGACGTATAGTGAATGAGATCATAATAATGAAATGACTTCGAACTCTATGGTATCATTCCTCCTTCTTACCCATCGCCCTGAAAAGCGCCGCTTGAAGAAAAAACAAGCATACACCAACATCCATTATCGTTCTTGACCAAAAATACCATCCCTGTATCATCATTACAACCTCAATCCTCATCATACCTAATCTGCACCCTCTCCGCATACTCCCTGATATTCGAATGAATCGTCTCCTCAATCAATTCGCCTCTCCCCCCGGCAACCTGCAAAATCAAATCATTCAAGCTGCTGCGCCCCAGAATATCCACATGGTCCGCTAGTCGATACGTTAGCACATCATCGCCTCCCAACTGCTGCACAGCCCGACAAAAGAGTTTGAAACGTACCTGTATTCGGCCCACCCCGCGGATTAAACCGATCCGGCTCATGCTTCATCTCATACGTAACAACTTTCACGCCCGCAGGATTATACCTCTTACTCTTCCACCCCTTAGCACACATATACCCGCTACTCAAAAGATTCACCGTGCCGTCCCCCTCGCCCATAACAACGCCATGATCGACCGGGCCCTCAGTTGTGTTCTCAGGGCTAATAAACTGCGTGTCCAGCGTGACATTTAGGCCGGACATGGGCTCGTCGTCTGTGCGGTAGTAGTACGCGCGCTCGGTGGGCTTGCCGATGCCGTAGAAGCAGAAGATTTTGAGCGAGGGGGCGAGCGGGAGGCGGGTTTCGAGGGGATTGAGCCATTTTGCGGGGATGAGTTGGTTATCTTCGACTTGGTGGATGGAGTGTGCGACGCCGTGGGAGAAGGAGGATAGGATCATGTTTTTGTACCATTGTTCGGAGTTTTTAAACAAGAAGGGAAGGGCTTGGTCGACGGTTAAGTTGTTCGCCGTTAAACTGGAGTTCTGGTCCCGGAAGCGTATGAAGTTTCCATACGAGACGTTTTGCCCGGGGACGTCGTCGGGCGCCCACGTCGCGTTGCCCCAGACGGCGTTGCCGCCGATGGGCAGCATGGAAGAGAGGCCGGGCATGGCGCGGAAGATTTCGGCGCGTTCGTAGCGGGAGAGGAATTTCTCGAGGCCGTAGACGGCGAAGGCGTTGAGTTGGGCGGTGTCTTTCATTTCGCCGGAGAGTACGGCGGGGATGTCTTTTGTTGCGCCGAGCATGCAGCCGCTGATGTTGATCCATGAGTCGACGTAGGCTTCGACCCAGCCTGGGCCGCCGTTGCCGTAGCCTTCTGCTTCCACCCAGTGGAGGAAGTAGTATAGGACCTGCGAGCCCATGGAGTGGGAGAGGAGGACGACTTTCTTGTTGGAGACGCGGACGGCGACTTCGATGTGGGACTTGAGGCGGGTGAAGTATTGGTCGCGGATCTCGTAGTTCATGTATGTCATGCGCCAGTCGTAGGCTGCTGTGAAGGCGTTGCCCGGGTCGTACCCGATCGTTGCAAGGTTTTCAAGGATCTTGTTCCATATCCAGTAGCCTGTGATGAAGAAATCAGCAGCATCGAAGCCCTGGGCTGCGCGCAGCTTGATGCCTGGCGGATCCATTCCCGTCTCCTTATCCAGCATGATGTGTCTCTTCCAACTGGCCTTGTCAAGCACCAGCGCTCGCATCATACTCCACGACCCCCACAACCTCTTGCGAAAGTACTGTCTCGAACCCTCCTCCGTGCCCCACGACTCGAGTCCCGTTGAGATGACACCCGGGATCATGATGACGGGATGGTGTGCTTGGATGCCCTGCTTACGAGCATGGAGGCCGACCTGAAACGAGTCGTAGTTTACTGCGTCGCGTTCTTGCTTCTACTGAGTGTGCGAAGTCAGCGCTCAGTCTTGCGTTATCTTTCCCTTCAGAGGTACACTCTGCCTACCTGCAACTGCTGCGCACTGTTCACGAAGCTCGCTGGCAGCGCATCCAGTATGCTATCCAAGTTCATGTTCTCCAGACTCTTCAAATCAATCATCTCATTACTGCTCGCAAAGAAGCCCGCCAGCACGAGACCAAACACGCCTCCCAGCCCAAAGATCCACGCATTCTTCCTCTTGCTCTTGCCCCCTTTCTTCAAAGTATGCAGTTGCTCCGCCGTGATCACGCGCAGATTGGACGGTCGCGTCTGACCCGGTGCAGCAGGTGAGGGTTCGCGAGATTCGATGGGCGAGTCGTTATTTTTGGAGCCGCCGAAGCGCCGGCGCAGGAAGGACATCAGCACCTAGAAATATGCCGACGTTTGTTGTGTGCAGAGATGTAGGGTGGGACAGTGTTTTTTCAGTACCTGTCACACGCCCGCAGCGTCCCGGCGCAGACATGTGACGGCATGACAGCCCTGCGATCGGCACTAGGATCTGAGCCAAGCCGGGGGTCTCTCCGCAAGCTTCACCCACATCATTCCGACCGTCGGAACCATCCATCGTCATTGCTCCATATCTTGAAATCGCAACCATGGCCGACGAAGAAACTCCACGATTACCCGAAGAACTCGAACTCCAATACATACAATACTCCCCCCAAAAAGAAGAACAACACCTCCCCGCAATCCGCCAACTCATCTCCAAAGACCTTTCCGAGCCCTACAGCATCTATGTGTACCGCTACTTTTTGTATCAATGGGGGGATTTATGCTACATGGTATTTACCCCCCTCTTCTCTTCCCCTTCCACCATGCTCTACTTCCACGCAATCCCTAACTCCCTCACAGGCCCTCAACCCCCCATCCTCCTCCCTAATCGGCGTAATAATCTGCAAACTCGAGCCCCACCGCTCGGGCACCTTCCGGGGCTACATCGCCATGCTCGCTGTGCACTCGCCCTATCGTGGGCGGGGCATCGCCTCGCGGCTCGTCACGCAAGCCATCGAAGCCATGGCCGCGCAGGGCGCCGACGAAATCGTGCTGGAGACGGAGGTCACCAACACTGCGAGTTTGAAGCTGTATGAACGATTGGGTTTCTTGAGGAGTAAGAGGCTGCATCGGTATTATTTGAATGGGAATGCGGCGTTTAGGCTGGTTCTATATTTGAAGGAGGGTGTGGCGTTGAAGAGGCCGGGGGATGAGGGCATGGAGGATGGGGAGATTTTGGATAGTTTGGTGGAGCGGGGTGCGATATCTTGAGCGAAGAGGAGGGTTAATACTGGAGTTTACGGTGCTGCGACATCGTTCATGGCAAGTCCGCCAAGAGGAGCAATGGGTACCCTCATGGGCAGACTGCAGGAGCTTTGCATGAAACGACAATGGCGCAATGATTGATCGAGGAAGAGATGATATTCAAGAAGACTGTTCTTTGACATGGAAGAGACTAGGCGGATCGACTTCCTCAAGACCATCATACTGCCGTGTCAAAAGCAGCCTCGCAGTGCCAGGTGTCGACCCTACTCGAGCACGAAAATGTCGTTCCGAGGAAGGCATTGAAAGAAAATTGTGTATATGTTCTTCGTAGACTATACCGGTTGCTTACAGTATGTCGAGCTAATATACACGATATAAGTATGCCTTGTTGCAATCACCTCCCAGAGACCGGATCCTGCTCGCTTTCAGCAACACCCACCGAGTTGCACCAAGCCAGGTCACGATGCGCCACAAAAAACACCATCGATATCATGAAGCAAAGGCATGGTCGATGACGTCGAGTCTATCCGCGCCGCCTCGCCTCGATCTTCACTGTTGGAGAGTCTGCTGACGGCGTTCGCTCCAATCGTCCACGAAATCTACCCTCCCACTGCGGGTGAACTCCGGGAGCGACAGTGCTCGTGTTATCGACAGGAAGCGTACGTGGGTGCTCCAGCAGCTGGTCAAAACGTGTCTGCCATGGTGTGGCTTCGTCGATAGGTTTCAAGCGGCCATAGTTTGGATCGGTGTTTCTAGGCGTTCCCTGCAACGTAGCCTGGACCAACGACGAAGCGCGACTGACATCGACTCTTGGCCGCTTCGACATGCCTAGCTGCAGCTCATCTTCATATCTCGCGGATCCTGCCCGACGCTTGCCCAGCGGGACGTCATTCGAGCCTGTTTTGGTCGAATTTGGACGCTTAAGAGGAGGCGGGGCTTCGATCAGATCGCGATCAGGGTCACGGCCGCGGGGCGCTGCTGAGAGCATGGCAGCTCGAGCTGGGTTCATGATAGCAGCGCCTCTTGGTGTCAGTGTATTGTGGTTGGCTACTGCGGCATAGTTCGTTTGAACAGTTCTCAGATTGGAGATGTTGCGGGGGACTTGTGCCTGAGAGACATTCGTGTGCGGAGTGGTGCGGCCTGTTCGTGGCTGTTCGGCTGCAGGTTCCCTCTGAATTGCAGCAAAAGCTTGCTGTAACATATCATACTTCAGCGCCTTGGCCCTAAATCCGACAGGACCATCGACGCTCGCCCGTAGCTCGGCAAGCTTTTGCTGCTCTGCATGCTGACGATTGGCCTGGGAGACGAGGTTGTGGAGACCTTGGAGGCCACCCACCTCGTCTAGGCTGAGGCGTAGCAGTTGGGCATTAGTAACGAGCTCTTTAAGTTCATCTATACCTCCAGCCTCTTCGATCAACGATGCGACGGACTGCGTGCGCGAAGCCAGAGCTTGTACGCTGCCAGCCTCGCGCACCATGGGCCTAAGCAACTCTGCCTCACTTGCTTTCCTTAGCACGAAGTCAGTCTCATCATCCAAGCATTTGAGATCGAGATATACGTACGCGTGCAAACCCTCACAATCAGCGTCAGCTCGAAGCTCCTCAATGCTCGCGGCATCTTCATCGTAACGAAAAGTGCCTCGAATGATCTCGTCGTATGCCGAGGTCAGCTTGCGTAGCTCGCGATGCTGACCAGACAAGGTCTGATAGCGTTCCTCGAGCGCTGCGTACTCGTACAGTGATAGCTCGAGATCATCTTCTTACTCATTAGCTTTCATCTCAACCAATCTAGATTGGCTTAACTTACTGTACAGCGATCGTGCCTCAGCTTGCGGCAGGGTATGCTCACCCTCATCCATGAGGCCTGAGCGGTCTTCACTCAGTGGCGGGGGAGAGGAGCTGTACCCTGCCAGCAGCCGCCCCTCGTCGACCTCGCCGTCTTCGAGGACAAATGGCTGCGCGGCGGTGAAGCTAGTGAGCTTTTTGGGGCGCTCCACCCGGATAGGCAGTGCCTCCATGGTAGAGGTTAGTGGTGGCATCTCGTCGTCCATGGTGCTGGAGTGCTGTCAGCTTTGCTCAAAGAACAAGCTAGACGGGGAAGTTCATGTGTGAGGAAGAGAATTGCGGGCGAGGTGTGTTCGGTTGTTAGGACGGGAACTTGCTGTCCAGGGTAGTCGCGTGACAACGCGTCGTGTAGGGAAGGAGCGGTCACCTCAAGTTGGGCAACACCAAACAACAGCCTTAGCACTTCGAGAGACTCTCTTGATTGCATTCGGCAAGATTGCGTAGCGCATCTATTGGGACCGCTCGCGCCTCTCATCATCGCGTCGAACCATGGATTGGGTATCCTCTTGTTCGCGATCGGGCAACTCATCCAGCTCGATGGTTTGAAGATTTTCCCAAGTTGAACCTCGTGCAGCCTCAGTAGCAACAGTATAGACATGTCCTAAACTATCTCTTCGAAGACTCTCGTGTAGACTACTCCGTGTATCTGCCTCTCTACCATCCTCGGGGCCTCCCGGCGCCATGCCTGCAGTGTCGTCTTGCTCAGTGGCATATGAGCCTCGCCCCAGATCTTGCTCTTCTTCGCTTTCAACAGTCTCATCCAGCACCAATGAATCGTCAAGATGTTTCGCATCATATTGCCCAACATCAATCCCAAATCGCCACTTCTCACCACGTTTCCACCACCCCATACTACACGCCCTAGTACCCATTATCATCGTCAACTCCTTATCAGTGGAGTACTCCGCACCAGGAGGAAAGCTATCGTCCTTCACCCAGTCAGAGCCCGCAAGCAAAGACGCGACAGCAACGATACTACACGGGTTCTTCGGAAGCACGCGGCGTGTATCTTGCTTGAGAAACGCGATGATTGCGCACAACACCATTCCACCGAGAAGAGCCTGGATGACGCGCGTGGACGCTGTGTTTTGTACGAGTTTGGACCGATCGGATGAGGTGATTGTGGCGTTGTATACTGGGAAATAGGTGGGTCTGGTAGCGTTGACTGAAGGTGAGGCCAGAGGCGTGGTGCTGCGGGCAAAGGAGTTGAAATCTTGAGTCACCATGAGGCCTATAACACGTTCGAGTCCGCGAATCATGTTATCGATGTTACTCTGGCCCAGTAATTTGGATTCTGGGATGCCATCAGTGCCATAAATGATTGCCTTGAACCAGGTGTTCAGACTATTGGTGGACGCATCTGTCGCAATGTTCAAGAAACTGATCCTAGAGACCAACGGGTAAGCATCAAGGAAGATCCTCGCGGTACTCTCAATCGCTTGTGGTGGTCGGGTAGAGTCGATGTCGTAGTCCGGCAGTATAAAGTGGGTCTCAACGTCCACTTCTTCTACAACAGGTCGACAGTGCACCGCAGTCACATCAGCTGCCCGGCCATATTCAGCTAAGCGACCAACAGCGTAACCGACAGTGGGACATCCTGGCTGGTCCCTGTGCGTCCTGTTGGCGACTCCCAACCACCCTCCAGCATAGCAGTCGAAGAGACCCCCGGGTTGGAGACGACGACCGGTTTCAGCGCTTAAGCTATCACTGCAGGTCCAGGGTCCGGGTCCGGAGCAATCTGGTGCCACCGCTTTTGAAGAGTCAAACTGGATGTAGTTAGTGAAGCGTGCGAAGCTGACGTTGAGTGAGCTTTGGGGAATTTCTGCACAGTTCAGAGAGATTCGTAATGCAGGAAGAATGGCGATGACTTTGGAACTCGACTGGTCTCCCGCGGCTACTTCGTTGTCTTGTAATTTGACGGTCGGAAAGACAAATGGACCATGGGTCCAGCGTGGATACGGCAGATTAGCCGTCAAAATCCTATCAAAGTTAAAACAATCCTCAATGATGCCAGCAAAGACACTAGACTTACATCCCCGGTGTGAGCTGCGAGAAATCACTCTTGTCAATCCGCGGTATATTCAGATACCCATTCCTAGTAACATTGCCAATCCAAACACTCGATTGCTGAACTGTGGCCACCCTCTCGATATTCGCCACTTCGACGACATACAAACCACTAACCACCACAGTCAAGAATGGAGCAAGCATCATGGCCATGGAAATAGCGGCAATCGATATTTGTCTTACCCTGAAAGCCTCCCACAGATTTTGCACAGTGGTTTGTCCCAACTGATCGAGCATGAGGGTTTTGCGGGAGGAATACCCGCCGATGCGTAGGTTGCAGTAAGGTTGAAACATCTTGATGGCGAATGCTGCGGTGTCGAATGTTAAGCGAATAATGACCATTACCACTGCTGGCATGTAGACCCAGGTATAGCGTACATACTTGTTGCTGTCTGGTAGTAAGGCGATCCCGCTAGGGGTCTTTGATCTGCGGTGAAGGATCTCCAGAAGTATGATCACCGCGATTGGTAATAATAATACGAGGGCCCTAGTGTATAACGAGGTAGAAAATGGCTGCCACCACTTCCTTGGTTTCTTTGGGACTATCTTGTTCGCTGTTGATTCAGCGATCCCAGTGTCGTCTACGCAATGGATTCTGAAAGTGGAAAAATCTCTCTGCGTTTCGGTGGTGGTTTTGAATCTCAGGTCCTGGAATATTCTGCGCAAATCTGAACTCCGGGCAAGTCCAAGACCTTCCAGCCTTTGCATGAATGTATGACTCCTCGCAAGAATCGTTGCAATCCCGCCGATCGATCCGGGGTCCCTGGAGCAAACCCCTGAAGATCCTAGAAACCAGGTGATAACTGTTATACCAGCGAGGAGAACTGACGAAGCCTCGAGAAGACCGAATGATAACGCACGGACGAAGAGTCGTTGTTCCACACGAGTGATGAAGCCTTCCGTAGTATATTCGTCTTGCACAAGAAGCTTTTCTTTGGCTATCTGAATGCCAGCAATGTTGTGAGCTGCACGGAGTACCCGTTCAAGATTCCCGATATCATTCAAGTTGTTCGGAGTGTTGGCAGAAGTCGCATTGATGACTGCGTTCACGATGCCATACGGCCCTGGTCGCCAAATTGCGCTCGTGAGGTTTGAGTTTGTAAGTCCTTTCAATTTCGATGCTGATGCTGTCGCGGGGATGTCGATATCTGTTTTTGCGTTGGCATTACCAGGTGTGCCATGGTAAGTTATCGAAGCGCGAGTTAGGTTGTAGTTTGGAGTACAAATAATGCCATCAAAGTGGTAGCGTCCGGTACCGTTCCCTCGGTTTGTAAAGAATGAAAGCGACTCGCCCTCAGAACTGTTAGTACGCGTCAACGCTGCTATGCTTGCTTCGTCGTTGCACTTCGTGTTCCACATGTCGAAAATGCCCGGTGCGTTTCCTGCACCAAAACTGGGCCCTGCTAGTTGTCCCGCCTTCTTAAATGAGCACGACGGTGTTGAGAGTGTCACGTTGACTTCCCAAAGAGGAGGACGAGCTTCCCGTAATCCCGAGTTGTAACGCTGAGGACTCAAAGCAATGCTTGCTCGCTCGCATTGCACGTCGAAGGCCAGTATCTCCATATCTGCTCTTATGATATCGTTCGTCTTGTATGAGGTCGATGCTGCCTGAGAAACGTTGAAGCGTGGGAAAAGGTAGTTTTCGGTCGTCCCGTACGGAAGGCTGAGGTTTAAGTACTGCGCACCATAGCTGAATGCCAACGGAGCATCGCTGAGCATGGTGGAACTGTTCAAAGCAATGCCTGAGTAATTGAATGATTCCTGAACAGTTATTTGAGTCCGTAGACTCAAGGTGGTCTGCTGTAGAGAAAAGAGGCCGGTGGATACGACGATCATGAGAGTCAACAAGAGGTTCCCCGCCACTGAAAGAGCTACCATCCAATGACCAGCCCGGATCGATCGATGAAGAACCTTGAAACTCCAAGGAGAAACATAGTCTAGACAGATGCTCTCAGCGGAAGTCGCATGACCTGTGCACACCTGCATCGTCCTCCAGGGTGTAAGCTGTTTGAAGCGGTAATCGAGTCGACTCCAAAATGCAGCTATAAGCGTAAAGACAACGGTTGGACCATATGACCATAGATAGTGATACCGAGCATCGGGAGCACTTATGCCCTGGTTTCTCTCAGATACCGCGTACAAAACGGGTAGGGCGATGGCGATTCCGACAAAAGTGACGACAAATATGGCGAGCGAAGTTGGTTTGAGAATAGTAGGTACCCAGAGCATCGGCGGTCCTGATGTTTTGCTATTAGAGCTAGAAGTTTTCGATACTTTGTTGCTCGCGTCGCTATGGATCGTATCCTTGGGAAGCACTAGGAGTTGGTGAACTTCAGCACCGTCGTGTGCCATCGTGCTTGTAGTGGAGCTAGACCACGCTCCTGGGACGTTGTCGACGAGAGGATCATGGAGAGAAGGCTACAAGTCTGTGTTCTGCGGCCTTGCGCGTATACATAAGGAAGGCTGAACTCTATGGCTTGATCATACCGACCCCCGACCAAGATCGACGCACGCGACTCAGCCTTGCTGGCCGAAGCGTTGCTGTCGGGGCTGAAACGAAGAGCAAGCATTGGTCAATATATGTCCAATTTGGGCAGTCTTCGTTTCATTGTCGCACGATTCTGTTAGCGTGAACTTAATATGTATGTGGTGTATAGATATCGTTCCTAGCCTTATGGGCTGCATTTCTGGACCACATTCGATGTTGCCCGTTGCTGATAATTTGCACCTGGGGATAATATATTCGCCAATGAGCAAACGCAGTGATCATCTTCAAGATTTGCTAAATGATTTTTGCCTCCAAGATGTAGGTGGGATATGTATCTCTTGATTGGAGTGAATATTAACCGTGGGGCGGACAACTTGCAATTGAGGTTGCACGAGCCACCAACGTCATGCAATGCTAGCCCAAACCGAGGAGCATCAATACACTGCGACCCAAAGAATCTGATTTCTGCACAAACAAAATATAGATCAATAGCACAATAGTCCGCAATGAAATTACTAGAACGTGCATGCTAGAAACGTACCCAGACGCCTGACCGGACCATTCCCCAACCCAAACCCAGGGTATCTTATCCGTCATGCAAAGTCATTACATCGAAAGCGGAAACAACGGACGCCTAGGCCGCCGCTTGTACAGTCTTGAAGCCATCTGATACCATCTTCTGTATCTCTTCGTCTTTGTGTTGCAGTAGACCGAGTGTGTAAGCAACATCGTCCCACTGCCTTTCGTTCTCCGCTCTTGGTAATCTGGCGGCGAGCTTGTTTGAGAGTTGCTTCGCATGTTTGTCCTGTAGATCGTTAGTATGGTGCTCGTCAGGAGTTCAATGTTACCCAAGGGACGTACCTTCTCGATAAAGCCAGCGAGAAACTTGATGATCCTCTTGAATGCGTCGACGTCCAGCGCCGAATCTGCACTGAGCACACTGAACATGTCGACGAACTGATTGTACACAGCGTTGTCCTTGGTAGCGAGTTCGCTGAAGAACATGCGAGCCATGTCGGCAATCTTCTTGTCGCTGTCCTCGAGACATTTGGCCATTTCACCGAGCTGACCCTTGACCTTGACCTGACCAGCTAAGATCAAGAACGTCAGGGTCATCAGACATGTTCGCTTGACACTTGGATCACCGTCGTTTAGGCGGCGATAGAGGAAGTCTGTGTTTTCGTCGATGAGGTGGTTGAAGCAGACAGCCATGTCACCAAGAGCAACGACGAGGTTGCTTCGCACGACAGCGTCTTGGCTTCGCTCGAGAATGGTGAGCAAAAGACCTAAGTTATTCTCGCAGTACTCTGAGCTGACACACATGAGCTTGGCCAGACACAATGCCGCTTGAGCTTGTAGCGTGGGGTGGTTGTACGAGGTGTTGTTTGAACAAATGTCTGCCACCAGAGGGCCGAAGTTGGCAAGAAGCGATGTCGGGCCAAACAAGAGCTCTCGCTCACGGATGTGTGCAATGGCGTCGGTAAAGTCGTCCTCTGTAGTACCAGCCATGAGATCTAGCTCATCTGCTGCTTCCTCGGGAGCCGGCGTTGGTTCCTTTGCAACTCCTCGTTTCCGACCCTTCTTGATGGGTGTTGGTTCCACCATTGACGCTGTTGATTTTCGTGGTGTAGGTGCGCTCTTCTTGTCCTTTTCCGCTTTCCGTCGCTTGAACTCCAGCTCGCAAAGCTCAAGGTGAACAATTTGTTTGATGGCAATGTGTCCCACCACGAAGAGCAGCTGTGACAATGCCAAAGCTGAGTTCTGCTTCTTTGGTTGAGCCTCCTCTACTGCAGGCTCCTCTGGCGCAGCCTCATCTGAGGAGGCGGCAAGTTGGCTAGGCTCTTCGGTACTGGAGCTAGTTGTAGGCCTCACTTGTGCTTGACCGGCAAACACGCGCTTGGTCACTCTTCGGATGATCTCTGAGCAGAGAACATCAGGGTGTTTCGAAAGAACATAGATAGCACCAATCGCTTGCTCTGCCACTCCATACCACTCTTTGCTGTCGGATACAATTTCAGTCATGGCGGCTAGTCGGACTAAGACTGCATGGTCGTTGGGTAGCTTGACTACTTGTACGGGAACTGTGTTGGCAGCCTGCTTTCCTGGAGGTGGGCTCATCCGACGAAGCGCAATGCATGTATAACGAGCTAATCCCAAATCTTTGTGGCCAAGCTGACCCAAACCAATTCGTAAGCACGCTTCCATCTCCTGGACTACGATGTCAGGCGATGAGAGTGCGAGCATGCCCAGCACAATGATGGCTCCTCGGCGTTGGTTCTTCGAAATGTCCTTCTTCTGATAGCCATAGATCTGCCAAAGCTTTTGGATCACCAACGCATTGACCAGGCCCTGCTTCATCATCGTACTCAGAAGTTGCTCGAGGGAGGTCAATTCAGCTGGTGTCGTGCCGAACGTGAGACTGATCATGTTTTTCGAAACGTAGTTCGCGACAGCATTCGCATCGAAGCCAGGTGGTGCATCGAAGAACAACCCCTTGTAACATTCGAGAAGGTGTGTCTGGACACCTTTGCCTTCATCACTATTGCCCTTTGTCCAGATTAGACGCAGCATCCTCCTGATACCGAGTTTGGCGTTGGCGATCCGGTATGCATCAATTGTAACGAAGAAGTCCATGGCTTCGATGACTTCGCTCTTGTTCTTCGAGGACAGCAGCTGAGTGACAATCTCTGCGCCGTCGTTGATCACTTCAATGAACTTCAGCGCTTCGAGTAAGAATTTGCGCATCGTTTGGAACTTCTCAAGCTCTTGTGCGGTCGCGGCGTCTTTCTGGGCCTTCTCAATAGCAGCAGCTCGCTCCTCCTCAGTCATCTCTGAAGGGTGCGTAGGTCCGTCTGTGCCATTATCGGCTTGGGTCGCATCCTGTAGTAGAGACTCGTCAACGGTGTGGTCACCTGGCGCACGCTCGCGTAGCTCCTCTGGGGGCTGTAGAGTGCTGATTTGCTCTTCAACGTCCTCCAATCGCTGCGTCCAGTCTTTGGTCGAAAGGAGACCGCCATCGAAGGCAGTAAACGGATGTGTCGATACCAGTTTTGCTAGAAGCTTTATCGCGTTTCTTCGTACGTTGCTGCTCTTGTCTTCGAGACTCCGTGCAGCAAGCTCCGCCACTTTCTGCCTGCGCTTTGGGTATTTCTGCTCTAGATCACACAGCTTGACATATACTTGAATGACTCGGCATCGACAGTAGGGATTGATGTCGAGGAAACGATCTTCTAGCACGTCGAAGAAGATGCGGATTTGGGCCTTGTGGTTTTCACTGCGGTCGTCCTGGCTCAGCTTACTAAGCATAGCAATCAAGTTGCCGCATACTTCGATGAGGGCGCAGCGCAATGTGTATGACTCGCTATCCAGAAGGTTGGCGAGCAGCGTCATCTGTTTGATAACAAGATGTGGAGTGAGCTCAGAGATCTTGGTCAGAAAGGTTGATATCGACTTTGGTCCCTTCAGATCGGTGGCGCTGAACTCTTTGCCGCTGATATCTTTGAGGACATCTTCGGTCAATTGTGGATAGTCGTAGGCATCTGCAAGAGTGAACAGAAACTCTGCCATCGGCTCCGACAGATGCTCAAAGTATGTCAGGCTCTGGTTAATCGATGTCTGAGCAGTATATGCATGTCCGTGGTGCTTGACTGCAATGCACAGCACCCTGAAGCAATGGTTCCGGATTGCTGCGCTCTTGACTCGCGTCTCATTCTCGAGGATGTGGTAGACTGGCTTGGTGAACAGGCCGATGAAGGTGTCTCGCTCCGATGTTGTGACGAATATTCGGCCCAGCTTGAGCTTCAGCACCTTGCTCATACGATCGAGAGCAGTCTCAAGTTGCGCCGAGGCATCCCAGCTACCGTCTTTACTGACTCCAGCCTTTGATTTTGCACCCTTGCCCCTCCCTCGTGCTGCAGGCGCTGATGCGGACTTTTCGAGCGCTCGTGTCTCGATTGCAGATATGGACCACCGAAGAAGAAAGCCATACATCTCCAATATGTTTTTGTGATGTGGGATCGCATCTTGGTCTTCCGCTTCGAGGTCTGCGTGTATCATGTCGGCCTGTGTCGAGAGTGCGGAGACTATGAGGTCGAGTATCTTGCTTAATGTGGCTGGTGGTATCTGGGACGAAGATCTAGAGAGTTTGAACAGATTAGATTCTGGCACGGAGGTCCATATTCTGGAATCGTTGGGGTATGCGGGCACGCACTTGAGGAGGAACTGCAGTGTGTCAAAGACAGAGCTGCGAGTGATCGCATCTGGGCTCTCCGCTACGGCGTCGACCACAGGATTGAGCTCGCTGTTGATCAGACCCGGCGACGACAGCGATTCTGGGTCATCTTCGCACTCTTGCAATGCTTGCGCGGCTTCGGGCGTTGGTATCGTCGCCGGATCGCTGTCGAACAGCTTGATCGCCTCGTTGATATCAAATTCCACGCGCGCCTCCATGATGCGCAGAATCGCTTAGAAAGAAGAAGAAGAGAAGGAAGAAAGATGTAACGGAAGCGCCGTCGAGTGTTCGTTGCCGGGGAATGTATATGCCGTGTCCCGCACCACACGGGTGCGCGTTGTTTGAGGCGGGCGCGATTGTTATGGTTTAGCCTTTTGTGGCTTAGCGCCGAGGTGGGATATCGGGAAAGTGGCTTTCGACGCGACTTGCATTACTTCGCGACTTGTGAACACTTCAGGCCTGCAACACGACACGACATCCACAGCACATAATCATGGCCAAGGCACGCACGTCGCTGAGGCACATCGACGTGCACGAGGACGATATCAAGGAGGAAGATGCCGAAGAGACATTAGACGAAAGCATGAATCCACTGGAAGAGAGCGGCCATACAGTCGACAGCAGCGACGAGGAGGTCGAAGACGCCGTACAGGAAGACATGGCGCGTTTCGAGGAGACATTCGTCGGCATCAACAAGCGATTCCGACTAATTAACCGCATCGGAGAAGGTATGTCTCACATCATTGGCTTCCCATATGCAAGGTAGCGGGGTGGCTCACACGATGCAGGTACATTCTCTACCGTGTACAAGGCTGAGGACCTGGAGTACGATAAGTATGGAAATACCTGGGACATCGATGAACGCGAAAACCAGAAGTGGTCGTCGCCCGCGCAGCGCCGCCGCCCCTCCAGACGACCCCACTATGTGGCCATCAAGAAGATCTATGTCACCAGCAGTCCGATACGCATCTTCAACGAGCTCGAGCTTCTCTACGATTTGAGGGATTCAGACTCAGTATGCCCGCTGATCACCGCCTTTCGCCACCTAGACCAGGTAGTTGCTGTGCTGCCCTACTTCCAGCACTGTGATTTCCGCGATTACTACCGCGACATGAAGATCTCTGAGATGCGTCCTTACTTCCGAAGCTTACTCACTGCCTTGCGAGCAGTACATTCTAAGAAGATCATCCACCGCGACGTGAAGCCGACCAATTTCCTCTACAACCCCGCCCAGTCTCGCGGTGTACTGGTCGACTTTGGGCTGGCTGAGCGTGAGGGCACCGACTGGCACCACTGCCTTTGTCATGTACCAGATGAAGACCGCCGCTACAGAGCCTCTCACAGTGTCTGGGCGCAGAATCAGGCAGTCAGCCACAGCGCCCCTAGCTACCCCAAGAACGACACCCGCAACAGCCGTCGAGCTAATCGAGCCGGTACCCGTGGATTCCGTGCGCCAGAGGTGCTCCTCAAGTGCACGCAGCAGACGGTCTCGATCGACATGTGGAGTGTTGGTGTCATCCTGTTAACCATGCTGTCCCGGCGCTTCCCCTTCTTCCATAGTGCGGATGACATTGACGCGTTGCTCGAAATTACGACTATCTTCGGGCGACGGAAGATGCGAGAGACGGCCATCCTTCATGGGCAGGTGTTCGAGACCAATGTTCCGAGCTACAGTGAAGGCGGCCACACTCTGGAGAAGATAATCTTGTGGTGCACAGGCCGCACAGGAGACAAGACGCAACCCAAGAAAGAGCTAGAGGAGGATGAAAAGGAAGCTGTGCAATTCCTGTATCGCCTGCTGGAATGCAACCCAGCGAAGCGCATCACCGCAGATGAAGCTCTACGTCACCCATTTCTTTTGAGGACGTTTGAAGACAGCGAGGCAGACGAAGATATGGTCGACCTTGTTGAAGTGTAATTGTACTGATGAATCATGGCATGTATCACGAGTATGCATGAACAACGGCGTTAATTGCAAGCATGGAATTCGGAGTTTTGGTCATCTAGGGACGGCGGTTCGATGTTATTGCGATACCCTTCACCTTGTATTCTGCGCCCAATGCATGGCCTTCAGGGCTTAATGTATCTACATAATATGGCATGCAAACACCGCTCATGCAGCTACTATCATACGACTTTCTCGTGACACATCTGAGGCTATGACTCTGTCTGCATTCGTGCCCGCTTAACTTTCTCCTCTGCCTTTTGCTCCTCCTTGGTTTTCTTCCGCTCCTCCATCCGCTTCTGCTTCTGCGTCATCTGCTGCCCAACCTGGCCCTGGTGTTTCTCATCCTTCTTCCCCTGTCCCACACCCAACTCTTTCATCTTCTCCTCGTACATCCTCATCCCCCTCATCGCCTCCTCCAGCGTCGGTATCTGCAGCCCTTGTTTCTTCGCCTGCCGCAGTCGATTCTGACTCACGACCCTGCCCCTCTCCGATCTCCGCCTATCTTTGAGTAGCTGCTCCTTCACCCTCTCCTCATCCAGTTCTTCCTGCGTCATCACTTTCGGCCTGTTCTCCACCGGCTCGCCAAACGGTGCTACGATCGCCGTGACGACGTGACGTATCCTTTTGCTCGTGCGGTGGCCGCTCGTTATCCGCACGACGTCGCCGGGCACGAGGGAGGAGTTGGGGTCCCGCACGAGGTAGTTGTGCGGCGCGGGGAAATATTTGCGGAATTTCTTGTTCCAGGCCCGCTCTGCAACGCGGACTTTTACGGCGCCCGCCATGAGGCCTGCGGAGACGACGACGCCGACTTTTTGGGAGTGGAGTTTGGGCGGGAGGAGGGGCTTGGTGGTGTTTAAGGCGCGGAGCGCTAGGGTGGGTAGGAAGGCCATGTTGGGCGTGGTGGGTGAAGGCGCGGAGGTGCTTGCGGAGGTCGTGTGGTGGGTTGGGAGCGCTCGAGGCGCGGGCTGGTGGGTGGACCCGAGTTCTGTGTGGGAGATAGCAAGCGAATGTGTCTCAGTGCTGCTTTGTATGTGTTGGTAGCGATTGTTTGGTGTCTTCGGCTCAATTGGTGATGGTCTTCGCGGTTGAAGTCCGCATGAAAAGTGAACGGGAGTTGGTTGCCAAGCTTTGCGCCGATTGGCTCCTAGATCTCGAGTTACTGCTATCGTGTCCCAAAGCTCCCGCGATTGACAACTATTCAACTTCTACATTTAAAGTCGCACATACCAACGCTCACCTTTGGGGTTTCCCACTTCAAACTTCGGCCTTACTCTCATGTAGCTATCGGTCTACGTAACTACAATTGGATTCCTCCGTCCCCTCTTTTCAAGTCAGACACCGTCGCGGTGCGCCATAGAACAAGATGCTCTTGAGGATAGCGCTATTGCTTTGTTTGGCGCTTTTGGTACTCGGTGCCGAGGATTACTATAAGGTTCGTGAAGGCCCGACCACCTTTTCCTAACTTCGATCACACTTCCCACTTCCACCTGGCCACAACAACTGACACAGTATTCTGTAGCTGCTCGGGCTGAAGAAGAATGCCTCCGACCGCGAGATCAAGAAAGCGTATAAAAACCTTAGCAAGAAATTCCATCCAGACAAGAATCCGTACGTCGAAACATGCTGTCAATACTGCGAAACCTCACACGAGCACGGCTAACATGACGAAGTGGAGACGACACAGCAGGCAAAAAGTTCATCGCTGTAGCTGAAGCATACGAAGTTCTCAGTGACGAAGAACAACGAAAGATCTACGACCAATACGGCCACGAGGGCATCAAGCAGCATAAGCAGGGCGGAGGGCAAAGACAGCAGCATGATCCATTCGACCTCTTCTCGCGCTTCTTTGGTGGCTCAGGACACTTTGGACACCAAGGTGGGGAGCGACGAGGGCCAAACATGGAAGTCCGCGTCGCGATACCCCTCCGCGACTTTTACAACGGGCGCAAGACAGAATTCACAATCGAGAAGCAAGCCGTGTGCTCGGCATGCGAAGGCTCGGGCTCATCAGACGGCCACGTAGACACCTGCGACAAGTGTTCAGGCCGGGGTATCGTAATTCAGCGCCAACAGCTTGCCCCAGGCCTCTTCCAACAAGTCCAAATGCACTGCGACAAATGCGGCGGCAAGGGCAAGACAATTAAGCACCCATGTCCCGTATGTCAAGGCAGCCGCGTCGTCCGCGAGTCAGAGACGCACGACCTCGAAATCGAAAAGGGCATGCCAGTCGGCGTGCGCATCACATACGAAAACGAAGCCGACGAGTCCCCCGACTACGTAGCCGGCGACCTCGTCGTCCACCTCACCGAATCCGACGCCTCGCTCGGCCAACAAGACCACGAGCGCACAGACGGCACCTTCTTCCGCCGCCGCGGCAAAGACCTTTTCTGGCGCGAAGTCCTCTCCCTCCGCGAAGCCTGGATGGGCGACTGGACGCGCAACATCACTCATCTCGACGGCCACATTGTGCAGCTGTCCCGCAAGCGCGGCGAAGTCGTGCAACCCAACCTCGTCGAAATCGTCAAAGAGGAAGGCATGCCTGTATGGCACCAACAGCTTGAAAACAACGAGCACGACGTCTACGGCGATTTGCACGTCGAGTATGTAGTTGTGCTGCCTGATATGATGGAGAAGAGCATGGAGAAGGATTTCTGGGCTACGTGGGAAAAGTATAGGAAGAAGGGGGGCGTTAGGCTGGATGAGAGTTTGGGCAGGCCCAAGGAGCGCATTCAGATGCCGAAGGAGGGGCATGATGAGTTATAGTTCTTATGGGGTTAGATGTGGTTACATGGATGAATGGATACCCGGTGGAGTTTTGGAGCGCTGTATTTGTATTTGGATGAGAATGCTGAATGACAGAGGAACGTATGACGTCTTGGTCCGGTCTTCACACATGCGTAGTCATGTCGGACGGTTGAGTCGGAGTCGCGAGAGGACATGATGCTGGCTACATCTTCGTTCTCGACATTTTGTCACTAACTCTCCACAGAACCATCAGCTGCCATTATTTTGGTTATATTCCACGACAGCTCTTCGAACAGCATGACGAACTCTTGGGTCTCATTTTGTTTTACTACGCTCTCAAGCCTCCCACTCAGTCATGGCATATTTGAACTGTAGTTTTCAATGTCCCACAACTCATTAAAGTTTCGATCGATGGTTTTGGTATCTCACTCACGCATCTTTTGCTGATGACCGCTCTCCAAGTCTCCAACATCTGTGGATCGGGTATAGGTTTTAGTTTCGACTCACGTCCGGGAAACAGGACATGATCCTCTTCGGTTGTTGTTTGAAGCGAAACAGCCATAACATTTGGGCAGCGAATCTTTCGTAGGAGTGAGTTGTTTTCTATTCGACTAGCAAGCAGTTATTTAACCATGTTCTTATAGCTTCGACGAGGACCATAGAAGGAGTGGAGTGAGTTTTGAGGTGCGAAGGTCTTGGGACCATTAGGTGTGGCGACATACGGTTTGGTGCGCGAAGAGCGAAGGGCGAAGTCATCGGCCGCTCACTTTCTGTTTTGAGGAACACATGATTCTGGCTGCTGTCTACCTTTAGTGCGTGGCAAGAGAAGGACTGATAAAAAGGAAGTACAGAAGGGAGGAAGATAGTGATATTCATACTCCTCACTCCGGGCAGATGGCCATTGTTCTCTGGCGTATGGCGTATGGTGTTTCTGAGCAGACATGATAGTCTGTGTAGCGAATCTTTGAGTCGAGATATCAGCACTGTGGCTCAGCAAGGGTCATGACATCTTGGGCAGAGTCCTTTGGTCCGAGCCTGTCATCGAAACGTGGGAAAAAGTTTTGAGTCCGTGGGCGGGAGGAAGAGCAGAGGACATGGTAGGTGCGCGTTCAAGCCTTTTGGACATGACGCTGCATCCAATGGATTTTGAGGCAGGAAAAGAGAAGAATTGGTGATGAGAAGAAGAGACTAGAAAGACAGTGATATTTATTCCCTCTCACTCCAAGCAGACGATCATCACTATGCCTCCTTTGTTGTTCTAGAGCAGAAATATTTGTCGCGATGGCAAACTTTTGTAGTAAAGAAAGCAGGCATATATTCCAACAACAGTCATTGAACTTCGGTACGTTCCTTTCGATAAGCGTCGACCTTGGGACCATTACCATATAGCGATTCGCTTTCTTGTTCCGAGGGCGGAAGGAAGAGCAAAGGACATCATCAGTCTGTTCCTAGACTTTAGACATACAATCCATTTCCGTGAGTTTTATGACAAGACAGGCGGATTGATGAGGAGGAGACGAGAGCAGTAGAAAAGAGGGTTTATACCCTCTCACCTCGTTCTGCGAGTCATATGCGGACAAGCTCATGTGAAGTTGCGTAGGACCTCTTTGCTGCACCATCATTTCGCTTCTGGGGAGTTTTAATGCGACGGAAAAGAGGCAGAAGTCATCGGAAGGCTCATTCACTGCTTTCGAACATAAGCTGGACCTCTTGATCTTAGTAGAGAAGGAATTTATTGAAGTGTGTATAGAGTCGAAGACTTGAAGAACTGGCAAGGCTTTTTATACACGCCCAGTTCCTTCCGTACTCCATCAGACTGTCCAGGTATTGTTTTATCGTCGTTCAGAGTCTTGTTGCCACACTCTTTTCTTCGTCCATAAACCGCCGATAGCACTCATTCGACCAGACACCGACGACAGAAGCAGACCCCATCAAGGTTCCATTTCTCCGTTTTGGGACATTCGTCGCTGGCGTACTGATTTCCACCGGAAAGAAGCCGAGGTAGAACTCATCCACATGGAATGCAGCTTCTTTTGGCGCATACATTTTGATGATTCCGATTTTGAGGAGAGGAAAGAACAAGCAGCGCGGATCATAGCCAAGTGCCTTTTTCATTTTCATCAGAGAGGGAAGGGGCGCTGAAGACTCCGAGAGAGGAGAGGATTGAGAAGACTTTATATGCACTCGGTTTACCTCGCAGACAACATAGACTGCAGATGGCGTACGTTTGATGTAGTGGAAGCCATAGTTTTTGATGCACATGCGATTTGACGGGTCCAATCGCCGGAACCAGGATTCTGGCGCTGGACAGAGGAAAGGAGCGCAGAGTCATTGGTGTTGTCCATTTTTGCTTTTGACACACTCATTGCCTCAACAGTAGTGCTTTTATTCAGAAGAGTAAAGAGTATGGAGAAAAAGAAAACTAGGCGGGAGACATCGAGTGTATATTCATTCAGTCGGCTCATGCGCGAAGACCAAACGTGTTTCGATCCTATCAAGAGAGCCCAAAAGCTGAACACAAGGGCACACACAAGCATATATCGTCTCGTTTTATGTTTCCCGATATCGCTTTCCTCCGCAGCCTTTTGTTGATCACATAGTATGATGATAATAGACGGAGATAGCAAGAGAATCGGTAAGTTTTATACCCAAGCTCAGTCCCAAACAATGCCCATTCGCTGCCAAGTTCAAGAATTTTGAAGAACGCGACTCAGCTCATAATATCTAGACGACTCGTATTTCGCAAAAGCGCATATATAGTCTCATTTCCACATGTTCTCGAAGCCAGCGCCGCGCAACCCATCGTCGGGCTGATCTAAAGTTTTGTATGGAACAATAGTTCCATAGCGATAGCATCTGTGCGCTTAGGCGTCAAGTATCGCATTGCCAAAAACTCTCAGTTCACATAGGTTGGTCGGCTTTGCATTTTTTAGTCCAACATGATCTTGACCTCTTCCAAGTTTTGCATTGGTTCAGAAACACCTTCGAAATTTTATGGTTCTTTCACCGTCTCAGGTTTGAGACATAGCCACTCGGCGTCCTCCTTTTGACGTAAAAATGCACTCCGCAAAACATACATCCGCATTGTGCTAGATCTGTTCATAGGTCTGTAGAGGAAGTGTTTGGATCGCGGTGTTGAGGAAAGAATGTAGTAGGATGTGCAACTGGGAAGAATGGCTTTATAACGCAGCGAATAGTTAGTTTCGCGCTCCAGAAGAGATGGAGGCAGAGAAAAACGTTAGAAGCTCGTAGTGCTTATTTGAAATTCGAGGTTTGCGTAGCCGTGGGAAAACTTGGTCGACACGATCGTAGATATTTTCGTCGTACTTTGTTCGTGGCCAACCATCCATTCTTCAATCGAGTCTCTTGGAACTCACACAAACTCATGAGTGACGGTGATGTGGAATTGTCGCAGCCGCAAGCATGCTACGGAAATGTCTTTTTTTGCGTTACGCACAGATACACGACGCGACGACAGAAGGCTTGGAGTGAGCAATATAGCTCAAAAGGACCAATCACTCCAAAGCAATTCGCGCTCTTCGTTTGGAGTTGTCAATCATAGGTGACCATAGCGGCATGTTGTCGAATCAATCTCGCTTCTTGACATGATCCGATCACCCAGTGTCTTCAGGAGGGAGGGCCCATGAAGCGGCACATCCAAGATGCACCGCATCGCTTTGAGACCATATTCGCCGGTCAACCACGATCTTGTCGCAGACCCTTTCCGACCATGGACTTGCTTGA
The DNA here is from genome assembly GCA_010093685.1 of Ophiobolus disseminans. NCBI lineage: Eukaryota > Fungi > Ascomycota > Dothideomycetes > Pleosporales > Phaeosphaeriaceae > Ophiobolus > Ophiobolus disseminans. The sequence goes on along the minus strand of MU006244.1, from coordinate 194,102 downwards.
TGCGCGTTTTCTAGGGGAAGACCGCAGAGTCACCGACCACAACACATAATATGAGTCTGTCGTGCTTTTACTCGAACATCGGCTCTGACGGCGTCCATTTCGATGATCAGAGTCATAAAGAAAAAGTCCAGAAAGACATACGACATTGACTTGTAAATTTCGGAGTTCCGCAGGACACAGACATGATACTTGAAGATTTCTTTTTGAATGACGGAAGATCGTGGTGTGAGATGAAGGAGAAGAAGAAGCCCCTGAGTGAAGTGGTATTTATACGACAGGAAAAAAAAAATGACATAGTGGCGAACCGTATTTCTGCAAACAAGGAACCATGGAACCGATTGGTCGTCATCGGTGGTAGCTCCCAGTGCCCATGAGCCTTGTAATATATTCCTTCGAAAATTCGCCAGGAAGGCAAACATCAGTGTTGGCCATCGTGCCTTCTTACGAGAAGTAGTTACCTGCTCAGTGCAAAGACATAGCTTGCTTCTGCTCTGCTCTCGAGAATGTCTCGAGAATTAACGTCGTCAGCAAGTCCAAACGTCTTGAGGAAAGTGCGTGTCCGAGTGCGTGATCCGGTGGAATACCTAGGTAGTAGCGGAGCTTGCGAGTGCCCAAAAGGTTATGGCGATGTTGCGAACCGAGCCCAAGCAGCCCGACGAGACCTCGGGAATGTTGATCGTGTTCGCGTGCGCCACTATGGTGGAGAGAAGCGAAGCTTGCTCGTACAGCTTGGGAATATCAACAAGCGATAGATCCAAAGCCGCAATGAAAATGTATCTAAGCCCCACCACGCGTAAAAGAGCCCTAGTTTTTCTCGCACATCAGAGTTTGAAGTTGGTCTGAAGAAAGTTTGCTCGAGGCTGATTTTGTGTCCGGCTTGTCCATGAGCACGAGGGACGGCAGAGCTGGATTGAAGAGGCCGGCGCTAGACGAAGTCATCAGCTTATGGTCGACTATTTAGTTGACAGTAGAACAGGTGCGGCTTCGATGAAGTGTTTCTGGAACTTATATGCGTGAGGCCTTTACTTGAGGTCGTGAAGATAGACAGGCAGAGCTGTCGAAGTCGCGGGCGCTGCTGTCATGGAGCATTAAACGCATCTAGCTGCCCATTTTGATCGTGTCTGCGATGTATCAGTCCTTGTCGAGAAGATAGGCTCGCAAACTCGAGCCATGCGTAGGTAGCTGATCATTTTGGAGGGGACTGTGGAGTGTAAGACGAGAGAAAGAAGGTAGAGGACGAGAAAAGCATTTGACGACTCAGAGATCCGAACCACGGTTCAACACATGTACCATTCCAACCCTACTTCTCACACCCCCCTTCTCCAACCTTCTTACCCAGCCCCAGTCCTGCTCCCACTCCCACTCCCTCCCACAACCCCTACCTCCCATCCCCCCTCCTCTTCCTTCGATGCGCATGCACCACCCTAACATCACGCACACCATTCCTCCTCAACTCTTGTGCTAGAATCTCAGCCGCAGCCACGCTGCGATGCGTGCCAGCGTTGCATGTAGTTTGTATGCTAGCTGTGCGGTGACCAGCATATAAATGTGCGAGGGTGAGGTGTAGAGCTTGGGTGCTGTGAGATGTGGTTAGCGAAGACACTGGCTGGATTTGCAACGACGGCGACGGTAGAGGGGTAGAGATACAGCGCCAAAAAAAGGTACATACATTTCTCCCAAGGCCGTGCGATTCCCCAAAATAACGTTTTGAACCGGTGCGCTTACGCCCGTGTACAATCTACATATGGCATGTGAGGGAGGGTCCCAGTGCAGACAGTGCAGTGTGAGGAGTGCTCGTATTGGGGGGAGAACAGAGCGGAAGTGCTCTTGGGCGGTGGGGTTATTTTCGAGTCTGTCGGTAGAGTAGGATGTTATGTAGACTGTTAACATAGCTGTTGGAGAGATGTGGCGATTTATGATGAGTAACATAATGGATGGCTAGGATAGTATGGATGATGTGATAGGAAGTATGAAGAGAGGTGTTGGTGCTTGTATCGAAAGAGAAAACCGGTGACTGTGAGGACAGGGACAGGGAGTTGACAAGGGAAGTGTCCTCTATACGTGAAGTATGAGGTGTGGCTATTTTGAGCGTTTACGTCCGGATTTTGTGAAGCCATCACCTTCGTAGCTTCACAACCTCTTCCTTCAATGTTCTTAGCTCCGGACTTACGCTTTCCTTACTCTTCAAGCTCAGACTAGCCGCCCTTTGCGCAAAGTCAATGACATGTTGCACTCTTGCGCCGCCCATGAGGCCTACAGCAAGAGCTCCGCAGAACGTATCGCCGATACCGTTTACACTAACTACCTCCTCTGGTGAGAGGATCCGCTCTGGAGGGAAGAGGCGCACATATAGACCGCCTATTTTCTTGTGTCCACCCATGTTTCTTGCCAGAACATACTGCCGTTCAGCATCGTCGTGTAGCTCTGGCGCATCTGCCTCCAGTAACTTTACCATAAGCACGCCTTGTGGCCCGAGCTTGGTCGCAATAGTGGGAAAGAACGGAAGAAGCTTGATAGCTTGCTGTGGAATACCTTGATCGACGATTTCCGATGTTGTTGTGATTGCAAGTGGAACACGGAGACCGGTCGGCGGTATACCGAGAGCATCTATAACTGGAAACCAATCGGCGTGCTCAAAGTGCGATGCTTGATGTGCGAAGTCGTGAAGTGCGCTGAGCTCGTAGGTGTTTGGTGTAATGATGTCAGCAAGCGGACGGGGAAAGACGTTGATGGTAGGTTTAGACGAGGAGGACGCGGGTGGAAAGATGCGAGTTGCTTTTGCAGTGGAGACTGGTTCAAAAATGGTTGTAGTGGAGGGATGACGCGCAGCTTGAAGCCAGGTGTGCAAATTTGCGGACGACCAATTCGCGTCTGCGACAAAAATGGAGGGTCGGGCTGATGATCCCTCGAACAGGGAGAGTGCAAGCTCGCTGATAGTAGCTTTGGGTATCGTCTCGAGGATTGACATGTCTGCCATTGCGAGCGTGAGGTCCTTGTTGACATTATTGACAGCGACATATTGAGCAGTCCTAGCTGGTGCAGGAAGCACTTCAATACCAGTTGTAGACATGCCTTCACCTTGAAGCTGGCTGAGCGCTGCGTTGCCGCTGAAGTCATCACCAACTGCACTATGGAGCTGAACTCTAGCACCGAGCAGATGGGCAGCTTTGGCGATGTTGTGAGCAACACCACCAAGGCTCTGGTTGATGACGGCGGGGTTTGATGTGTGTGGTAGCGGTTCGATATGATCTGCGCTTTTGGCGAATGGAGCGTAGTCGCAAGAGAAGTCGACCGCAAGAGCACCAGCGACCACTACCTCCGCGCCTACTCTAGGCTCTACAATAGACGAAGCAGGAGTATCAGGCGCCGAGGAAGACTGAGAAGTAGACAGAAAAGCATCACTCATCTGTTGCTGCACAGGATTTGCTAGATTTGAGACCGAAGGAGTGAAGTAAGAAGAAGTTTGACTACATACTTACATCAGCACCAGAACTAGACTTGAGCGACAAGAGTGCTGGCTCACCCTTGGGCATCACTCTGCTTCGCCTCTAGTATAGCGAGTTCACGAGCAATGACAGAGGCTCGCTTGACATTCGACTCGATGAGCGCTCTGTTGGCTGGGATGCTCTTGCCTTTCGTGAGTTCCTTGATCTTGTTGAGAACAAATGGCGTATTGTCTTTGCCTGATGCTTTCGAGGCGTCTGCTTGTCGCAATGCTTCTGCAATGACGAAGTCCATCTCCTCCTTGGGAATAGCGGCCTCGACAGGCACTGGGTTGGCAAAGAGAAGGCCAGACTGGATCTGTAGCGAGTGTTGCGCGTCTAGTAATATTAGTATACTGACAACAAACTAACTTCAAAAGGTACTTACATATGATTGCAGCAGCCTCAATCTCGTCCGCAATAGTCGTTGGGCTCTTCACTCCACTGTCTCTCGACCAAAATGCCGGGAAGTCTACGCTGCCTTGACGACCATCTGCAAACGTGCCTACACCCACTCCTTCAGTTTCGAGGTACTCCAGTGTTCTGGGAATGTCAAGGAAGCTCTTGCAGCCACTCGACACGACCGTCACCGGCGTGCGGCCCAGCTCGGTGAGATCTGCTGAAATGTCCATGCTTGATTCGGCACCGCGGTGAACTCCACCAAGGCCACCTGTGCCAAAAATCTTGATACCAGCCAGTTGTGCCAGCAGCATTGTACCAGCTATTGTAGTGCCTCCGTTGAACAGCTTGCCGGTCAATCGCAAGCCTCCAACATAGCTCAGATCACGCCGCGAGAGCTTCAGTGTGGTCGCCTTGCCAGCAGAAGAAGCCAATTTTATCAGCTCTTCCGGATCCATGCCAACACGTGCTACGCCGTCTAGTATACCAATTGTTGCAGGAACTCCGCCATTTGTGCGGACTACGCTTTCGAGGAGGGATGCAAGGGCTACATTATCAGGATATGGGAAGCCTATGTCTACAATTAGCTTTTGAGGTGCCTAACCTGACCTAAGGAGATGTTACCGTGAGTATATATCGTCGTCTCCAGCGCGACGACGGGCTTCTTCGAATTCAGAGCTTCTCGCACTTCTTCTGAGACTCGAAAGAAGCCATTGTTGGTCAGTTGACGTCTTCCGTTGGCTGATTGTAGTCTCGAACTTGGAACGAATAGCTGAGGTCTACATGCAGCTCTCGAGGGAAGTATCATCTTGGCGCGTGAGAGAGTTCGAATGGTTTGGAGGGGTGAAGCTTGAGCCTCGATGCAGGTGCCAAGACACGGAGGTGCCCCAGAACTCCGACGATGTGAACACGACGCAATAGCCCGCGCCTGCGCAACAAAGTGACAACACCACGACTTCGCCCTCATATCCATCTCCGACCTCTCACATGACCGGGTAACTTAACTGCTACCCAACATGAGGTCAATTAGCTTCCTTGCTGGCTGCATAGCGGCGGCGTCGAGCTTCGCATCCGCCGAGCTCAATCAGTCTAAGCCACTGCTATCAAAGCAAGTGCTGCCGAGCACGTTCACGCCTCCACAAGTGTTCAAGAACAACAATCTAGTCAAGAATATCAACCTCGACAAGGCGTACCCAAGGGAAACCATCAATGTCATAATTGAGAACATCGACTCGAAACCGCAATCCGAATACTATCTGCCATTCGAGACGAGCTTAATATCAAAGATTGGAGGATTCGAAGTAAGAGATAAGAAGGCTGCCGAGAAGGGCATCTTCAAGGTCGAGGTTGTAGGTTTCGATGCAGAGAGGTACGTGATACAGTCAATTGGAGCGTTATCAGGCTGACAGCAATAGCTCGACCGAATTCTATAAAGTCACTCTCCCAGAACCTCTTGCGCCCAACGCGCAGCAGACTCTGAGCATCGCCTACTCAGTCCTCTCCTCCCTACATCCCGTCCCTGCGCAGATCGCCCAATCAGACAAGCAGTACCTACAGTACACCTTCAGCGCTTACACATCCTCGGCGTACGTTACGGAGAAGCAGAGGACCAAGGTCAAGTTCCCCAACAGCGATGTTCCAGACTACACCTCCCTGCCGTCCGAGCTCAACGACGAGCAAAAGGCAGATCCTCAGAAGCAGGGCGCGACCCTCACGTATGGTCTTTACAACAACGTGCCAGCTGGCGCATTGCAGCCTGTGAGCGTGCGCTACGAGTTCACCAAGCCCGTCACGCATGCGACACTGCTGGAGCGCGACATGGAGGTCTCCCACTGGGGCGGCAACCTCGCGTCTGAGGAGCGATACTGGCTGGTTAACCAGGGTGCCGGACTCAAGAACCACTTCTCGCGTGTCGAGTGGCAGAAGCAGTCATACATGAACCCTCCCACGTTCGCTCTGAAGGGTCTCAACCTCCCCCTGCACCCTGGTGCCGTGGACCCATACTTCACCGACGACATCGGCAACGTTTCGACTTCGAAGTTCCGCCCGGGCAAGAGGGAGGCGCTGCTTGAGCTAAAGCCCCGGTACCCCGTCTTCGGAACATGGAAGTACAGCTTCCGTGTGGGCTGGAACGCAGACCTCTCGAGCTACCTGCGCAAGCTCTCGGCTGGCGAGACCTATGCGCTCAAAGTCCCCTTCCTCGAGGGTCCCCGCGCCGGCGAAGGCATCTCATACGGCCGCGTCAACCTCCGCGTTATCCTGCCCGAGGGCGCGACGAACGTCAAGTTCTCGACCACCGTCCCGATCGTAGAAAACTCGACCAGCCTCCACAAGACTTTCATGGATACTCTTGGACGCACGACGCTTAGCCTGACTGCTATCAACCTCGTCGACGAGTTCAGAGATCGCGACCTGATTGTTACATACGACTACCCGTGGACTGCAGGATACAGGAAGCCAGTCGTCATCACACTGGGGATGTTTGCTCTTTTCGCGAGCATCTGGGTATTGGGCAGCATCGATACCAGCATTGGCAAGTCCAAGAAGGCGTAAAGGAAGAAGCGTGTATACAGCGAGGTGCGAAACAATTGCTTGCTTTCCCTTAAAAAGTCGCGTCGGAGTCAGGGTGGGTTTCCGTGCGCTTTTTCCATGTAGAACAATATCAAGGATTTTTCAATTTTCATGTCGAGTTCAAAGTCAAATAGGGTATCATCTGCTCCAGTTATCCGTCGCATCCCGTGTATCCCATCCAAAAGCAACCCACCCACAACTCCATCTAACAACCTCCCACAGCCCCTCAAAAAGGATCCCCCCGCCCCTTGATCCGATGCACATGCCTCACCACAACCTTCACCCCCTCCCGCACTTCCAACCTGCCCACCTCGGCCTTCACGCCCTGCGCAATCCTCTCCCCTATCGCGACGCTCCGATGCGTACCCATATGGCAGCACACGCTCATGCTGACTTCTTTCCTGCCGCCCGCCTTGCTCCGCTCCGATAGCCCGAACGCGAGCAGCTCGGCCACGGCGTTGTTAACTGCTTTGCGCGCGGCGGGGTCTTGCATGACGATGTCTTGAACCACGGGGCTAATGCCCGAATAGCGCTCGCAGATGCGGGGTGGGGGAGGGGTGAAGGGGCGGGCGTCGATTGTGTAGAGGTGGGGGATTGGGGGAGAACCTGTGTTGTTGTGGTGTTAGTATGCTGTTGTGTCTGAATATGGACCGGTGTAGTGTACATGGGAAGGTGAAGTACATACGCTTCGGAATCTGCCCCCCAAGCAATTTCTCCACATTCCTGCTCCGATTCGGCACCGTGTCCGCCGCAAACGTCATGATGTATATCGTCGGCTGTACGGGCCTGAGGTCATGCGAAGGTAAGTCTCGGATGACCTTTGCGACGGGGCGCATGATGGAGCGCAGGACGGGTTGCGGCGGGAGTGTTTGAATGACGACGCCCGCTGGCGGTGAGGGCAGTGAGTGGCGATTTGTGCGGGAGCGCTCGTGGACGACATTATCGTATGTACCGTCTGCGCAGAGGAAGGCGTTGCGCTTGCCGGTGCGGTGGGGCGGGTCGAAGTGTACGCGGTGGTCTGCGAATTGGTCGATGCGGTCTACGACGCGGGAGAAGCCTTGCTGGAGGAGGCGGGTGGGGTCGATGGGGTAGTATGGTGGAGGGGAGAATTGTGTTGAGTGTGAGGGTTGGAGAGGTGTGTATGTGAACACAGCATTATTGTGTTGTTGAAGCGGCTGCATGAGTTGGCCTGCGAAGATGCATTGCTGGCATTGTTGGGGCTGGCGGTAGAAAGGGCAGTTGGGATGGTGGAACATTGTCTCGTGAATGTGGTGCTGTGGGCGTGTGCAAATGAGTGACTGCAGTACAAAAGAGCAAAGAAGAATCCGGGTCTCAGGACGACGAGGTCGATGAGGATGGGTGGTGAGAGTAATAGAGAAGTGACTACGCTCGCTGACTTCACCTCGTAGATTGAGTCTTGTGTCTCATTCCAAGATGTACCTATCAAAGAGGAAGATTGAGCCGCTAGGCAGTCATGGCTCGTGGAGTCACCGTCGTACGGTGAGGTGTTTGCGCGACCGCACTGAGACCGCCATGTGGTTGGTTCTGCGGAGAGGGTCGAAGTGCTCTTGCATGTGTCAGCGAGGGAAGAACTGTGTTTGGAGCTTTGCGATTGAAGAAGGAGCAACACGACCCGAGGTTGCCTGTCTTGGTTGTCGATGACTACTATTTGCTGAGTATCTGCACTCGAGGTTCTCCCTGATGAATATCAACAGATGATTCCTCTCCATGGCTTGTATCCTCCGCTTTGTTCGAAGTTGAAGATATGGCCGGACTTGGTTGGGTAGAGAGACATCAAAAGTGAGGTCAGATGGGGAAAAGGGGTCATGGATGAAGTGAAAAAAATTGCACTGAGTGATTGAACATGGGACATAAATGGAAGGATCAAGAGGATACGCCAGTAATTCGACAATGTGTATATTGCACCTTCGCAGATCCCTCTCAAGGAAGTTGCGATGGCGACGTGGAGAAACTGATCATCTGGGCAGGAAAAGAACAACTCATCTACACTAATTGTCCCATTGTGCTCCATCTCTTCTACCACACAAATCAGGCGCGTCTGAACACCTTCTGCCCATGAGTTCATGTTACAATTCATCGGGTACTGTCTCGCATCTCAGTGAAGATCTACCATAGTCTTCACGATCGTCTCAGCATTGAGTGGCCGAGCATCCGGCCAACATGTTTAACCCTCGACAATACCTCAAATCAAGATCTAGTAGCCTGAGGTTTCAAGCTCATATCAAACCTTTACATACACCGACTGTCTCGATCGCCGCGCGAACAAGTCTCTGCCAATGATTACTAACAAGCAGACCACAAGACCGTAACCATCGGAAGACCCCTACATCCGACACGGCTCGTTGATACAGCATTTCGAGTCATATCTAGCCGTACGGGCGAGGACTGCTCTGATGAGTTAGCAACTCGGTCGTTCCCTGGTCTGGTGGTTGGGCATCCAAAAGACTAATTCAGGGGTTGGGCATCAATACACTGTACATCATCCCTAACTCCACCCGCTTGCACGAAGCGAAGTTGTTCACGTCTCAAGAGTGAGGGGTACAGGCCTTTGAAGTCGCGATTCGCGATCTCTTCCCCATCTCATCAAGGTCCGGTGCTCGAGTCGCGTCGGTTGGGCTTCGCTCATGCAAGACATCCGGTGCTCACGGACTCTGCTCAAGACATTGCTTTATGCTCGTCATGTTGGTGTCATGACCTGCAAAAAGGTCCGACGCCTAGAGTGCCGATGTCTCTAAAGTCCTAGATTCTTGCTCCCACGGGCTTCGCTTGCGTGCTAGGATCTTCAGCGCCCAACGAACCCAGACCTGTGGTTTGACATCTCAACGGCGTGCTATCTCTTGTAACGACTCAGTGCATCAGCCGACTTTGACACTTGTCAGTCCAGGCCTTCTGGCAGTTCCAGGGTTGAATGAGGCATTTTACAGCCTGACGTCGCTAGAAACACCTGAGCGAGTTCGATCGAGATCGCACGGAGCTGAGGAGAAGTTTGGAATGTAATACTGCGTCGCTTGCAAAACATGAACTGATTTCTTGCGCGTAGAAACTTACTTCAAAACGGTCAACAACGTGCATGACCTTTGAGCGCGAACTCGTAAGATTTATCGTCCCACCTCTCGAACGACTTCACCACTACCCGCTAGCTTGCAGGACGCCCACGCGCAGATATCTGTCTGGGGTAACCATGGACGAATGTCAGCGACCAACCGGTCACGAAAGCCGACCAAGCGACTCGAGTGTTCCAAATTCCCAATGTTGCAGCCCACGACTGTGCAGTTCCCTGGCTATTCTAATCCCAGCCTCCACATCTGATGTCCTGGGTTTCGAATTCGGGGTCAGGGGGTAGCGGCCCCCTCTACGCCACCAACCCGAAACCCTGCAGCCTTGAAACGGGAAAACTTCCGGAGAAATTCTCCTGCCTGCATGCAGGCGACTCCAAAGGGAAACGAGATAAGATCTTACAGAGTTGCAGCATATGCATGCAGCCAAGCGCACAAAAGTCAGGTGCCAAGCGCACATCCAGTTCGCCTTGTCGCGTTGCAGAGCGCGTCTTGCATCTTGTTTGTTGGTTGGCTACAGCCTGTGCCCTACGGGACGTGCCTCTAGCCGACGCGACAGCTGATCGGTGAGGAACGCAACGCCAGATTGGCAGATCGAAATGGAGGTGTGGCACCTCACAGATCTGTGGTACATTCGCTGTCAGCTCGTGTGCCCGTGGGTTCAACCATACCACCCTATTCGGCTGGAGCGCGGAGCCGTGGCACTCCCGGACTCTAGACTCTACGTGCGACACGGGAAGAGGTAGGATGTGGCTTCTCGTCTTGAAGAGCTGTGTCCGCATGTGGTGCGCTGGATGCATGGCCACCACCGCGACAATGTGACCTGGCGGCGGACGGGACGACAAGTGAAGCGCGCAACGCGCGGGCACATGGAGATTTATCCAGCACTGCCCTCATGCTGTTTCTGTGCTCCCCAGAGGCTTCGCTAAGCGATCAGATGTCAGTCAGAATGCAGAAAAGCCCTGGGCGGTCGCTATCCCGATTTGTATAGCGACGCTGCCCTTTTAGGAAGTATATGGTACATGGGACGCAGTCACGGACATTTTTTCCGCCCAAGACTGACGGCGATAGTGGAAATATCCTTGGTCATATCGTCAACGTACTGAGAATAAGATTTCCACGAGCGACCACGTGGTACTCAGCCCTCAATCAACGCCCCATGTCGTTATTACGTGTGCCAAAGTATAGCAACATGACTATCCCAGGAGTATAGTTCATCACAAACAGTACCAATCAGACCACCATCCTGGCCAAAAAGTAAAAAAGCAAACAGCCCACCACCCAGCGTTTGTGGCGTCTCAGCTTCCGACATACCCCAGCTTTGGCTGGCTCAAAAGCAAAAAAGACTCCACCATTCGGAGCGTCCTCCGTGCCTCACCATTTGTTCTCGAAGCAAGTAATGTTCCAGGGACAAGGAGCGGCGGCCAACGTCGGCGCTAGTAGCGACGACTGATTACCAAAGTTTCTTTCGCCGCAGAGGCCCGGGATACGAGCTTGTGCGGCTGTCAACGATCCATCTTTTGGTTAGTTTTCCCTATAGATCGTAGGAGCGAGGGGGCGCGCAGCATCGGCGCTGTCAACGTCATACTGATTTCGTCGAACGATCGACATTGTGCGCATTCTTTTTGGAGAAGGCGCTGCGATGTTACATGGCCTTTTGTTCGGATTCGCATCGCTATGATCGACGAGGCCAGATCGGAAAGGTTGGCCATGTCAGCCTCGTTTGTTGTGTCTTTACTAATCAACACGCTACGACCTTCCCTCGAACATTCGTCCCCTTGCTTTCGTGCGGTCGTCGCTGTGCTTGACGCACGTGGCTTTCAGCCTCCATCGACTGGGCATGAAAAATGGCATCATCGCAATGATACGGCCGACGTCCACACCTCACGATGTGGTTGAATGGGCGCACGCATCGCTACACCAAAAAGCTTGGTGTGTTCCGACAAAGTGCAATTACAGCCGGGATCGGAAGAAGCCGCCCTGATTAGCGCGAGGCCCGGTAGGCGCCTGGCGTTTCCTTTTTCCTCGGTTCAGGAACTGTTGCGCTCCCGTGGTGATCCTCCTCACCTTCCTGGCGTGGGGGACGTGATCGACGTTTAGGTTGGGCTGTGCTGCTTTGGGGTCCAGAGCGGCCTTGTGAAGGAGATGAGCGCGCGCACGATGAAGATCGTCCTGTTAAATTTGTCTACATGTGAATATGCGTGCAGGAGGACTGAGCGTTCCGATGATGGCGGACTAGATGGTGGAGATCGCCAAGCCTTGGTTGCAGTCAATGTGACTTGAATATGGTAGATTAGACGCAAAATGTGATACGACGCACGTTGCATGAATGCAGAGGCTGGCAGATTCGGAACTTTGCCATTGCGTTTAATTTTGATAGTCCAATGTGCGCTCAGCACGGGATATCTTTCCCTTCCAATGACACCCAAACATCACACTCCCTCTCATGTCTTTTCTCGTAATCGCAAACTTTGATTCCGCAACTTCGCCTCACATGAACACATACAGCAGGGCCGCCTTTGATTCACAGCGAACCATACGAATCCTTCACCGTTGGTCCAAGACGTCTCACCGTAAAAGTGGCACCGAGAAACGGCCGTGAAAAGAAGGCTAGCTAGCACTTCTGCCTAGGAAAACCGAAAGTTGCGCAAAAGCAAAAGCCGTTCGCGGGACCATTACCAAATAGTCGTAGTCGTAGGAAATCAAAATGCGAACCCGAAACCAAGGGTAAAAAAATGGCCACCACCACTACCACTACTCGCCGCCATCGCCACATGGGGGATCGGCTACAGGGTATAGAATACTGCAGAACAACGTACTCGCGATTCGATTCGGTAACGCGCAAAAAAAGTGTCAAAAGTCCGCCCAGGGATGCTTGCGCATGCAGTCTGTCGTAAACGTTTACAATGGAAAGTTATGCGGGAAATATGTTTCAGCGCTAGCCGCCCAATGATGTGATGGTATGTGCGTTGATTGGATGCAAATGCCAGAATAAGGTCCAAGGAGAGAAAACCAAAAGCCAAATGTTGCGCCAAAATGTATGCTGGATATGACGAAAAGAGAATAGTGTGAGCTGATATTGGTCCGGTAAAAACGGACGAGACTACGGTCTAGGAATGCGAGGCGGTAAGCCGTCGAGCTGAGAGCGCACGTTGTTCAAGATGTCGAGATCGACTCTAAGGACTGGCGAGTTTGGCGCGACTTGCTCTAGGACCTGGAATGTGCGTTCGAATAACGCATGAAGATTCTTCGGAGTAAGGGACGTGTTGGGAGGAAGATGAGGGTAGAGCTTGGACTTGTACACAGCTGCAAGGACAAGCATGTTTCCAAATTGAGCGTGGAGAGTTCCAAAGATGTTGGTCAACACTAGCCTGGTGGTACGTGTGCTCCTGTAATCCTCGTAGGGGCTGTCGTCGGGGGCTCCAACGCGGTCGAATGCAATGGTGCTCTGGATGGCGCTCTCAATACACTGGCAAGCGACCTCGACAATCTTCTCCTGGGTTTCAGAGAGATCGACCATCTGTCTCGATGAAGGAGTTGAAGCTTCTCCAGTAGCGGCCGGCGAGTTGTGGTGGGACCAATGAGCTTGTCGATTAGCGCTTTGATGAGATGGCGGATATTCAATGACATGTGTTGCAATCCGCAAGTAGGGCCGCAACATCATGTAAAGGCCTCCATAGTATTTTGCACGAAGGCGAGCAATGTTGAGGTCCGTGGCTGGAGGATCTCCGTCTTTCCAAGCTAGGAATTGTGGCAGTACACGCCTCCAGCTTTCGAGAATATCCTTGTGAGATGTCGCGTGGTCTGCCACAGCTCTGATGTTGCTTTGATCGAAGCTCTTATTACCACCTAGGCTTGGTTATTACTATGCATGATGACATCTTGGCGAGGACTTACTGGCTCCGTAGAGCGCATTATGCGCCTCATTCAGGATGACCCGCATCCAGATTTGACTAGAATAAATCATGATGTCTTTATCATCCTCGGGTCTCTTTCGTTCTGGAATGGACGCTGCTAGCTCTTTTCCGTCGACGGGGAAATGGTCGTAAACACCTGCCGGATACATGATATGGTTCTGATGCATAGTAACACTGCTTGTAGGCAGTGTACTCATCTCGGCCACAATGTCACTAGTCATGCAGTCAGTACACAGCACATGAACAAAGAGAGGAGTTGACGCACGACTCTAGCTGAACGCAAGTCCAGTAAACGAGCATGACAAGCTCGAGCCTGTAACGCTCTTTGGGCGACAGGACCCTCTTGGCCTCGCCGGAAACGTGGAACTCGCGGTGCAGCTTGTTGTAGTCCCTATGCAATATGTAAGCTGGGTACATTGATTCGCGCAGGGGTATGCTTACTGTTTGATCAAGACCATGGTGACCCTGCAAGCACTATGGATCCAACTCCAACTTTCCAAGACTCTTGCAAATTGGCCAATGTACAAGGCTGCCAATATCATTGCCTGCGCATGTCCCACTGTATGTCCTCCTTGCTGATTTCCGATAATGTCGGTGGCATATGAAAAATATGCCATTCCAGGTAGCATGTCAATGTTCCTGGGCCGATTCTCATCCGAAACATCGCTATGGAAGCTGCTGTGTGGAAATGAGCTGAAGGATCCCCAGGTTCCTCCGTTCGAATGAGGACCCTTATCGCTTTGTGGGCTGGGCAACTGCTCCTTATAGGAACATACTTTGCCAAGAGCAAGTACGAGTAAGACAATAGCGTTGCGCAACGAACGCTCAATCGCACCCCTAGGTGAGTAGGGTTCGCCAAAAGCACTAGTCGATCGTTTTCTCTTGAGGCTGGGATTCAGCTGGTGGGCTGCTGGTGATGCGGCGTTTGCAGCTCTACCGTCAGGGCTGTATTGTTCCTTGAACTCTCGAATCATTCTCTGGAGCTTGCTGGGATTGAGAAACGGATGCAGACTATGCATATGCTCCATGTAGGACATGTGAAGCCTATCCACCATTGCGCTCAGGAAATTAGGTCTGCCGTCTTGGCCCAGTCCACCAACGGAGTGATCAGGGTTATAATGGTCTCGTGGCGTACTGCCGCTCATAGGATGTGGACTCGAATGGTCGACCGGCGGATGACCCCATAGACCTTCTTTGCCCGGTGCTGGCGAAGGTGCGTCTGAGTCGTTGCTGCTTTCTGGACTTCCTGGCCCTTGCGCTCCGTCGTTGAGATCTGCACCTTCACCATAACCCCAAACGCGAAGCAGACCTCTGTCTTGCTCCAGTTGCATGGGATAGTCTGATAGAGCCTGCCCGTTACTTTTCAAGCGTTGCAGATACTCCACGCCATTGGGGAAAGTATCCATGAGACCCCACTCCTCGAAAAGCTTGTGAGCTGGTGTCGTGTGGTCGCTTTGAAGACCTATCCGTTCCTTTGGTCCGATGTTTGAGGTACGGCTTGTGTCCGTCCTCACGCTATCGGCCGGTGTCGCAGGCTGCTGAGACGCAGCCATCATGCTTTCCTGTTTGATGGGGGTCGACACTTGCGCGGTTACGGGTGACATGTTCGGATAAGGATACATGGGCGACTCCATCTTCAGATTACTAACAACCCGACGGGGTTGGTTCCGGCCTTGCGCTGGAGTTGGTACTCTTGATGCGCTCGGGTCCCTCGGCGGAGGCGCAAAAGCTGCGTCTGGCGAAGCAACATTTGGCGTATTGCCGAATGCTCGACTCGGAGGCAGTCGACTTTCGACGTCCTGCCGCCATGCACCAATCTCCCCAATAA
The DNA here is from genome assembly GCA_010093685.1 of Ophiobolus disseminans. Taxonomy (NCBI): domain Eukaryota; kingdom Fungi; phylum Ascomycota; class Dothideomycetes; order Pleosporales; family Phaeosphaeriaceae; genus Ophiobolus; species Ophiobolus disseminans. Next base: position 178,828 of record MU006244.1, on the reverse strand, counting down.
AGTCTTTTAGGACATCAGAAATATTATTCATGCTGTCCTGGAGTTGCATCATGCTCCTATCTTGTCTGCGATGTGTTAGTCAATTGTCATCCTGTACAGGATTGATACGTACTTCGGAGGAGGAACATCTTTGTACTGGCAGTCGAAGCTGTTCTCTCTACAGAATTGACAGGGACGTGCTTCGTCGCATTTCTGCTTGCGCGCACGACAGTGATTGCATGCTTGCGTCGCCCGGACCTGCTTTCTTCGCATGGCATTGTTAGGACCAGAATACTGGCCCATGTACGGGCTCGGAGCGTAGGGCACTCCCTCGCCATACTGCTGGGCCGATTGAGGCGGCGGTGGGTGATAGGGCGCGTTATTGGGATGTGGAGGGCTTATACTTTGATTGTAGCCATTAGACATGCTACCATTGGGTCGGTGATCTTGGTTCATCGACCAGGGACCCTGATGGCTGCCATGCTCCATTCCGGACAGCGGCTTGACGTCAACAGATTCTGGTGCGGTGGAAGACTGGGGAGTTGGCGGCGCACGGTAGGTCGAGATGGTATCCTGAGAGAAGCCGGTGGTCACGGGAGGCGGGCCAGAGTGGCCATTACGCTGGCTCGGCGAGCGTATGTTTCTGGGATCCGCAAGGGCGCGAATATCAGTGGGCGGAAGCGGAGAGGGAAGCGACGATGATGGCTGAGGTAGTCCTGGGTAGGGTCCGGGTTGATATGATTGATTGGGTGGCGGCAGACTGTGAGATGGATAATGTCGAGGTGGGGGAGGAGAGGAGGCGTGGGCCGGAGTGGGATGGGACAGAGGTCGAACGGGCTGGACGTGAGGCGGAAGGGGAGGCGGAGGGAAGGTGTGGCCGTTATACACAGGATTGACCGAATCCAAACGGGGCCTCTTTTGGGCGGGCGCGTCAGGATCAGCCATCCTTACATAGATATGCCAGACGAGATCCGCTCAGGCCATGCGGCTGCGGTATGACAGAGCAATTGGGCAACGACTACGGATGCTCCCAGGACCAGACGGCAGAAGCCAGTAGGGTCGCGGGGGGCAGCTGGTGGAAAGAGCGCCTCGGCAGTCGCAAGACAAAAGGGTCCAGGACACCAGCACGTCAGCAGATGGTTGGCCGGAAGAGACGTTCGGAAGTCAACCCAACCTGCGTCATCGCCTGAGAGAAATGGAGGAGTTTGGGAGCGTCGCTGGGCAGATGCTCGGAGCCCAGAGTGGGATGCAGGACAGAGCGGGAGCTCCGTCACGCCGCGCGACGACAAGCCAGCCTTGAGCGAGAACCTCTTACCATGGAGCCGGAGAGACCTATCCGAAGCAGGCAAGGAGCGAGTCGTGGTGAATCGCTGACAGTCTATGCGTCGACGTTTGGTGCTGGGCGGCGAGAGTGGCGCTAGATGCTAAGACGGGCCGTGCGAACGAAAGGGCCAGGGCGCAATCAGACACGCGCGGAGCTAGTCGCGGACAGATGAATAGCTAGCTCGCTGGAGGGCGTGCGAGGCAGCACAGGGGAGGGACGGGGCTAGCAGCGTGTGATCAGGCCGAGGATGGGATGTGATGGGCGCTCTGGACGCTGATGTGGGCGTTGATATTGCTGACGGGAAATAGCAGCAGCAGTATGAGGGAGTGTCCCCGCCACTGCATGCACTTGCTTGAGCGACACAAGGGCGAGTAAGCGGTGCGCCCAACACGACTCAAGAGGCGTGCCCAGGTGCATCTCGCTTGCGCAGACGCCGCAGAGGAGGCTTTTGCAAGCCATGAACCCAGGCCCGGGGGGTTGGGGCTGGAGGAGCCGGCCTGTGTGCCGTGCGAGACACGCTCTCGTGGTCGACAGCATCCTTCTATCAAACGCGTCTGCCCACAGAGGCGCCGTTGCAGACAGCAAACGTCGCTCCCGCACCCGACGCGCGCAGCAGGACAGCATGCTGAGTGCCCGCTGGCCCACTGTGCTGATTGCGCGACAGGATGAATGCCGACCCTGCTGGGTAACGTGACTGTGCATTGCAACACCAGTCGCTGAGCTCGCGGTTTCGTACAGCATGCGCCCTTCTCCGCTCAAACTGCCCCAATAGGGCCTCGAGAAAACAGAGCATATCAGCTCCCTGTCGTCGGATAATTTACCTAGGTACGCTCAAACAGCCAATTGCTAGCCACAAGGAAGTAGATCCGAGCGCGCTCTAACTGTGCATCCAATTTGGCTACTATCCTTAGCCCCTCCACTGCGGCAGCGCCGTCTTCGAGAAGGCCTCGTGGAAAATGATGCGCCGTGGTGGCTAGCGAAGCTCCAGCGTCATCAGGATATGACATCTCTACCCCTGATCCTGGTCGCCCAAAGTCAAGTGATCGATCACTCATCATGGCTGCCCATGTTACTGTTTGATACTGGCAGGTGTGTTCGTAGTTACGGCGCACCGATTCATGTATTCCGAGTCTCCGCGACCATCCAGGGTCGTCCTGGCTGGCCCTTCTGTGCTGCCCAAGATCTACACTTTTGGGCTCCAGAACCCCAGACGATCGCCGACTTGAACACGGTTGGATACTCAAGCCATGTCACGCTTTCGAAGAGTACGATGGAGGTAGTCCAGTGTGAATTTCCACGTATCTGGTAGGTAGCTCCGGAGAGGCGCCGGCCATCAACATTAGCCTTTGCATCTCAACTCCACTTTAACAATTAGCGCGTCTTGTCTTGCGACTGCCACCATGGCGTTAGCAACAGGTACGCCTTGGGGAGGGCGCCAGGTTGGCAGGTCCCATGGACCCCCGATTTGACGTCTGTACCTTTCGAAACGCAAATGTGGATACCAAAACGTGCAAGACGGCCGACATGGAGTAGCCTGGACATCTGTGATAGAAATGGTCAGCTGCCCTGATATTCACTGGACCCTTGGCCTTAAGCCGTTTTGGAGTAGTAGCAACAACGCTATCTTAGCCAGGGATCAGATCACAAGCCGACACTGCCCGGCTTGATACCGGCAAGTTGCGACAACAGCAAACTCTGAGGCCGACCCTGATCAACACCATTTCTAGTAGACCAAAGTTCGTTGCGCGTAGCATGGTCAGCTTGCGATCTTCCGGATCTTACCTTCCAGATCTTTACCTAGGTATCCCTGTCCCAACAATGGCTTAAGAGTAATATGCGCCAAATGAAGAGGCCTTGAAAAACCCTGAAACAAGTCAAGGTTGAATGCATATTGCCTTCGAGTCGGTGTACAGCCTCACTTGTACATGGCGTCTTGATAGAAGGAGCCATCGATTGATCCAATTTCTCTAGCCAGATCTGTGCACTCCAGTCTCCAGATGGCAAGTATGATGGAGTCAATGATTCGTTTGTGTCAAGATTCCGCGGCATTTCATGCTTCACCGGTCTCTAACACGCGAAGCTGAAGAGCGGTAAACCGGCACGATGCGGTGAATCGTAAGGCATCGCTCCACGCCGACATTGTCAGCGAACATCTCTCCTCAGCAATTTTTTTAGCACTAGAACTGGATGCCATCGACAGTAGATCCGACGCTGTAAGATTCACCTCGGCAGCGCAAAACCGCCGATCAACTTGCGCCTCACTTGCGCCTCACTTACACCAACGTACTTAAAGTCTAACTTATAGGCAATAATAGACTGATCTCCATTTTTCATACTAGAGTGACGATCGGCGGTTTAGTCTTGTGACATGCGTATCTTCTGCTGTGTCGCAACAACCTTGTATGTAATACGTGCGTGTCCAAACCCGCATCCGACATGCACGAGTCTCCGAGAGCTATGTTGCGGGTGAAGGTGATCGGATCCGTCTATCCGTGGATTGGTGCCAAGAAACGGGTGCCGCTAGGACCGATTGGGACGCCCACAATCCGTATTGCTTAGGTGAGATCGGAACACATATCCAACATCACCAGAACACTATGTAGGACGTTGCACCTATAAGCAGGTGATCTGTCGCAATCGTGCTGTAAGCGAGACAAAAATGTATTTTTTGAAGCTAAATCACCTAAGCGAACCCCCTTCAAACGGTACTGAGGCAGGAACGGCGGGAATATGTAGACGTCACATCTCCACGCTGGATTTTGAGCACCTTTCCACACACACAAGGCTCGCCATTTTTGCCATACTTGAATCAATGCGCCTATGAGTCTGTCCTGTATCTCTGCTTTGTAAACGCCTTTAATTCGCTTCTTTGTCAAGCTCCCGTAGAAACAACACCCGACACCATGGCAATCGCATTGATTCTCTGCGCTGTGGCAGCCATTGCGTTCTACTACCTCGGCAACACCTATCGCAAACTCCAACGCAACGTTGCGGTAGCAAAGAGCTCAGGACTCCCTGTAATAGTAATTCCTTGGAACACCTTCAGTGTATTCTGGCTGGCCAGTCATACCTTGTGGACTCCTCTTGTGAAAAGGGTACTTCGGTTTCTTCCTGCGTTCGTTCACGGCCAATGGGTAGAGTATGTTTCAGTCCTTCACATATGATGGCCATCAACCTGACTATAAATCACCAGTTTCCTGAATCCAGAATGGGCCTACACGCTCGGGCACACACCATTCGAGAAGCTTGGCAAAGACGTCTTCCTGCTTGTATCTCCAACTTTAACACATTGCTTCGTAGCTGATGCAGAAGCTATCACGCAAATTACCACGCGGCGAAACGACTTCCCTAAGCCTCTCGAGATGTACAGAGCGCTCGACATATACGGGAAGAATCTTGTGTCAACAGAAGGTGGAGATTGGCGCATGCATCGAAAGCTTGCCGCGCCCAGCTTTGGAGAGAAAAATAACGAACTAGTGTTCAACGAAACTCTCCATCATGCCCAATCTCTACTTGGCTTATGGGCAGGACCTGATGGCCATGGTAATCAAACCATCGTCGATCCCTCATCAGGAGCGATGAACTTTGCCCTATACATCATCAGTAGCGCAGGTTTTGACGTACGTGTGGTGTGGCCACACGAAGAGGGAAAGCGAAGCGCAGAGAGGAAAACCGAAGGGAAGTCAATGTTTGTGGGATCCGAGGTTCCAGCTGGCCACCAAATGACTTATCGAGAGGCTCTGAGCGAGCTACTTCACAACATCATGATAACTTTGATCATCCCGCCCGGATATCTACGTAAGTTAGAGTGCCTTTGCAACTTGCAAGGCTATATCATCACAGGCAACTTCTGTGAGACTGACCATCCTGCATAGCTAAATCTCCTTTCAAGTTCCATCGCACTGTAGGCAAGGCGCTCGTCGAGTGGGGACAATATATGGATGAGCTTTACGAACTCAAGAAGAGCCAGGTAGCTTCCGGTGATGCTACTGGTGGAATGGATCTCTTCGGTGCCATGATCCGTGAAAGCGGAATTCTGGATGAGAAATCCACGAAGTTGCAGAAGAGCGACTTGCTGGGCAACGCTTTCGTGATTATGCTGGCCGGCCACGAGACGACGGCGAACACTCTGCACTTTGCTCTGGTCTATCTAGCAATGAACTGGGGATCGCAAAAGCGGCTTCAGGACGACATTGACAATATCGTTCAAGGGAACCCGATTTCCAAATGGTCGTACGAAGAAGACTTCCCGAAGTTCTTTGGTGGTATGCCAGCAGCGGTCATGAACGAGACACTTCGGCTCATGCAACCCATCATCAACATACCCAAATCGACTTCACCCGGTCGGCCTCAGCAAATTACGCTCGAAGGAGAGCAGTACACTATTCCGGGAGGCACGCATATCTTCCTCAGTTGTTCAATCCACCGCAACCCCAAGTACTGGCCGGCGCCATTTGATGCGTCTGCTGAGGACAAAGCTCGAGACGTCCATCGCTTCCGACCCGAAAGATGGCTTGTCAAGACGAAGACAAGTGATGACTCCGTTGATGTCAATTACGATGACGAAGAGCTACGTGGACCCTCTGGCGAAGACACATCATCGCAACTTTTCAAGCCCGTCAAAGGCTCCTACATCCCATTCAGCGATGGTTTCCGCTCCTGTATCGGCCGACGCTTTGCACAGGTGGAGTTAGTTGCCGTTCTTGCAGTCATTTTCTCGCAATACAGCGTTGAGCTAGCAGTGGATGACTTCGCTAGCGACGATGAGATTGCGAAGATGCCAAAGGGCGGAAAGGAGAGGAGGGAAGTATACAAGAAGGCCTGCGACAGAGCAAATTATATGCTCAGGGAGAAATCAACCAGCATTATTACATTGCAGCTGAGGGGGGTTACTATTCCGCTCAGATTCGCGAAAAGAGGAGAGGAGAGATTTGTGTTCGATGAATAGTTGAACACATACGTTGCTCCATACCATGTTAGCATGCGGCATATCCAAAATATGAGCAAACGTCTGCTCCAATTATAGTAGAGCATATTGTACTTTGATCGGCTGATGATGCTTGGGGCTCACTACCCCACAACGTATCACGTCATGAAGCAGCTACCCCGCGACAACAGCTGCCTCGCGAATTGCACTTTCGCGTCAATGTTGATTTGTAAGGCAGGATTTATCTCCTATTGCTTTCCCAACCTACTCCAAACCTCTATCCTCAATTGTACATTTCAAGGATAATTACGATCGCCAACCATGTCATCGTCAAGCTTCCCACCCGAAGAACTCAAGCAGATTGTCCAAGAGGTCGCTACACTTCTCAGAGAACGAAATGAGACCATTTCAGTAGCTGAGACCGTAATTTCTTACTCCGAGCATAGCTACAAGCTGCTGACATATACACAGGCAGCAGGTGGCCTCATTTCTGCCACCCTTCTCTCATTTCCTGGCGCCTCGAAATACTACAAGGGTGGACTGACTCTCTACACGCTCGAATCACGCATCGCCTACGCAGGTTGGACTCCACAGCACATTGAGAATTACAAGGGTCCTACCCCAGACATCGTAGCAGGGCTCGCCGAGCATACCCGTAAGACCCTCGGAAGCACATATACCGTCAGCGAGAGCGGCACAGCTGGTCCAACGGGCGGCACCACCAGAAACCGGACACCAGGTTATGTGGCGCTGGCCGTCGCAAAGGATGGTGGAGATACGGTGACGAGAGAGATTGAGACCGGAAGCAACGAACGAGAAGGGAATATGGTACGATTTGCGCTCGAAGGATTGAAGCTCGTACGCGATGTCATCAAGGGAGAAGGAAAGCTATGAACATCTTCACGACATGCCTGGCAACAGCATCGCAGACAGTAAGCTCATCGTTCGCAAAAGCGACTCGTCATTTACCCGAGCACCCGTGGACCACATGACCCCACGTTAACCCTTCGAGTCTCATCACCTTACTTGTTTCACCCAGTTCATCAAGCCAGGGCCTCTGAACGCCATGTGTGGTCTCCGCCAATTACCCACCGTGTCAAATCTCCAAGCCCACGCGGCAAAGCATGTAGGACCATCACCCAAAATGCCCATCACCAACCCTTCCCCAACCCTTCGCGAACCCAGCCCAATGATACGAGTGAGCGGCACTCCAAACGCAGTTAGCGCTATCCGACAGCGCGTGCAGGCCGTCGCTAATTAGCCGCCTGCTAGAATGTCAGGAATTGTCAGAAAAGTCGCATGCCGACAAGCGGCAGACAGTTTTGCGGCTGCGGCGCAGCCATGTACGCGAGTCAAACGGCCTTTTTTCACTGTGCCGGCACGAAGAGTTGCAATTACGGCCCGGTACTGACAACGCTTTCGCTGCCGAGATCGAGATCGAAGTTGAGGGCTACGCTTGTGTGTATGCGATGTAAGCACGAGTGGGGCTGTGGGGTTGGTGGTGTTGGGGGAGTGCTTCGAGAAGCGATGGCACGGCTTCGAAGTGCGCTTGGATAGTGGAGACTGTTCAGCCCCCCGAATGTTGATGCCTGACAGGGCGAATGTGAATTTATTTGTGCCATTGGATGCTGCTCGTGGTGGAGACATTAATGGTAACAGTGTAAGGCTAACGCGGGAAGTAGCTGAACACGTTCGACAGTTCAAATGGCATACACAGCTTTTTCCGTCTTTTCGAGTCGATACCTACGTTTCATGTCTATTTCAAGCGTCTTTTCGATCTTTACTTCCTCAAGCTTCCCAAGGAGCAAAACAAACTCTTGTCAAAAAACACATAAGTTCATATCATGGAGATTTGCCAAAGTATGAGTGCACATGTGTTGTTCAGTTCCGCACATCGACATCGGCATCGTGGCTTTCGACAACTCAAAAGTTATGGCACCATGCTGCTCGACTTTTCAATACAAGCAAGAACAAGACATGTTGACTTCTACATTCTTCTTTTAGTGCCACCGAATCGTGGCATGGTTGTTGAATTTGTACTTTTGGGAAACAGGAAAGTCATGAAGCTTGATTTTGTGCGCTTTGGTGTAATAGTAACATCCAAGGATAAAGAGATGCATGAAGGCAACTAGCAGGCATCGGGTTTATATGCTTCTTCCCAGAGGTGAAGGTGGAGGAACACACATGGGCGGCTTTCTGAGCTGTCTTTGGCACATCTCTGTTTGACGATTTTACTTTCGGCGGACAGACGGGGACATGAAATATGTCTCATTGGGCTTTGGAGGACAACAAGTCACCCACGGTGTTTTCGTTTTGCTCGAAGAGCGGGAGTAGGGAACGGTTTTATATCTCTCCAGCATAAAGAGGCTTGTTCTAGATCTTTTGGCTTGGGAACTGCGGGATCACAAAAGGGCGGAGACATCAAGCAGAGCGGTTATGCTTCTGAGACGACACCATCTGCTATGAAGTCGTGTTCATGCTGATAGGAGCTAGTCGCATAAAGAAATAGTCTCCAACTTTTCACACAACGTGCTGATACGCCCTAGGTGGATTGGACACATCCATGATGTTCGCGAAGGTTTTTGAGATATTCGCATCCTGAGGTCCAAAACTAATGGAAGACGGCGTCATGCGTCTTTGAAGGAAAATGCCCATCTCATAAGCCAGACATCTCCTGCTTTTGAGAAGCAATGGTAGTGCTCTGGTGGAATCACAACGCAGCCATGCATTCCCTATTGCAGCATCTTGACGTGAGGTCAAACTCTGAGAACTCAGTCTCAACATATGTTCGAACACTTTTCTATTCCGAAACACTCAGGCGAACCATGGTATTTTTGCAGAGTGCATTTGACTGCAGGAGTCATCAGACGCGAAACTAGCAGTCTCTGGTTTGGTCGGCTACAGCGGAAAGAAGCGCAAAAGCACATCCATCGTTGCTCTCATCGTTTTCGACCAGCAGTCCAAAGACATACGATGGACTCTCTGCTCATTTCTAATTTCCAGGTGATGTCTTCTGTCGGGTCGAAAGTGCCACATCGATTGGGGGTCTTGTGATCTTGAGCAGCGACACACAAAGACCATGGGTCGGCGTATACGTCGATTTCGGGTATTGGGTTTGCGAGGGTAGAGATTGGTGGGTTAGAAATGAGAAGGCCGAGGAGGTAGGAGGCTTTATACATCATCGATGCATGTTAGGTTGGAGCAACAAAGTCTTTGACGTATAGACTGGGTGAAAGCCATGGAGCAGGGGCACCTCGATCCAGTCTGCAATTTTTTCGATCATGCTCGACCTTACTTGCTCGAAAGTTCACACCATGACTTGGTCCAGTCTCTTTTGTTGGACGTCGAGGCGACCATGGAAATTTTCTTGGCCATGTATCGATGATCATGCGCTATTTGGAGTGGAAGAGGAAGACAGTCATCGCACTGCATCCGATTTGTTTCGAACAAATCCAGAGAAAGAACAACGAATGCACACGATCATTTACCTTGGAACAGTGACCTGACTCGTTGAGACCGATGGAAGTCTTGAGCCGCGAGGTAGAGTGAGTCTATTGATACGAAGCTGCGCCGAGTCTCAACATGTGTACTCTAGTAAGCAGGCTTTAATGATATGCTTGCATTTGTGCTTTCAAGTAGTTCCAGGCTTCAGCCGATCATGTCAGGTTGGAGCATTTCTTTTTCCACCTGGATCGCTCTCATGCGCTGGTGGTAATGTCCTCTTTTCTCGTACCATTCATTATACTGTCTCACGTTTTCAATTTCATAGGCGTCTAGAGAACGTCGATAACCTTGGAAGTTGCTCGATCAGCCGAAGCACATAATCCAATGCTCTGGGGTTTATCGAGCCATGGCGCGTAGTAGTTTCTTATTTGGAGCTGCGGAAGACGACTGGAACCACCATAGTGCTGTCTAATTCATCTTTTGAAGGAGACCCATAGGAGTGGGTGCGAAGGTAAAGAGAGTGAGGAAAGGAGTGCTTAAGTACTTCATCGCGCCGCTAGCATTTCCAACGCTAAGCAACATTGGTGACGACCGTTTGTTTGCCAGGTATCCATATGCAGTGTGTAAGCACGGCATGTCAGTCGAATGAGGAACTTTGCACGAGCGACGACTTCTTCCTCGCCGCGAAATCCCCGTGCTCCATTGCGGTCCTTCCCAACCACATCTCCGGTTCCGTATCACCCACTCATCCCGGCAAACCACTTAAGCCCACGCAATCACTTATTTCCAGTGTATTCGCGATCCATAAACCTCGCCTTCTCATCCTCAGGCAATTCTGCACTCAGCCTAAACATCGTATGTTCATCCAAAATCGCACGTCAGCGTCTCCGTAATACCGACACCGATAGCCGGTGTCCTCAGATGACATGCATTGAAGCCGCAGTCTTTGTGCTCGAAGCCACATAGCATTGGCCCGGTTTGGTGCCAACGGCGACTAGTACTTAAGTCTGTGAAGTCGAGAACACATAGATGTGGAAGAAAGTTTGAGTGTGACTGCTGGTCGAATGGAACACAGACGTATGAGCAGGGCATGACGTGACCGTATTCGCACACCGTACTGGGTAGCGTGGGTCATATGCTCTCCACCTAACCATCTGTGTTGTGAGTCAGAGGGCTTCAGAAGGATCGGCTGTCGACCGTAAGCATGGGCGATATTCTTGGCAGCGACGTTGTGGGCGAGTGTTGGTGAAATTGATGTGAAGAATTGCTGATTATCCATAGACTCTTGTCCTCTATCCTGAGTATACCATGACCCGCCTATTACCAGACCAACTCCATATCCATTTAGCTGTATACATACCCTACAAAAGCGTGTCTCCAAGAGCACACCTCACAATCGACAGTCCGGCGCGAACAGTATCGCTCGCTCCTTGCTCGTCGAGACTTGGGTTGACCTCCACAAGATCAAGGGCAATCAGCGACCCAGTCTCCGCGACACACTCGCAGATGAAGTCGCCCTCGCGCAGCGTCAGACCACCTCGTACAGCCGTGCCCGTGCTAGGAGCATAGATGGGATCCAACGCGTCGATGTCGAAGGAGAGATGGATAGGCGTGTCGCTGCCGATCCAGCCTAACGCCATGTCCATGATCTTTCCGATGCCGTGTCTGGACACTCAGTGTTAATGAAACGATGTGGAGGATTCTAGGCATCGGAGCTTACCTGTCAACATCATGCATCGAGAAGGCCTTAATACCGTGCTCCCTCAGAATCTTCTTCTCACCCTTATCAATGTCCCTCAATCCGATGTACACCAACTTCTTTGTGCTCAGGCGATGCTCAGGCTTCAACCAGCCAAAGACATCTTCTCGGTCCTCGGTCGCCAGCCCTGTCAGGAATGCCACAGGCATGCCGTGAATGTTGCCACTGTCAGACGTCTCGGGAGTGTTGATATCAGCATGCGCATCGACCCAGATGACTGCGATCTCGCGTCCCAGTCTCTCACGGATAGCTTTGGCAGTCCCGGAGACGGTGCCGATTGCGATGCTGTGGTCGCCGCCGAGTGTGACGACGAGTTTTCCGGCTTTGGCGTGCGTGTAGACTTGCTCGCTAACTTCTTTGGTCACGGCACTTGCGAATTTGGGGCGCTTCATTCCTCGGTAGTCTGGATCCTCGGTGGGAAGGAGCTCTGAGTAGGCGTGGACTTTACCATCGTATGTTACTTTTTTCTCGAGATCCTCTTCCAGTTGCTTGATGAGGCCGGCTTCAATTAGGGCCATGGGGGCAGCATCGACACCTGGCTTGGGCTGTGGCGGTTGGTTAGTCGTTATCTCGTGTTACACAAGAGTTTGTTCTTGCCTGGCCGCCACTGAAGCCGACTGCGACGACGCCTAGGTCATGGCGGTTAGGCAGGAATTTGGGCTGTGCTGCTGAAGTCATATTTGCAGAATGTACTGCAGTATTGTTAGTGTCGCGATCCTTAACTTCGTGTTGTCGTGGTTAGTGCGGTGGTTGTCGGCGAAAGCAAAGATAACAAAGAAGCGCAAGAGCTAATCATAATGTTCTGCGTATTAGATTGTTACATACCTAGCTGTGAGTAGATCTAAGAGATGCAACGATGCTAAGTCGTTAAGTTGTTGCGTTAATTGCGTAAGTGTTGCGGCGGGTGGTGGTTGACTGTCAAAGCGACGTTTGCAAAGTGTGGGACTGGGAATTTGGATGAACCAAAAGTGCGAGACGGCGGGCTTTTATCTCTCGCTCCAGGCGCTCTCTTAGGTAATTGCCTGGCAGCCGAGTTTTCCTCCATCGTGTATACCTGTACTTAAGGGAACGGGTGTTGAGGCTCTCGTGTAGACTTGAACTTAGGGGAAACAATGGACGTGCGTCTATCTGGCTTACCCCCACCAAAACCGGCGCGAAAAGCAGATCGGGCAGGAGCGTGCCGGCGGACGCAACAGCCTGATTGTCTTCACGAACGTCTCCATGTGTGGAGAGGCCGATGCCGGACAGTTGAAATGCCTCTGGATACGACAACAACATGATGTTCTTCGTGACAAGGGCTGTTGGGGATCGCCGACTGGCTTTTTTGTGATTGGCTGGCCGAAGGCTTACGTCAGTGCTCAATTGGCTCGCTTTTCTTCGGCTTTGAGCTGGACCGCCGTCGACACGAAACCAGCTGATCACACCTCCACCGTTCACCACACCATCAACCCCCCGATCACATGGCAGCCATCTTTCCTCCAGCTGTCCGGTGGATGGCAAGAACTGGATCCAAAGCAACCGCCAGAGTACTTGTTTCATGCCGCGTCAAGCCAGGGGTGAGCAAAGAACGAGAAGGAATCACCGCTGTCACAAATGAATTTGTGGACGTGAATGTTACGGACCGAGCAGTAAACGACTCAGCAAACAAAGGTCTTCTAACGATCATCGCTCGTGCGGTAGGAATGCCGAAGACAGATCTCACCCTTATGCAGGGTGAGCATAGCAGGGAAAAGGTCGTCGCAATTTCCATACGAACCAGAGGATCAAAGGAAGAAAAAGTGGCTTTTGTTCGATCAGTTTTGTTAGGGAATATCATGGATACAAAAGATCCAAAGCCATTTACGCCATCCACGGACGGACATAAACTACCCAAGACTATCAAGGACGACTACGAAGCGCATCGATAGACGGAGCCATTCGGAGTGCACCGCGTAATTTGCCATTAGGGAGTGTATGTCGTCTGGGATCGTAGTATATACATTGTAAGAAATACCTCTCCACCAAATCTGTCCATCCTTCTCCATTCATGCGTTACATCATCATTAAGCTTCCCTGTCCATCTTACAACTAGGCTTTCTAGTACTGCCACGCACCCGGTTTATCACCAGCAACTACACCAAACCATTAGCTCACATCCCTGCAGAATTCAATCACAATCACAACTCACCAGCCAAGGCATTGAAGCCCAGACACCCATCTCCAAATGTCGCACCATCAACCTGTCCAAAGACCTGGTATCCCTGGTCCGCAGCCGCAGCCGGGCACGCAACGAACCCGGTATCGAAGTTCAAGACACCGAACTGCGCTCCGGCAGCTGGCGCCTCGCGGCTGAATCCATCGACAATGCTGCCGGGGGGAATGTATGCAGAGTGGGCACCAGTGTAGCTCAGGGCGCCGTCGGGCGCGACGTAGACTTGCTGGCCGCCGGGCACAATCACACCGAGGGAAAGCGTCTTGTAGCCACCTGCCAGCACTGTCTCGTTGCCCGGCGGGCAGGCAGCTCCGACCTGCGCAACGGGGCAGTACGACGAGGGGCCCGGGCCGCCGAGGTAGAATTTTCCGCCGCGTGCGGTGAGGGCACGCAGATGGATGGGCGATGCGCTGCGCGCAGAGATGACGCCGAAGTACGATGGGCCCTCTGGCGTGGGTGACGGCGTGGGAGAGGGCGAGGGCTTTGGGCACGCGCCAGCGAAAACGGCGCCGACGAGCGCGAGAGCGGTGATGGTGTACTTCATCTTGAAAAGCGTTATATAAGAGCGACTTGGAAGCGACAGTAGTATAGTGTAACCCGTGCAATGAAGCTGAAGCTATCTGTGTAGAATGCGGCTCAACTCAGGCCTCACACCTTCTTTATATATACTCTCAATTGAGGGGTTCAACATGCATACCATCATCCCCAAATACCTAGTTTGCATCATACCACTACCCCACCGAGCAAATACCGCCGCCACACCCGACCCTGCCACAAAAGCTCTAGCCAGTACAGCAAAACGAGGCCACATAGGCTGGCAGCGTAGCATCGCGCACCTAACACGAGATGATCGGCGCTGATTTGGTGGTTGCACAGGTCAGGCGATCAGCGCTGGCATGGGTTCGGGGCTTGCTTAGCCGCAAGCGAGGGACGGGCTGGGTTTAGGGCCCTGGGGGGAGAGCTTATTTTGGAATTTGGATATCGATAGTCGGGGTTTATCGATAGTCTGGTGTGTGCATTGGATATGTATTGTTTGGTTTGGGATAGAGTAGAGGATTTACATGGGACTTGGACTGAGTATGTGCATTGTGTATTCTGGACGCGGTGTTGCAAGTATTTGCGCCCACAATCGCACGTCTCGCACATTTTTGTAACAGGAAGATGCACGTCCAGATTCCTCAATGCTGGTTCAACAGCGTCAAAATCGCGCGCAGTGGAAGTGACGTCGATCACCCCGCCTCACGCCCATGGTTGAGCTTAATGCTCCTTTCAGACACATGCCCTCGTAAAGCTTGGGGCAGCCTTCATCATCTACGGCGCCGGGTGCGCGCCTTCCATCATCGGCGGCGGAGTCGTGGCCGAGCCTGGTGATCGTGCAACGTTCATCCGGACGAGCCGATGACGTGTGGCACTGCAACGATTTCTTGTGTGAGCGTGACATTGAACGGGGTTGTGCGACGATGAGTGAGCACTTCGAAGATCTGTGTTGAAGCGTGATTGATGAGGAAGCTGGACTAGTATCCCGGTCGGTTAATATGGGCGCATGTCTCGATTTGTCCGATCACCAGCCCGGCATCCCAACTTCTTCAGCGAAGCTGCATGGTGCGTGCGAAGAATCAATAGCTTGAAACGCGAAAGCAATGTACCTTTCATTACCAGAGTAGCGGTGAACGAGCAACTATTTGCGCGAATGTGAGTGCGACAAAGTGTAAGAGAGATCAACGGGTATCATAAGAAAAATTGTCTACATCCACAGACACAGTTTCCCGCTCGCGGTGCCAGCCACCACCCAGTCCAGGGTAGGATGGAATTTCGCCACGGCGGGCACAGCCGTGATGCCATCACCCCCAAGTTGCGCCAGTTGCTGGCCTTTGGCGGTGTATATGTCGACGAAGCGATTCATGTTGCCGATGGCAAAGCGTTGAACGCCATCTTGAGGGAATTGCTGCCACTGCGCTCGTAATCTGTCGCCCTATTGTCAACATATGCAACACAAAAACATACTGTGGACTTACATTGTAACCCAACGTCCAGTCTGGTTGTTATGCGGCACCAC
This sequence comes from Ophiobolus disseminans, assembly GCA_010093685.1. NCBI lineage: Eukaryota > Fungi > Ascomycota > Dothideomycetes > Pleosporales > Phaeosphaeriaceae > Ophiobolus > Ophiobolus disseminans. The sequence goes on along the minus strand of MU006244.1, from coordinate 163,148 downwards.
AACACTTGGCTTCATCTCCGCCTCGCTCAAACTCGTACCTGTCGTCCACTCTGCACATTTGCTAAAGTCATGTATCTTGACGGTATCGTCATACGAAGCCGTGGCTACCTGACCCGCAGAATTCCACGCCGCATGCGACACAGACAATCTACTCTCGTGTTCGCCCACAAGCGCTGGGAGCCGATTGTCACCCTTCCCGCTGATCTTCCGCAGGTCCCATATCTTGAGTGTGCGGTCTAGCGAGGCGGTGGCTACGAGGTGTGGTTGCTGCGGATGCAGACTGAAGCCACCGATTTTCTTGTCCGACAGCTGGAAGATTTGTAGGCCAGCGGCTTTTTCCGAGGGCGTGCGCATGTCGTATATGCCAAACTGGCCGTCGAGCGTGGAGAAGTAGAGTGTGTTTGGGTCGTCTTTGGAGATTTCGATGCCGGATAGGGGCGCTTCTTCGTTTGCGTCTGATGGAGCGTATACCTCCACGGCCACCCCTTTGGCGAGATCCAACTTCCGCACGGTCGAGTCGTACGAGGCCGAGTATAGTGCGTTCGCGTCGTGTGGGCTGAACTGAAATGTGTGTATTGTGCGCGTGTGCGGCTTCAGTGTGGTGATTGTTGGTCCCTCACTATCGGCATCTTCATCGTCCTCCTGCTTGACCTCTGCAACTTTCTGCGACGCATCGCATATGCCTAAATTCCCCAGCTTGTCGCCTGCAAACACAAGAGGCTTCTCTGTCGTAGGATGCATGCCCATTGCGTAGATGCGCTCTGGTGTGATCTTAATCTCGTTTGGCTCAAAGTCCTCCCAAAGCTGTAGCCCGCTCATACGCTCTCTGAGTGCCTTCAGCTCCTTATCCGTGGTCTCCTTCACATCATCGGCATCGAACGTGCGCTCATAAGGGTTTGCGGGCCCAATGGACAGGAAGTTTCCACTGCGGTTCCAATCTTGGCCTGCGACTACGATATCACTAAAGTTGAACGCGCCACTGATGCGCTGCCGCTTCGCACGATCTGCTTCTTTGATGGCAACATATTCGTCCTCGGCTTTTCGCTTTGCTGTTTCACTGTCCGCCTCAATGCCTTTCAGACGAGACGAAGTCCGCCGTGGCGCAACCTCTTCCTGTTTGATCTTCTTGGGCGCAGGCTTCTTGGACTTTGGCTTGGACGACGCAGGTGCTCTCGCTTTGCCCGTCGGACCGAGACCAGCTTGCGCGGCCTCCATTTCCAGATTCCGCAACAATGCCTGCGTCTTCGCGATGTTTTCCTGCCTTTTCCGTTCATAGTCGCTAAGCTCCACATTCTTGCCGCGCGCCATCTTGAATTCCCACCCCTGAGGAATCTATGTACTGAAGTTGGGATCTGGGGCAATCGCGTGGGAGCAGGGGAGTCTCGTGGACGGTTCGATGCGCGTGGTGTTGCCGAGGTGTTGCCGAGGTGTTGAAGATCGTGATCGATTATGGGATGGAAACGTCGCGATCAGTATGAGCAGGAAGAGCAATGTTGTACCTGGAGATGGAGACGGCAAAATCCAACGTCAATCCAAGAGAAACTGAAGTCTCGAGGCAGCAGCGGAATCGAGATGCAAAAAGCCGGCCTGCGCGTTGCCACTAGCGCAAACGCGTCGGACGCGTCAGTCACGTGAGATAAACAACGCCGACTGGGAAACCTCAGGCTATCCCGATCCAGGTGAAATGAACGAACACTCTCTATGCCATGCTGAGGTGATTGTCGGATCATCTGACAAAGCGATGCACACTGCTGTTCATGACCACATGCTGTTCGGGGGATCGACGTCACGATCTGGTGGCACTCGGAATTCCGATCGATCTTGGCAATCGCTCGGGCGCTAGAGAAGCTCTCCACATCGGTTGCCGTTGGAACATCTGCAACCACAGCCATGGCACCAGTCCGATTAGCCAAGTCACTGCTCGGAACGTGCCGAGCTGCCTCATGCCGACCAGCGGTTGCATGGAGGCAGAGAGGTCTGTACCACTCTTACGACTATGCTCAGGCACCGCCATTCCCGCCCGCCGAAGCCGCCATACTCTCCTCAGCATACGCCCATGTGCCGACTCACGGCTTCACAATTGATGCTCTCAAGCTAGGCGCCCGTGATGCCGGCTATCTGGATGCATCGACAAATTTGCTTCCTCGAGGCGTGTTCGATCTGGTCAATTATCACCTCGTCACTCAGCGGTTGGCATTGAAGGACAATGTGCAGTTCTTTGACAATGGCGAAGCTGGAAAGAAGATTGGCGTAGGATCCAAAGTCCGAAGTCTCACTCTTGCGCGACTACGTGCAAATGAGCCAATCATCAATCGGTGGCAGGAGGTGAGAAACACACACACAGCAGTAATTGCACAGTTTTGACATGATGCAGGCACTCGCAATCATGGCTCAGCCCACATATGTACCCGCATCGCTCTCAGAACTCGCAAAACTCGCAGACGAGATATGGTTCCTGGCTGGCGACCAGAGCGTCGATAGCAGCTGGTACACCAAGCGCGCAACCCTCTCCACCATATACTCCGCCACGGAAGTCTACATGACGCAGGACAAGTCGGCTGACTTTGTCGAAACCGAGCAGTTCTTGGACAACAGGCTGGCCGACCTGACGAAGGTAGGTGGCTTCATAGGAGCATTGGGCGAGTGGATCAATTACACAGGACACTCGACGATGAACGTATTGAGGAGCAAGGGCGTAAGAATATAAGGCGTCATCGATCTCGACCGTCATTTCTTGGGTGGTGCGTTACGGACGCATAAGCGCGCAACGATCCTTTGTACATACTTGCGGCGGATGGGCAAAGCGTAGTGAGTGGAAAATGCCTTACGCTTCACACTCAAGTTTGGGGTGTCAACCATCTGCAAAAGCATCTTCCGCCTTGGCTCTTGTGCTATGCACAACATATGCACGCATCACTATTGACCCGCAGTGTCATCGGTGGCCATCAGACGTGGTACCCGGTGGGGTGCTCCGTTGCTCAGCGGGGGCTGTGGCATGTGTGTTGTGGGACTCAGCCTCGAGTCGTCTTTCGAGCACGAGATACACTGGATTACGTGCTGCGTTTATACGAGCCGCTCACGAGAGCACCAAAATATAGCCTGATTACACACCACAACACAGAGCTCGAATGTGGAGCGCTTGTCGGGTCGAACACCCAACTTCCACAGCGACTTCGCGGGTTGACGTTGTTCGACGAGAACGAATTCTCTCTACCGGCGCAGCATTCCGGTGGCCATCTTGGTATTTCGGCCAAGTCTCCCATGCCGTTAGCTCTTAGCTGAGACGCAAGGCGATTTGAGCAACCACGAGAGTGTTGGCGTGAGTGGATAGATCTTATGACGCCAGTGATGATATGTGTCCGCAATGACTGCAGACCATCGTCGATGTGTTGTACGACCTTTTTCATTGGAGGGTGTGTTCCCGGAGCGTATGTTTTCAGGGTCTTCATTCCAGAATCCAGCTGCCGATGAACACTGTATTTTTCGATTCAGGGTACTGCCGCCAGGGAGAAGTGGACTGTCTGCATGACTATGACCTGTCTTTCAGCCTAACAACACTTCCAGATCAACAGGCACAATTCAGGGTCCAGCAACTACTCTGGATATCGTACATTACTTCATGTTCGGGAGACCATGTCGGAGCCAGCAGGTGCAACTCGGCTGCGAGAGAGAGATCTCGATCTCGCAGCCGATGGCTAGTGCTCTGTCAACGGGTCGTGCCGCTGGGGGCTGTCGCAAGATTTTGTAGCATTGCAGAATCGGCCGTCGGCTCAGATTTATCAAATCGTCTACCTATCCGAACGTTCCAAGGCTCCACGAGATGGGGCGAAGACATGGGCCTCGAAGGGATGTTGGCGGAGTCGGACAGTGCTGGGTGCAAGGATGTGAGGATTTCCGTCTAGCGATCATGGTTTGCGTGTGCAATCGAAACGCACAGAACGGGCATAGCTAGGATCACGGTGCGATGTGGACCTGTTTTGGCGATGGGGGTGTTCAAGAAAGAAACTCATCGACGATGCTGCTGACATTGCCGGTAGTGCTCGGGCCTAGAACGGCAGCACGCCAGCCAAATGTCCGATCTCTAACCCTACTCTTGGCATCTTGAAATCGCAAAGAATCGACACATCCAGATCCTTCCCAATCATGGCTTCAGGGTTCAAATGCCCATGTGGCATGCACCCGCGCGCCTCATCCACGTCCCTCTTCCATCCGCTCCACCATCTACGCCCCCCAGCTCGAGCGTATGTCCACGCAGCACCAACCTGTCCAACTGTGCCTGCATCGAAGACCAAGTCCGTAGATATCACGAAGCACGATCGAGCCTGATTTGAGCCTGTTTCGACACCTTCAAGCTTCTTCAACGCGAGTGAAGCGCCCACGACATTCAGTGCTAGCTCACGATCGAGCGTAACCTTGCGTCCATGGGTCACGCCGTATACTCGTAACATCAGCCTTCACGGTCCATTATGGCAACTCCCAATGGTCCGCCCGCAACGATGCCTCAGACATCTGTCGGACATCACCCTCGCCGTCCGCCCGCTTATAAGTCAGTGTCGTTGCGACACAGCCCACCAGCACCATCACAAGTCGGCCTCGAGCATCAGTCCATGACGTCCAGCTCGACATACTCCGCCAGCGACAAAGCCAATCCACCAAGTCTATCCTCAAAGCTCCTGTTGAACAAGTACAGCTCTGGGGAGAGCAGTGACGCTGGTAAATGGTTTGAGACTACCAATAATAATGCCCAACAGAGTGGTGCATCTTTTGCCGATAGTGAGTGCTAGGTTCAAGTAGGTAGTATGCTATCGCTGCTGACCTGAGGCTGGCAGATGAACCTCCCTTCTTCCTCCGCAATTCTTCTTCGTCTGAGACGCCACCCGAGGGACTATCCACCCATTACGCCTACATGCGTCCCGCGATGCCATATCGCCCTAGCGGGGCCAACATTGGCCCCGATGCCAGTAGTGCTGAGGACTATCGAAGTGTGATTGATGATCTGACGATCGCGAACAAGAAGCTCAAGCAGAAGCTCAAGAAGTTTGAAAAAGTGCACGATGCGCATCTTCAGGACGACAAACTCTTCGAGGTCAGATTTCATAGCTTGCCGGACCACAAAAAGAAAGAGCTGGAAGAAACACTCCGAAAGTTCGCGGCCGGGCTCGATGACGGCGCAGCTACGGACTACCCTCGGATCTCCTCACAAGTGCCCGCACTCGAGCAACAGAAGACTGCATCGTCCACATCTCGCTTCGCCGAATCCGGATACGCTTCTATGTCTGCTTCAGGCCAGAACTCGTCTGCTCAATCGAATCAAACCTCCAATCAGGCCGACGATAACCGCAAAATGAGCAGATCGGCGTACAATCGGCAGCAGCAGAGCATACAGTCCTATTTGCATGACATTCCCGCTGGTTTGCTTTCGGACAACAGTGTGCCATTGTCCGACAAGGCGAAGAAGAAGTTGGTCGTGCGGCGGTTGGAACAGATATTTGCGGGAAAGAGATCGGTGCCCGGCAGCCATCCGCACCCTGTTCAGCAAGAGGAAGTTGCCCAATCAGCGGCTACGGCTGATCGTGAGGAACGTGAAGCTACTGGATGGTCTTTCCGGCCTGAGGGGCTACGTGTGGCTCGCATACACTCCAATCGAGGTGGTAAAATACTTGCCCCAGGTCATCCAGAGGCCTTGCCAAAGTTGCGGCCTAACCTACACGTTGGTGGACAAGACTCCAGGGGATCGGTTTCGCCTGATCAGCGCCCTACCCGGCCTCTAGATTTGGACCCTTCCAGAGCACAGGTACCCGTTGAGAACATGGACTACTTTAGGCATCTTGGATTCACACCACCAAATATGGCTACCGGCGAAGCGCCCGAAGACGGGCATGGCTGGCTGTATCTGAATCTTCTCATCAACATGGCTCAACTCCACACTCTGAATGTTACTCCTGAGTTCGTCAAGGATGCATTGACCGATTATAGTGGTCATCTGGAGTTGTCAAGTGATGGCCGCAAGGTTCGCTGGAGTGGTGGTCTAGATGTTACACGACAGAGCAATGACAGTTCGTCCGATCTCGACAGCAGCAACTCACCCAATGAGCACGGGTCTCCTCTGAAGCGCTCTGAGGCAGATGTGAGTGCAGGAAATGAAGCAACTAAGATTACTCCGGAGCAAAGAGCACTGAAGCTTGCCCGAGCCCAACGGGAGAAAGAATTGAACAGATTCACGTATACCCCAATGTTTTTCCGGAAAATGTCTGAAGAGGAGGACGAAGGTTATGCCTTCGAGAATGAATCATCTGAAACATCATTTTTACTCCCGCAGCATCCCGGAAACTCTTCAGGCCCGGGCAATTCTGCTATACATAGTGGCTCGCCCACGAAGAGAAAGCAAGAGCATGGTCCAATGATATTCTACACCAAGGCCAGATTCTGCACTGACCTCAGCGGCGACCGTCTCGGTTCCTCTGCTACTGCACTCGGTGCCTACAACTCTGCGACTAGTTTTCCCATTGGAGCCAAAGCGCACTCTCATGTATCCTCGCGACTCGGTTCTGATCTCGGCGAACCAAGAGGTCCTATGGATCTGTCACCTATGGAGACCGACTCAAATAGTGGTTCCCGCACAACCCCCAGCGACGAATCTCCGGGCTTCTTCTCGCCTGCAGCACTAATGGACGACTTTGGAAACAACAGTCCTGCAGAAATTGCAGACTTTGAAGCCTCTGGCTTGGGTGGCGTACAGCCAGACGACAACTTCTCCATCCGTGTACGCCGTTCGCAGACGCAGACTGCACCGTCTAGGCTAGCTGGTCGTCGCCGATCTTGCCTTCTACCCAAAAAGATCCTCGACGCCCTCGGCGAGCGGTCTACACCAGACCTCGTATCAAAATATCCCGCAAAGCCACAACGCGTCATCAAACAAGAAATAATATCCACCTCGCACAAATCGCTCCCCACCTCTTCACTCCCACCAGCCTCCTTCCTCCCCTTCGACTCCACATCCTCGGGCGACGTCGACTCCGATCTCGACTCCGAGGCCTCCTCAGACATATCCTCTTCAGGCGACTCCTCCACCGGCAATGGCCCCGGAACCGCCCTCCAACTCCTCAACGTCTCGCCCATCCCCGACCACCAACTGGCCGGCTCAGACTCCGACGCCGCAGACGACTCGGACGACTTCGATGACAGCGACGACGGCAGCGTGGACCTGCTGGCTACCGCGCGCGAACTCGATCCGCATATGGTGCGTAACCAGGAACGCGAGTATGATGCTGCGATTGCGGAGCGCTTGGCGGAGGAGATTGTTGCCGGTAGCTCGGCGGCAACGGCGGGCGGCGGGAGCGGGTTTAATACGCCTGCTGATGGTATGTTGGGCGCGAGGGCGAAGAGGCTGAGTTCGACCAGTGGGAGTGCGGATGCGAGGGCGGTGTTGAAGAGGTCGAGAACGAGTGATTCGGTTGCGACGAAGAAGGCTGTTAAGAGTAGGAAGACGAGGGAGTGAAGATATGTGCCTACACTTGGGTTTGATTCATGGATGTTGTTTTTCGGGCGTGGATTGTGGGGGTTGACGTCAAGTTGGTTATGTTTGTGCATTTTACTGGTTCGGCGCAGGAGGTCCTGGATGATACTGATACCCCCTCAACTTGTTTTATCTCTTGCATTGTTCGGGCTGGTCGTAGCTTTATGTATCAAGGCGTATGAATCAATAAAGTAAATCTCCACATCACATCTTCAAGCCTCGCAGTTACATCGTATCCGACTTTTGCAAATCAAATCAACGTGTCGCTATCCCTTGAACTTTAATACACCCATAAAACCTCCCCGTCTCCGCTTCAAAACCGACTTATATCCCTCCCAAACACCCAATTCACAACCCAATAAACCGGCACAAGAATCTTATTCCGCCAACTCACCGTCCTCGTAACATACGCGCCCCGCCAAACAATCCACGCCAACCAGCCCTGCAACCTTCCCCCTTTCCCGCCTTGGAATAACGCATCCATATTTCCCAAATAAGCCAGCGTGCCCAAGTCCTTGTATGTGAAGCCGTGCGCCTCGAGGGATTGGTTGTTCAAGTGCTTGGCTAGCCAGGCAGCTTTTTGGGATGCGACTTGTGCGGTTGCGGGGTAGGATGTGGATTCTATGATGCCGCAGTCGCCGAGGGCGAAGACGGAGGGGTGGATTGCTTCGGCTGAGTTGGGGGAGGAGGAGGATTGTGGAACGAGTTTCACGCGTAGCCGATCATCTGTGATGAGCGATCCAGACTTTGTATCTTTCTTCAACTTCCACTTCGACTCAATGTCAAGCTTAGCAGCGGGGTCGAGGAGGCGCAGGTTCGATGGGGCTTCGCGCACGTGATCGAGCGCGTGGGCGACGAAGGGGTTTTGCATCAATCCTGTGCCTGGTGAGGTTGTTAATTTCATCTATTGGTGTTGGATAAGGGGGGAAATGGGACGTACTCCATACACACATGCCCACGCCGATTTCTCCTTCTTCTTTGACTTTGAGCGTGAAGATGCGGTAGTCGTCAATGTCGTCCGAGGCCTGGCGCTCCACTGGCGCACCGGGACGAAGAGACTCAACATGATGACTTGTTTTGATGTCGATACCCTGGCGCTTGAACTTCTTCATCGCATAGCCCGCGAGCTTCTCGTCAAACATCGGGAGGACTTTTTCCGCGACGTCGTAGACCGTGATCTTGTGGTACTGGATCAACTCCGGGTATATCTTCGCCAGGTCCTCGTTGATCAAGTCGTGCAGTTCAGCGCTGAATTCGATGCCGGTTGGTCCGCCGCCGACGACGGCGAAGTTGAGGAGTTGACGCCGCATTTCGTCGGATGTGGTGGGGAGGGCGGCGCCTTCGAAACATGCGAGGAGGCGGTTGCGGATTTTGCGGGCGTCGCCGATGTCTTTTAGGAAGAGGGCGTTTTCTTTTACGCCTGGGGTGCTGAAGGTTTGACTGTAGGACCCTACAGTTACGACTAGTTTGTCGTACGTCAAGTCGAACATTCGTCCTTTCGCCACTTCTTTCTTCTTCTCTGCTTCTCTTTGCTCTTTACTTTCGCCCGCATGGCGATCCGTGGTTAGTGCCAATCCTTGAGTTGGATCGTCGACTGCTTCCTCGATCGTGATTGTTTTGTTCTTGAAGTCCACGTCGTCGGCCCAGCCCTGGAAGAAGTCCACCTTGGTACGTCGCGAGCGCACGGGTTCAAGGGCCGTTCGAAATTCCAGGGTTCCAACTGCGGTACTGGCTAAGAGGGGCGTGAAGGCAAAGTACGACCGGGGAGAGACGACGACAGCTTGGAACTTTTTGGGGTCGAGGGAGCGCGCGACGGTGAAGCCTGCCCAGCCTGACCCAAGAATGACGACTCGTTCGCGGCCTGTGGAGCGGTTAGTTAGAAATTGAAAGACTATTGTAAAGACCGCTGTCTCTATCGAATGCTACATACCATCTCTTCCATCATCTAACTGCCTAATCGAAATACCCCGTCGTTGCAGTCCCCCTACTACCGCACTCCCACCTCTTCTGCCCATCAAAAGTGTCCTCGATCTCCCCAGCACCTCTCTCACGCCCGACGGCAGCATCGATATTCTACTAGGAGCCAACATCATTCATAAACCCTTTCAAGCTTTTTGAACTCTTCCTCAAAAATGTTATCCGTTTCCATTGTTTTTATTTACGCTATTTACGGGTGCTTGCGGAAACCTCGAAGATGACGTACAAGTGTGATAATTTTGACGCGCCGATAAAGCGCCGACGCAGCCTTGCACATGCCTCGGTTTGAGCAATGCTCATCACCGCGCTGTAGTTATCGGGTCTTTGTGCAGGTGAGCATGTGGAATTCCGCTCGTGGAAGTCGTGGTAGGGGTCGATTCTTACGTGTTTCTCCCGGTTTATTCCGGCCGGTGAGCCTGCAGCGCTCGAGATGACTGTCACAAAGATATTGGCACGTGGTTCACGTTTGCGAGGAATTCCGGAGCATTTGTCTACTTACACAAAAGCAAGGAGTATGAGACTGGGTTTAGTGGGCTATGGACGCATGGGGCTCTAAGAAAGGGTGTCCTAAAAGCAGTAAAGCGTATAGAAAATAAAACAGGATCTTGCTTGACAATTGGTATCCATATGTTTGGACAGTCCTTGAGGCGGAAAGCATTTGAGAGTCTTGGAGTGGATGGAAAGAGTTGCGGAACTAGGAAGCAGCAAAAATGCCCGGTGGGCAGTCGTCGCGTAAGCCTTTGCAAGTATCATTAGAATTCCTAATCGCAGCACTCTAGTCGGTTTTCATTTGCTCGCCATAACGTGCCATTCTTTCCTCGTCATGCTTTCTAAGATTGGGATGCGATGCTATGTCGTGATGCTTGCTTGCCGTTTGCAAAGGAAGGTGAGAGAGGCTAGTGGGGTAATCCGAGCCGAGGCACCGTCAAGCCAGTCAACTTCTGCAGACCTGATCCCCATCTGCACCCAATCCCATCTTAGACATCGCAAAAAGTACAACCAATTTCCGCATCACTGGATAGCTTTTTTGGCCTAGCCAGTTTGCCCAGATTGATGGCTAGCGCCGCGGCTCTTCAGACACGGCCATACAGGAGTCATAAGGTTCCTGCCTGCACACGATGTCGCTCGCGCAAAATCCGTTGTCACATAGATATTCCCGGAGAACCATGCCTTTCATGTAAGAAACTGTATATTCGTGTCATGCGTGAGACAGATATTGCCTCCATATCCTAACGTTCGCAGGTCGAGAAAGACGTCTCAAATGCCAGTACATCGAAAGCACTACCACCAACAACTCTCCTACAGAAGACGGCGGAGAGAGGAGACCGTCCAAGAGACGGCGACATAGTGAACCCGATGAAGCATCATTGCGACCTCGCTCAGCACCGATACTGCACAAGTCTTCCAACAATCCTTCCGCATCAATAATGCTAGCGCCACACCTAGCTGAGGATGTAGACATATTCAACCGACACATCTCACAGCATCGCCATCCTGAGAACGAGGAGTCAGAACCCTCAAAATATCAGACCCTGCGGCACGACGTGAACGATCCAGTTGTGTACCTATCGGTGCCCAGATTTCGCACAGGCCTGCCCCCAAACAGCGGGTGTGGAAGAGAGCAACTCGAGATTGTCGAGCAGATCATGGGACCTTTCAAGCGCGAGGTCATCGAACTCTACTTCACTCACGTACATTACCATTTCCCCATACTCGACGACGAGACGTGCCAGTTGCTCCGTTCCGGTCAATTTGCAAAGGTGCCCAATAACCTCATGTGCGTTATCTATGCACTAGGTTCGCCACTATGGAGTAGATCAGACACTCTCAAGCTCCACCCAAGACCAGACTCGTATTATCTATGGAACAAGGCTATATCCGCAATCTTGGAGGATTTTCTGAGCCCGGGGATGTCGACCATACAAGCCGCAGTGCTGGATCAAATAGGCCGACCATCTGTATCAATTGTTGGAAACATCACACTATGTGGCCGCACGGTATCTCTAGCCCAGACCTTCGGCCTGCACCGCGACCCCTCAAAATGGAACATCACCGAGAACGAAAAGTCCGTCAGGATACGCGCGTGGTGGTGCTGCCTCGTAACCGACCACTGGTCCAGCATCGCATACGGCGCTCCCCCCTACATCTCTCGCGGGTACTACGACGTCCCGCGCCCCACCGTCGCATCACTCATAAGCCCCAAATCCTCTCCGCAGCAGAAACACGCAACAACATGCTTCGTCCACCTCTGCACCCTGACCGAGCTCCTCGGCGACATCTTGCCGCTGGTGTACCACATCAATCCGGACCGCGACCACCTCTCGCGCGAAATCGAGCGCTTCAAACGCGATCTCAACGACCTCGAAACCCAACTCCCAGACTGGCTGCCCCTGCCCAATCGCTCGGGCTCAAGCATGCTCTGGCTCTGCTTCCTCTCCATCCGCCTGATGCTCGCACGCATCACCTTCCGCAGCGCCATTCTCGACGGCGACAGCGCGCTGGGCCGCGCACGCATGGAGCAATTACGCAGCGCATCGTCCGCCGTGCTCGACTACATTCTCAGCCTAGGTGAAAGCCAATTCCACGACTTCTGGCTGCCGTACGCGACGCAAGTGCTCGTGCACGCCATCACCGTGAGCTTGCGGTGCACAGTCGAGACGCAGGACCCCGATGTGCGGAACACGGCTGTGTCGCGACTGCAGCGCGTGGTGGCGCATATGCAGCATGCGAGGGATAGTTATGAGTGGGATATTGCGATTTATGCGTTGGAACGGTGTGCCGAGCCTGTGAGCAGGATTGCGGCGTTGAATGCAAGGGAAGTGCCGCAGCCGAGTGAGACGGAGGTGACGAGCGTGGTTGCGAATGGGGCTGCGGGTGTCAACGGGAGTACGAATGAGGTACCGAGTTTACCTGGCTTTGACGATGCTAATTTTCTGTTGTCGGATATACTGGATCCGAACGCATTTGACTTTTCGTGGGATGCGTTGTGGGATACGCCGTCTGGGATGACGAACTTCTCGATATGAGAGTGGTGTCGCAAACGGGTACTGATTGTTGTACATAGCATGGGCAGAGAGTACACATGTACAAAGAAAGAAGAGTTGTAATGATAATTGTTCATTGAGCCATGCCCAATACGCATGGCTGTAGCATTCATGCAATTTGGCCGACTATGCTGATCCAACTGTATCGTACACAAGAGAGCCACTCTAGCTATCCAGGACTCGGGTTTCGCTCATGCTCAAGTGGAGTGATTAATGCTATTTAGCAGCAACATTCTGCTGCGCAAAGGGGGTATCGTTTGCCTCTGAGAGACGCTTTGGAAGAAAATCAAATGCTGGTATGGAAGATCAGTTGCCAAGAGGGAGGCTGTTAAGCAAACTGGTCCTTGACATCGGCGACGAGAGACAGGGACAGAAACGAAAACACTTATCCGATGATCAAGAAGCTCACCAAGCCCTCGAGGATAGCCAGCCATGCCCCTTCCATGCGGTAATCGCTAACAGGGCCAACGCCCTTCTTCTATGTATGATGGTGTGATAAAAATGAAATGATAGGTTGAGTGGTGATGTGTGGTTGGCCATGTCTGATCGGATGCGTCGTACAAATTATAAGTGGTGATATGTGGAAAATATAAGACAACGAATGAGATGGGATGGAGATCCGATGTGGTTCATCCGGAATGTTATGGGTTTGCTCATGCGGCCTCGAAGTTGGGGTCGATCTGAAGTGTTGGCGTCCGGGCCTGGTTCTTCGCTTTCGTCCACTCGGACGTGATCTCCTCACGCACGCCTTGACACCATTTGAGAAGGGCGGTGTCGAGCTTCTTCCACGCAACGTCGTCTTTGCCTTGCACGACGCCCATGACATCAACGTCCAGCTTGATGTCCCAGCGCAGCTCAGCTGCTTTGACCCAAAACCGCAAGTTATCTGCGCATCGATATGGTTTCGCGGTATCGGTGTGAAATTGTTTAATCTCTTCGAAATGCCGTCGTGATTTTCGGACGAGGGCGTTGTGGAGGTGTACAAGCCGTAGGCCATTCTGGAGGGCTAGCAGGAATTCTGTGGGAAGCTCCCCGGCTTTGGGCTCGTTCCACTCGGGCAGTGCGGAGGGGCTGCTGTCGAACGACTTGAGGAACAAGAGCTCTCTTTCGCGTTCTTTCCCTGCCCAGTCGCCTTCACGCCATGACCAGGTTTCCCGCTCCTGATGTTCCACCCGCTCTTTCTGTTCCTCTGTGTCAAGCAGCTTGCCAATGTCCACGCACCACTGCTTGATCTGTATCGTCTCGTATGGCTGCACTCCGTTGGCGAAGTTGCGTATGGCGAGGCGTTTCAGCACTTCCAATACTTCATAAAGCTCCTTGCGGATCTGTCGTTCTGACTTGAGAGCATACAATCGTTGCGGCTCTTCGTGAGCCGTGTAGTAGCTCTTCGCAGCTTTGATGGCTAGCGTGGTGACATCCAGCAAGTTCAGGCCCTGGATCTCGAACCAGGCAGACTGGTCGGCATCAACTGCCTGATTGGCCCCAAAGCCTTTCTCCAGCTCGCGTAGATGCTTCATAGCCTCCTCGAGCGACTCGCGCAGTTCCCGGCGGAGGACGGTCATGTCGGGCGGTGGGGGAAGGTAGACGGGGTTGTTCTTGTAGGTGCTGACGGTGGGCGGGAGCATCATGGGCTCGTCAATATCCCAGGTGGGAGAGGCGGTCTCGTCGAGGGGCGACTCGACAAAGTAGCCTGAGCTGTCCATGATGCCGTCGGGCGATGCTAGTGAGAGCGCCGACATGTCGCCCTCCATGGGGGACAGCGGTGGCTCGTTCCCACTGGGGGAACGCGACCCGGATTTACGCGACTTCGCGACGCGTCCAGTCGCCGTATCCAGCAGGCCGGTGCGGGCAAAGTAGTACTGCAGATGGGCGATGGTGCCCAGGTTCTGAACGCTTTCGCGGTTCTTGGCCGACTGGGAGAACTGCGTGCCTTCCGGGCGCATGTATCCCCGCCTCCGGCCGCCATCGGACAGCCTGGAGCTCGCAGACCGCCCCGAGACCGACGACACCGACGACGCGGTCGATACAGAGCGATCCAGCAGCGGGACTGCACCCAGCGCAAGGGAGGGGACCGCCCATGGCTCAGGCGAACCAGCGCGCTCGAGAGTGGGTGAGGGTGTCGTGTCCATTTTGATGGATGATAAGCGAGGAGCGGAGGTCGGTGGCGGCTGCGGGTGTGATAAGGTATTGAAGGTCAAGGAATGGTATTTACTTCTGCAGGCATGGAGAAGGGCTGCAGACGGCTTGGACCAGCGGTGTTTGTGGAGGGGGAGGCTCATTAGTGAAGTGTGATAAGCGGTTGTTGCTGTGGTGGGAGGGCGAAAGGGGTTTGATTAGGTTTCAGGAGCGATCCGAGGACGCGAAATTGTATGCGCAAAACAACGCGAGCACTAGCGTCATCTTCCGCCCGTCCACCGATCGCCATCGCCGACCGCCATGGCAGCAATGCACATGCTGGAAAAGAGGTAAAGGTGATGATATATAGTGTTGCACCCATCTGCGGGCGCTGGTAGTGTGACGGGAGCGCCATCACCCTGAGCCCCGCATTCCGCAATGGCAAGATGCAGGGGTCGTTACTTCCCGTTTCAGCGCGTACCTTCCATAACAATGACGTCGTTGCTCTACCGTGGAGGCACTTTCCACTTCATACATGCTCGGGTGTCCAAGCTGGCTACATCCTCCCACCAGAACCGAACTCGGGCGTGCTCATGGAACGTGAATGAAGCGAATTCTCTCTCTCACAGCCAGGATGTCCAGCAAGCGAGTGCGTCACCTTGACATGGGCATCATAGCAGGGCTGATATAATTAGATCTCATACAAAGTCGATGGAGAGGTCCAGGGTGTGAACTTCAGGTCCGCCTTGGTCCGACGGCTCTCGAACATGGTGCCGTGGCTGACATAATATGCAGGTCCTTCACCCAGAAGCAAGCGAAAAGCATCGGCCTCACTGGCTTTGTTACAAACGTCTCAGATGGCACTGTCAGTACCTCCACATGTCCTCCCAGTCAAGGTGTTGACACCGTCCAGGTTCAGGGCGAAGCACAAGGCAGCGATGATGCCATCAAACAGTTCGTCCAGCACTTGAACAAGGGTCCTTCAGCTGCGTCTGTCTCTGGTGTCGAACACTCGGAGATCTCGACAAAATCGGGCGAGAGCGGTTTCAACGTTCAGTAAAGCTGACTCTAAATACTCGGTTTCGCCAGTGACCGGAAGACATGTTTATCAGCCCCGAACGCAGGACCGGTCGCTGAGAGTAGTAATACCAAGCTGAGGAGAAAACACCTGCAGTCCTGACTGGAGACATGTATATATCAGACCACAAGCCAACAAATCAATCCTACCAATGCAAGCGATACATCCGTGGAGATATTACTGCAGTGCAGCGCCGCGCAGCCACATCAGCAAGAGGTTTGTGCACGTAAGCACTGTGATTATGCGCAACTCACACCACCCGTATTACCAAGAGAGCATTGGCTTCATTGAAAATGTCGAAAAGCAAGGCAGCATATGCGAAGAGATGCAACTACGTCTTTACGAGTGCATGCGACGTTGACTGAATGTCGTGGTTCAGCCGTATGAAGGAATGTGGATCCGAACGGCGAACAGTGGCTGACCGAGATGCCGCACGAGGATCAGCCGGAAAGCCGACCTGATCCCGGGACAGCTTCACGATATCGCAGCACATACACATCGCGCACGAGAACCCCAAGATAGGCTCAAATGAATCGCAGCGCGTTTCTAATACTGTGAGTGCTCTGGCAACACTTTCTTGCGATGTTTTTGACACACGTTTTCGCCATGCTGCTCTCATGCGGGAGCTCCTTGGCGCGACCCACCCGACTTATTCTCGTAGACACAGCTGAATGACAACAAGACAACACAGCCGCCTCAAAATCCTCGTAGCACGCGGCCATGCACGTCCCGGAAAGGAAATTCTTTCGACATAGTCGGCCATTCAAACGACGCTTATTTGCTCGCCGAGACTGCCGGACCCTAAAACTCCCTTTGATGACTGTGCTTGTGATACACGCGAAAGAAGGCTCGACTTGCTTGCGGAACAACTTTTTTCAGAGCTGGCGTCACTGGTGCAATTGTCTTTGAGCATATAAGACAATTCGTTTGCCTCAGTCGAAAAATTTCTATCGTCACCACTCGCCACTACACTGACTTTCAATATACGACACTATTCTCAAGATACACACCACACTTCCGAGTACATACACCACGCTCGATACCTATGATCTCTACCAAAGTAGCTACGCGGGGCCCAACAGCCTCTACGCGGGCTGCTGCCCAGATCCTCAAGTCCTATCGCTCCAGTGCGGGACTTCGACCGACTTTCATCATCGCACAACATGTCCAGCCAGCACGAACAGGCCAGCGGTCCTTCTCTTCCTCAGACAGTCCCAAAGTCAAGGAGTTCTTCGTACAGAAGCAGACCGACAAGGTGCGCAAGACACCGGCAGCATGGTCTCATCCAGGTATTGAAGTCTGAACTACTGATTCAAGACCACACACTGACACCTATCAGCCTATACCGAAGAACAGATGAACGCCGTGACCGTTGCCCACCGTGAGGCCAAGACATTTTCCGATAAGGCCGCGCTCCTAGCTGTCAAGTTCATGCGCTGGGGTCTCGATACAGCTACAGGCTATCGCCACGAAAAGGCAGTAGCTCTGAACGAAAAGGACCCAGAGGCTGCCCGACGCAAGTACGCTATGACGGAGGAGAAATATATGATCCGGAATGTCTTCCTGGAGTCCATCGCCGGAGTGCCTGGCATGGTTGCTGGCATGCTGAGGCATCTTCACTCTATGCGGAGGATGAAGCGTGACAATGGCTGGATCGAGACACTGCTCGAGGAGAGCTACAACGAGCGCATGCATCTGCTAGTTTTTCTGAAGATGCAACGACCAGGCCGCTTCATGCGCTTCATGGTTCTCGCTGCTCAAGGAGTATGGTGCAATTTTATGTTCTTCGCCTACCTTGTCAGTCCCCGAATGGTCCATCGCTTGGTCGGGTATCTCGAGGAGGAAGCTGTGTACACATACACGCGCCAGATCAAGGACCTTGACGCAGGCCTTCTGCCGAAGTGGGAGAAGCTGCAGGCCCCTGAAATCGCTGTTGACTACTGGAAGATGCCTGAGGGACACCGCTCAATGCGCGATCTACTCCTTTACAGTAAGCATCACCGGGTCTCAGATGGAACTTCCCTTGCTGACATGTTATAGTTCGGGCAGATGAGAGCAAGCATCGCGAAGGCAAGTGACTCGTACGACCTGCATACCAAACATACACTAACAAGGTACCTGCACCCTTGTAGTTAACCACACTTTCGGCAATCTCGATCAGAAAGAGGACCCCAATCCATTCGTGAGCGAGTACCGGGACCCGGAGAAGCCACATCCCACCAAGGGTCTTGCATACCCAAAACCCACTGGTTGGGAGCGTCATGAGATCATCTGATTTCTGGCTGGTTGTGTTTTCTTTCTTCGACACGGCATAGCGATCACTCTCCTCCACTCTTCAAAAGCATTTCAGGCGTTTATCGGAATCAGGCGGACATCAGACAACGATACCCAGCTTTAATGGGCATCACAAGGATAGTATGGGTTTGTATCCTAGAAACGGCGGTTCTACGGGCAGAGTAACACCGAATAATAAACTGGGGCCGTCCGGACGGACCGGAAATGATCTTGTGCACATGGCAATGCATCGTCAGCCTCATCGTACCATGTTGCTAACCACTCTTGATCACATCTAGAAATAGCTCACCGACATCATACCGCTGTGGTCTTGGTAGGTCTTCTCGGAAACCTGAAAGTCAGAATGCGGTGTTGTTCATACAAAATATAATGTTCGCAGTTCTTGAGACATCTGTAAGTTTACCAGAAACTCTTCGAGACATTCTGTTCGTAGCCGCTTGGAGTTGATCTTGAGCGAAGGAGCGCCATGCAAATGTGCAGCCACATGCAAAGACATGACTCGTTGGAAGTCGGTAAGTCGAGCCGAATTTCTGACCTTGAATTCAGCCACAACTAAGCTCACAATGCTAGTTGAATGCCCTTTAGCGTTCACCCCATATATAGTCCTTCAATGGGCAGACAAGATGTGTGGGCGACTCTGCAGCGGCGCAAGCGTTGGATTGCCGGAAATAAATGTCACTCCAATATGTCACGGCTTCGAGCATATGCATTTGCACAACTTCCTACACGAGAGCGGCGAATCCAGCCGCGAATCGACTCTTTAGCTAGACGCCTACAAACCATGACAGGCTGACCGTTCTTTCAAACGGTTGGCGGCAGGCACTAACCCCGCACTTGCCAGCATTAGCGTTCACGCCAAGGCGTAAGCTTCCACGGGCTACTGCACCCCACATCCGATTCTTCCACGAGCAAGACGGCCTCCCACGACTGGACGTCAGCGCCGCACGCCCCGCGTGGAGCTAGGAGTTTCTTTGCCGCGGTTACATGGCCTCCAAGAGCTACATCCTTGCAGCTCGAGAGAGCTCCACGGTGCACAGCATAGAGTTCGCAGCTCAACATCTCGGGAGATACTGCTGTCTGCTACAACTAGCTGCCATGAACGTCAGCCGTCCGTTCAATCGGTGGTCTCGCCATTGACATACATTTGCCTTCCTCCCCACGTCTCAGATGAAAGCTAGAGCTCCACGATCTGTCACCTACAGCTACGGATCCGCAAAACTCGTGTCGAAGAAGTGGGCCCAAGTACGCAATCCAGCATAGCTCCTTACTGGATGCGTCTCTTCTCCGCATGCAACCAGCCTTCCACTCCTACCGCACAGATCCCAGTCGAGTCTTTATCCAGAACCGCTGCTGCGGTAAACAGCTCTCACCCGACCATGTGAACCAATCATACGCGAGGTGTCTGTTTAGTCGCCCTGCTCGGTCCCTGCGCATGGCGCAGCATAATTGCGGATCCGCAAGAGTCTCATACGCTGGCGACGGAAGACAATCCGCGATCTCTCCACAAGAAATGCAGATGCAGGGTGCACATTGGCATCTAGTCCTCTTTGATCCACCAGCATACATGAGACCAGCACAAAGTGTACTTTCCCCCTCATCTCCGTATGCACGCTTCTGAGTTCGGGCCAAAAGCTGACGGCAAGTGTGAGGAATAGAGGGCTAGGTGATGGATCTCCCTGAGCCCGAGGATCATGGAGATGCGGGGTCTTTATGTTTAAAGGAAGTGACAACCGCCCCAATGGACGAGCATGCCCAGTGGACTTGTTCATCTGTGGTCTCATCGTTACATCTAAACCCCCAACTATACTTACTCTGATCGAAAGCCCCTCAAGATGGTGATCCCCGACGAGGTATGCTTACCTATATTCGACAATGTCCATCACTGCAAAAAGCTCACTGTGCCCAGGTCGATATTATCGTATGCGGTGGAGGATCATGCGGTTGCGTCGTCGCCGGCCGACTGGCCAATCTAGACCACAACCTTCAAGTCTTATTGATTGAGGGAGGCGAGAACAACCTCAACAACCCATGGGTTTTCCGCCCGGGTATCTACCCGAGGAACATGAAGTTGGACAGCAAGACTGCCTCCTTCTACTACTCGCGACCCTCTGAATGGCTTGACGGACGCCGAGCTGTTGTGCCATGCGCGCATATCCTGGGTGGTGGCTCATCCATCAACTTCATGGTGAGTTTTACAATTCCAAGGCGGCAACGGATGTCTAACCGTGACTAGATGTACACTCGCGCCTCAGCTTCTGACTACGATGACTTCCAAGCCAAGGGTTGGACCACCAAGGAGCTCATTCCCCTTATGAAGAAGCACGAAACCTACCAGCGCTCTTGCAACAACCGCGATATTCACGGTTTCGAGGGCCCAATCAAGGTCTCCTTCGGCAATTACTGTTACCCAATCAAGGAGGACTTCCTCCGCGCCGTTGAGACCCAAGGAATCCCGACCACCGACGATCTTCAGGACTTGGTCACTGGCCATGGTGCTGAGCACTGGCTGAAGTGGATCAACCGCGACACCGGCCGCCGATCTGACTCTGCCCACGGATACATCCATAGCACCCGTTCCGTCCACCAAAACTTGCACTTGTTGACAAGCAACAAGGTCGAAAAGGTCGTCCTTGAGGGTGATCGCGCCGTTGGCGTCCAGGTCGTTCCTACCAAGCACCTTTCAAGTGGCCAGACCCCTAGACGGATCATCAAGGCCCGCAAGCAGATCATCGTTTCTGGAGGAACTCTCAGCTCGCCACTCATCCTTCAGCGCTCTGGTATCGGTGACCCAGAGAAGCTCCGCAAGGCTGGCGTCAAGCCTCTTATTGACTTGCCCGGTGTTGGTCTCAACTTCCAGGATCATTAGTAAGTTAAACTGACTGTGCACTTCCTCTATCAAAGCTAATGCGTTGTCTTTAGCCTCACGTTCGCCACTTACCGTGCGAAGCCACACGTCGAGTCTTTCGACGACTTCGCTCGTGGTGACCCAGCGGTTCAGGAGCGCGTGTTCCAGCAATGGAACATTAACGGCACAGGCCCGCTCGCGACCAACGGTATTGAGGCTGGTGTCAAGATCCGACCCACAGAAGCTGAGCTCGATATGATGGACAGCTGGCCATGTCCGGAGTTCAGGTCCGGTTGGGACAGCTACTTCAAGGACAAGCCGGACAAGCCGGTCATGCATTACTCCGTCATTGCTGGTTGGTTTGGTGACCATATGGTTATGCCACCTGGTAAGCTCCTGAATACAGGTCACATTTGAGACAGACACTGACAGACGAACTTTTTAGGCAAATTCTTCACGATGTTCCACTTCTTGGAGTATCCGTTCTCTCGTGGCTCAACTCACATCGTTTCGCCCAACCCCTACGAAGCTCCCGACTTCGACGCCGGCTTCATGAACGACAAGCGCGACATGGCACCCATGGTCTGGGGATACGTCAAGTCACGCGAGACTGCGCGCCGCATGGACGCTTACGCCGGAGAAGTTCAGGCTATGCATCCATTTTACGCATACGACTCGCCTGCTCGTGCCAAAGACATGGATCTCGCCACCACCAACGCATACGCCCTCCCAGGAAACATCACTGCTGGCATCCAGCACGGTTCCTGGACCATGCCCATCGAGAAGGGTCGTGCGCCCGAGCCCAACTTCTTGAACTCTAATTGCCAGGAAATCCTTCCAGAGCTTGAGTACACCTCTGAGGATATCAACCATGTTATCAACTGGACTAAGCGTACGTTACCTTCTGCTCTTACCCTCTGCACATCACTAACATATAACAGGCCACGTCGAGACCACATGGCACTCCCTCGGCACGTGCTCCATGGCCCCCAAGAACGGTAACTCGATCGTCAAGCACGGTGTGCTCGACGAGCGCCTCAACGTTCACGGTGTCAAGGGCCTCAAGGTCGCCGATCTGTCCATCTGCCCTGATAACGTCGGCTGCAACACCTACAGTACCGCGCTTCTCATTGGCGAGAAGTGCGCTATGCTCACTGGTGAGGATCTTGGCTACAGCGGCGCTGCTCTCGACATGAAGGTGCCCAACTACCATGCTCCACGAGAGGTCGTTGGACTTGCAAGATTGTAAGCGGTTGATGGCGGTTGATGGAGTCGGTTTTGGAGTAGTAGCAAGATTGATATGACAAATGAAATATAAATTGTACATATGCAATTATTGCTACGTACCTTCATGACCTCAATGCTGTTGGTGACTTATCTACTTCCATTCATGATATGTGGCGTCGATCTAGCCTCAGTGGCTTATATATGCAAGACACAACGAGAATTGCATGTCATCGTTTGTATAAATGACCTTCCATTCAATCTAAGTCAAGATTCAATCGATCCTCCCATCCAAAATGTCGCCCCCTCCACCCCCAAACCCCATCTTCAAAGCCCACCTCCGCATCGCCCGCCCCACCCCATCCATCACCGCCCTCCTCCCCTTCTACACCACCGGTCTCGGCTTCACCATCCTCTCTTCTTTCACCGCGCACGCCGGTTTCGACGGCGTGATGCTTGGCCACGCGAGCCTACCTTACCACCTCGAGTTCACGACGCAAGAGGGCCACGATGCTGGGCAAGCGCCGACGAAGGATAATTTGTTAGTGTTTTACCTAGAGGACAAAGAGGAGTGGGAGAAAGCGGTGGAGAGGATGGAAAAGACAGGGTTTGCGGCGGTGGGGAGTGCGAATCCGTGGTGGGATGGGGGTGGGAAGGGGAGGACGTTTGAGGATGGGGATGGGTGGAGGGTTGTGCTTTGGAATGGGGGGTGGGGGGTTTGATGGGGCGCGAAAGGTTTTTTGGTTCGTGGAGGGATATTGAAGGCTTAGTTTTTCTTGGACCACACGTTGAGATTCGATGAAGGAAGGTGGTTATCACACTTAAGAAGCACCTGCATGCTTAATCACATCGAGTTTATGCTTTAACTTCACGAAAATCTCAACCCACCTAAATTCAACACTTACTTCCCTCCAAAGCCTGAACGCATGATCCCGCAATACTTCCCCAGATTACCACGTTTCAAAATACCATGCTTACCCCATACACATAGCGGGCCCACCACAAACGCTATCCCCCACCAAGCCTAGCCCCAAGCCACCGCTTACACCCAACCCGCAATACCCCAACTTACACCCCCCAAACTCCCCATTCAAACCCCACCAACATGCTCGAAATCGCAGTCTTCAACCACGCCTCCGCCCTCACAGCCGCTTCATCCGGCGCAGACCGCCTCGAGCTCTGCGCCGATTACGCCGCCGGCGGCGTGACACCGAGCATCAGGACGCTCATGGCCATTCGACGCGCGGTCCCTGATATACCGATTCACGTGATGATACGGCCGCGCGGGGGGAACTTTGTATATTCGGCTGCGGAGTTTGAGCGCATGAGGTCTGATATTGCGCTCTTTAGTACCGTTGCGAGCGGGTTTGTGTTTGGTGTGCTCGACGCGAATGGGCGTGTTAATGTAGCCCGGAACGCTGGGTTAGTCGATATCGCGCGACCGCTGCCGTGTACGTTTCATCGCGCGATAGATGAGACGCCGGATTTGGAGGAGGCGGTGGGGATGGTGGTTGGGTGTGGGTTTAGGAGTGTGTTGACGAGTGGTGGGGGGAGGGTGGCGGTGGACGGAGTGGAGACGGTGAGGAAGGCGCAGGGGAAGTTTGGGGAGAGGATCAGTTTTGTTGTTGGGGGTGGGGTTAGGAGTGGGAATGTTGGGGCGCTGAAGAGGGGTACGGGTGTGGAGTGGGTGCATAGTGCGGCTATTACGGGGGAGGGGGAGAATGTTGATGGAGAGGAGGTTAGGAGGATTCAAGATGTGCTTAAGAGCTTGGAAAGTGATGGGAAGAAGCAAGAGGATGGGAGTAGGGATGAAGAGATGGGTGATGCGTCTTGATGTTTGCAAAACTTAAGAAGTGCACACTCGAGACGGAAACAGTTAAATGCGTACAAGTACAGTCGCATCAGCCAACGACACCACAAAGGATCACGCCGGCCCTCTCCAAACATGTGCAAAACACCAACAATTCCAATCCGACGGCACAACCGCGACACCCGACATAAAGACCATTGGGAGTTACGATTAATTCATTAAAACAAGTCACGATCTAAACTCGACCGCCCCACCCCAAAATCCACAATTGCCAGTCTCCACCGGGGTATCATCCAAACGACCAAGAACCACACCGTCTCACAACGCAGCAACAATCCACGCCACCGCACCCACCACAACACCTCCCTCGACCCCCCTCCTCCCCGCCGCCCCCGTCGCGCTTGCGCTCGCACTAGCCGCACCTTCTCTTGTCGTCGTAACAACCGTCGTCCTCTCGGGAATAATAGTCGCCTGCGTAATCGTCACGGGCGCAAACGTCGTCGTAACCGTCTGTCCGCTAATAGTATTCACGCGTACGCTCTGCGGCACAATAGTCGGCATGGTATACGTCTGCCCCGCAATGGTCGTCGTGTACACAATGACGCTGCCGAGCTGGTTCGCGGGGACAGCGGAGCCGGTGCCTGTGCCGGTGTATTGCGGGGGAATGGAGAGCGTAGATGTATTAGGCTTGTCGGCTGGTGCTGCGGCGTATATGTTTCCTTGTTGGGAGCCTGATGAGTATGTGCCTGTCAAGAGATTCGCCGTTCCGCCGTTGGAGTTATATTCGCCCGTGGTCAGGCTGCCGTACGAATTATCCGCAAAAGCGTAGTTTGTTGTGAATTTGTCGTAGCACATGGGTATGTTGAGGCTTTGGACGTTTACGCAGTCGAGGCTGGCGCGGCAGCAGAAGGTTGTGTCACGCGCTTCGAGGGAGGACAAAGTGCGCTTCTTGGAGAATTTGATGTTCTTGACTGAGCTGAGGATGTTGAGGTAGAGCGGGCTCAGGTCGGATCCGATGGCTGGAGGATTGGTTCCTGTTGCGCCTTGGGGACGGCATGGTTCGCATGGATCGTCGTTTGTTGCTTTGCTCGCTGTGTTTTCGAGGGGAGTTGCTGTTGCGAGAGCTGCAAGCGCGAGGGTGAAGAGTTTGAGAGACATGATGTAGACGTGTTGGGTATGGTGTTGCCGGTGAAGCGAACAAGTAGTGAACAAGTAGTAGATGTGGTATTACAACGTGATACAGATATGTATTCGTGAAAGTGTGTGAATTACCTCGAGTACCAATAAACGAGTGAATGGCACGAGTATACGTAAAGTAGCGAAAGACAGCCGACGAGGGAACGGGCAACAGTCGCCAAGCAGGAGAGTGGCACGCCCTGATAGATATACCTCGCCTACCCGCTGTCACAAGTCTAATCTCAGATAGTAACCCAACCCGGGCGGCGACTCGCGCAGGACGATAGCGCCAGCCTATAGTGGCAACCTTTCAATGCTAAGCCCTGCTCTACAGACAAGACAGGAACCGTTCCGCTTCTCGCCAGAGGACAATATCCGAATGACCGGGATGCCTTGGACCCGTTAGGCGATCTGTGCCTTTTGATCCTAGAGGTTTCAAGTAACAACTGTGCCACCAACATACACAAACCGGCACAGAACACCCACCTCTGCAACAGTGTGGCATGCCATTCCAGCAACGCCTCATCGTCGATTGGTTGCGCAAAACTCAAGTCCCAAGGACGTGCCGCTCCCCACCAGCAACCCTGGCAATACTTGGAAAGTCTGCCGCGCACACCCAGCAATTTTCAACAGCGCTCATGCAACCTCAACACGAGCGCTAACAACGACAGTTGAAAAGGTCAGGCCAGTGATTCGCTCAAGGCCAAATCTCGGCAGGTGAATTTCTACTCGGTCCAATGCCGAACGTCCCGCTATGACGTGCGTAGCAATGATCGCTGAGGCTAGCAGACCGTTGCCTGTACTCTAGCGCCAGGGGGCGTTCACTACCATTATGACGAGGTCGTCGCGTGGAGGTGCGCTTGAAAATGCCCAACAGTCGACGCTGATCAAGTGGAGATTTCGATAGCCCTGCATTCATGGCGCTGTTGACGGTGTGCGGATAGGCGGAAGGACGCGGTATGATGTCAAGCTAGCTAGCAGAGCATCTCTGCTAGCGAGAAGAGTGCTCGATGAGGCTGTCGGGTATGCGCAAGGTATTGTCTAGAATTGAAAGCGTTGCCTTGCGAAGGTATGCCGGGCACGGTTGCTTCCCTGCTTAGGTGCTCGGCGTGACTACACACGCCCCATGACATGACAACGGCCGCTTGGCCATTTTGCCATTCGCTCAAAAGACTCGCAAGTTGTTATTGCACCGTGCTTTGGGACTCGTTTTGTTTGACAGCAGCGCAGAACGTGCTCACGCGACCGCTTCGGCGCATTGTTGCAGGATCATTAAGGTACGTGTCTGGGTGGGTCAGGCCGGAATACGAGCGCAATATTGACCGTCGCGGCTCGCCGGCAACTCGAAATTTTCTCACGAACAAGTCGCGCATGATGGTGCGCTACTGCACTGCTTCGATAGACTATGAGAAGGAACGATTTGGTATGGAGAAGTCGGACCGCTGTGCACTAGCCACGGGTGCTGTTGGTTGCGCGCTAAATTTAGATCACTGGAGGATCGACGCAGGAGCAGGCCTCGTGGGCAAGGCGAGCTGCGAACGCAACGTTATGGTTGCAATTTTTGCCACGTCGGCAGGCGATAAGAAATATCCAAGATATCTTACTTTGCGATCGATTGGTGATTGGTGGGGTATCTAATGCCAAATTCCTTCATTGGGGGAGGTGAGTTTACTCCTCACTTGCACTTCTGCTGCTCTCTCGTATAACGAAAGCTTCTGGATCGACGGGGAAGCTCGCCAGATCGACTCTGTGGTTGTCGGCCCAGGCCCTGACCTTGGCTTTGTTGACGACTGCTTCTGCGCCGCCCTTCTTCTTGTGTTCCAGCACGCCCATGGCTTGCAGTGTCGCTATGATATCCTCGGGGACGATGTACGTTTTCTCTCGGAGGTCTAGCACCGTGAGGGTGCGTTTCGAGGGGCATGTGAGGATAGTGCGCGCAAGCGTTGCGGACCAGTAATGGACGTAGGCTAGGCGACCAAGATCGGACAGCGCTGTGGTGAGGTGTCAGTGAAGGCATTTGGGGTTGAATCGGGCAAGGAATATGAAGAGGCATACGCTTCTCAGGCCCACCAAGTCTGTCTTCTCGGCGGCTCATCTCGTAGCTTGCGCCCATGAGTATCTGCCCAAGGCCCTGCTTCTGCCACGGTGGGAAGACAAGGATGCATGCCAGATTGTTGTTGTCCCAGCTCATCTTCTCTTTGCTGAAGAAGCCAACCACTTGTCCCTGTTGTCCCACACCATCAACTCCCATGCTAGTGTTCGGTATGCTCGGGTTGGGCTCATGGGCGACGAGGAGGTAGTAGAGAAATGTCGTGACATCGTAGAAGACGGACTTGGTGTCGAGAAAGAGCTTCGCGAAGAGGGACAGGTTCTGCGCGTAGAGCTTGTTCTTCTCGCCATCTATCTCATAGAGCGAGTAATTGTCCTTGGTGTAAACATTGACACCTGGGGGTGGGCTGCTGCGGTGCGGACATGCTTTCTGAACTTGTTAGCATTGCAATCCATATGCCCATTTCGGCTCCAATTAAGACCTACCAAATGTCCCAAAAAGCCCATTAATTCCTTGCTATACTTGAAGCACCACTGACACACGTAAAGACGCTCCACCTTCCGTCCCACGAGCTCTTCGGGGTAGAAGGAGGGGTACCATGGTTTGATGAGGAGCGAGCCGAACACAACCTCGAGTACATTGGGCGTTACGGAGGGCTTCTGCGGCGTTTTTAATGTCGAGGCTATCGGTGTGCCATTTAGTGAGCCCGCATCAGGGGCCATTGATATAGGAATGACGCGTTGCAAGGTTGTTTACATGGTAGTGGGGTTAGAAAGTGACGTTGTCAGATTGTAAGACGGCGATTTACCGGTACCGGTATGGGCTGGGCAAAACGCGACGCGACGGCACGTGCTGCCATCGTCAACTTCGCTCGACACCTGCAGCCTGGGCGGCCTCTCTACATCCCACAGAACAAAGTTCCAGTATCGACAGCAGCGCCTTGTATAGTAAAACTCCAAGCTCTATCTTTGATATGTTTATAGCATTTGCGCTCTAGCAACTTCATGAAGATATCTGGATCCCACGAAACCTACCTCCAACCCAGCATCATCTATATTGCGAGGCATCAGTTTTAACAGGACACCAATGCCACGCAATAAGTTGCAGAACACCAATTGGTCCTAGATCATGCTTCGCCCCATTCGAACTCGCCATGTCGCAGTCAGCCTCATTTCCAGGATGCAACTCGACCCTAGTCTCCCAAATTGTCGCTCCGCGTAAGTATTTACCAATACCGGAACCAAGCCAACTACTAAATGATCCTCGACACCACGAACAACACCCTTTCATGCACCGCTGCTCCGAGTCTGGGGACGATACTTCCTGTCCGTCTTCACGGGAGTCGCAGGTGGAGTCATGGCTTCGTCCGAACCAAGGTCCTCCAGCGACGCACACTGGCATTCGTGAAGCGCCTTCAACAGAGTCTTGTTGCCAGAATATCCTTCCCAAGCAGCCTCATCCCCCATGATGGTCGAAAGGCGCGACTGTATCTGCAAGATGATGGCTTTGCGCAGACCGCAGTCGATCTGTGGGCAGGTTTCGTCGTAAATGACCGCTGCGACGTTGATAATGTCTAGAGCATCCTGAAGGAAGGGTAGACGGTCGATGATTGCTTCTGCTGCCTTGCGCTTAATAGATTCGAGATTGTACTTTGATACTGTTAGCTGTACTGACTGGCTGGCTAGAGGCGGTAGACTTACCTTGTCGGATGCGATGAACAACGCCAACAAGCGGACCATTATGGCCTCCTTCTCCATCTCTCGCTGCAATGCAAAGCTCGTGAAAATGGATCCTGTGGTCGGATTGTAGGCATTGTACAACTCCTGGAGCATGATGGAGATCGTGTCTTCGGATTCGGGTAGCGAAATCGATTTTTGCTCAGTCTCCTTCTTCTTGTTAGCTCAATGCACCGGTGAACAAGCAGCACAAGTTGAGTACTTACGGAGAATCGGCCGTCACAAACTGCGTTGAAGTACTGCGATCTCATGCAAAGCCTGGTTGTGCTGTCAGAATGATCTCACATTATATGGGAGGTGTAGCTTACAGGATGCGGTGTACGGGGAAGGACCTGCCGCCTGCGATGACGGTGAAGTCGGTGCATTTGCCGCTCTGGTAGACGCTAGAGATGTGAGTAAGATGTTTGGCTTAATGTGTAAGGTACTCACCTCGCCCAATCGAAGGTGTCCTCGTTCCTGATGTTCATCCATGACTGCGGAGATTCATGCTTGATACACATCTTCTCGATGCTGAAGTCTGGTCTGTTCAGAGCATTGAGCCTACGCACAATGCCATTAGTGCTAGAAGGCTGGCGTGAAGTGTGGGCATACGTACGACTGCGCCTCATACACCTCGAACTCCAGGTTTCCAACCTTTGTTGCCAACCGGCCCAGTGTGTGCATGAAGTCCGAAGCATGGTCTGCGCTTGAGAACTCCAGGTCGATTTGAAGCTGCTGGATGAGGACGCAGACCTTCTTGCATGTCTGCCCTTCGCGTGAGCACGCAGCGCGAGTCCGTGACACTTGGAAAAAGATCGGCTCGTCGCTGTCGGGGAACTGCGCCATGACTGCAACCATAGGTAAGATCTGGTAGATTATGCCGAACTCGGAATTGGCGCGATCCAGGAGCAAATGTGCTGGGTGCGGAGACTTGAAGTTCCGATCGACTGTGAACGACTGGACAGGCCAAATGATGGATTCATGCTCTTCGAAAGTAGGTGTAGGATTGGGTGCCATTTTGTTAGATACTGTAGTTTGTTGCGAAGAGATGCGCGGCGGCGGGAGGCGAAAAGTGTCGAGGAGTGGAAAGTACCTAGGTAGAGGAAGGAGCGATGGACCACAATGAGCAACAACAACTTTTGTACCTCTCACATTACTCACGGAGTAGGTTCTATGATGATGAAAGTGAGGACGTCGCATGATTGGCGATGGATGCGTAGTGACTGGTGAGGATGAAGTGACTGGGGAGACATCGAGTGTGAGTGAAAGAGCAGGATTATACTGCATTCGCTGTTTTGCATTTCATGTCCTTATTAATAACAACTTAGTCCACAGTATTGGAGCGCACATGTGTCTCAGCGCCGTGAGATTTTCGGTGCGTAGTGCAGAGCCATACCCATGCCCAGCAAGCAATACCAGCCCATTGACGCCGGCCTCCTAGATGTTGTACAATGTTTTTCTACATGCAGACCATACTAGCCATGAAGACACGAACCTGTCCGCCTTCGTCCCATTTCACCACGTGGTAGGAACCTTTGGGTAGTCTTTCTTGCTAAGTTTGAGGTCATCGAAGACTGAGTCGTCACCTGATAGGTGGTTAGCATACGCTTTCATAGTACCAGGTTATCCATCGAATCTCAGTGTATGTGCGGATGACATAGTACATCGACAATATCCAGGATCTACCGAGGAATGCAAACTTACCATTTAAATGCTTCACACGAAGCTCGTCCTCGTGCTCAAGCTTCTCAAGCTCCTCCTGCGGTGTCTCCTTGTCATGCTTCTGGTCCTTCTTCGTGGGCTCGACACCGCTCTCGAGATGTTCGCCAATAAGAAGGATCTGACAGTATTCGTGGTCGAGGTACTTGGGCTTGACCTCACTCCATGCTAGTCCGCGGAACTCCTCGATGATCCTGTTGATGGTTAGTCCTGTAAACTCGATGTATCCTCAGGCAACATACTCTTTAGAGAAATCGGGCTTCTGTGGTAGCTGGCTAGCTGCAGGTCCACTGCGCTCTGGGTTCTTCACGCTGATGATGAAGCTACCCTGATCCTTGATGCCAAGATCTTCCTGCAATTCTCCCAAATCAGATGGGATGGTTGTGGAGTACACCAAGTGCGTGGTCCGATCCTCTGTGCGAGTGATCGCATAGACACCCTCAGCGACTGGAGTAACAGGATCGACCTGTCGTGTGCCCTGGGTTTTGGTCTCATACGAGCTGCCAGAGAAGAAATTGTCCTTCAGGTCCTGTATGGTGGTGTTGGCCTTCTCAACGAATGACATGAACTTGTCATTGTGCGACTTGGGGAACGTCTTCTTGGGCAGGGCGAACAGGCGATTGTTCTTCAGGTCGGGAATAGCGCCGTCGCCCAATTTGGCTCCGGTCGGGAGGGGGCGTAGGACGAAGAAGGTCCTCTGGAGGTCGCCTACGCTCTCTGCGTCGTCAATGCCAACGCGGTTGCGCGTGAAGAAATAGATGAGTCCCTTTTCTAGAATATTAGATGGTATCTCAGCCTCTCGTTGAGAGGACTCCTCAATGGTATCGCCGTTGCTCTCAGGCTTCGCACTATTTTTGCTCGGGTCTACCTTCGCGGCACTATCGTTTCCCACTTCATTCCCGTCATCGTTGGTCGTGCCGACTTTCGCAGCACTATCGTTCTCCTCCGCCTTCACGTCATCACTGATCGCGTCTGTATTCGCAGCACTATCAGAGGCGCCTACTGACGCGTCCTTACCCTCACTCTTCTCGCCATCCTGATCAGACGCGTCTTTCATCTCGCTATCTTCGGTCGTGATGCCACTCTCCTCGAGCGTGGCCTGCTTCTTGGTCGTTTTGCGACTCCGCGCCGGTGAAGGTTGCGCGTCAGGCTTCCTCTTGGAGCCAGCGACCGCGTCATCGCTCTTTGCAGGGCTAGAGCTTTTGTCGGCGGTGCGCGTTGATGATCGTGTTCCGGCCATGTTTGTTTGTGTGGTCAATTGGCGCGTGGAAAAGAGGTGGGAGGTGAAATGTGATTGATGTAGGATATGAAAGAGACGCGAGTTGGATGGAGTGTTAGCTGAACGCGAAGATCGTGCGAGAATGGTGATGTCATCGCGACAAAGTTTAGCACTTGTCTGCACCAACAGCGCCCACGCGACGCCTGGTCACGTGAATGACACAGCATGACGCTTGCTTGATGCACATGTACTTGCGCACTCGGCGTAGGCCCTAACTCAACTATATGAGACTATAGCGGAACATGCGTATGACAGGTGATTGTGCTTGCCCCAAAAACAGCTTATGCTGGTTACTGACGCTACATATCAGTTTCGTGTGGCAGGCTGAGTTGAATGTTGCTCAAGCTTTGATACTCCTATCTCACAGTTACGGCTTGCTATACTTAATCTCAAACGATCGAATGCCTTCTGCTATCCCTTCAGGACTCGGCTTCTCTGCGCAGACGTCCGGAGAAAAGCCAAATTCAGCCTCAAGATAATCGCGAGTGGTCGGCCCAATCGTCGCCACAAGTATGGCATTTCGGCTTGCAGAAGGTTTCCCCCTTCCGGTCTCTGTATCGAGAAGGCCCAGGCTTTCTAGCATAGCTTGGCATCCGGTAGGAGAGAAGACGACGATCCATTGCCGGTCGCAGCCTGCGTTTACATTCTTGCCCCACAATGCTGAAAAGTTGTCTCTGAAGGACTGCATCTCACCAGTCTCGTATATAACCAGTTCATCCACTTTACAGCGTCTTTCGTCGCTGAGGTTTGCAGCTTGCATTGTCTTCGGTATTATGTCTCGCCTTTTATCGCCGACGAGGAACAATATTGACGGCTTGCTAGCTCCTGGATACATTTCGTTGTAATGCTCCAGCATGTATGCCGCCAG
The DNA here is from genome assembly GCA_010093685.1 of Ophiobolus disseminans. NCBI lineage: Eukaryota > Fungi > Ascomycota > Dothideomycetes > Pleosporales > Phaeosphaeriaceae > Ophiobolus > Ophiobolus disseminans. The sequence goes on along the minus strand of MU006244.1, from coordinate 130,437 downwards.
AGCCTCTCCATTGCCAGTGTGCTCTCCCAGGATGGGACACGGCAGGTTCAATTCTCTCAGTCCGCGTGCCGTGGCTGGCCCAACAACATACATCGGAAGACTTTGTGGGAGCAGGTGGTCGATTACATGTTTGCCTTCCTTGCGGACTTCTTCCACTATCTCTGTGAAAGCTTCCACAGCTCGTTGGGAAGTGAATATCAAGGCTCCATATGTGGCAAGGCCTTGCTGTGCCGCCGGGACAAAGCCGTGGTTGGTAACGTGCGTGCGCACTTCATCCAGGGCATCTCGCTTGAAGCGGTGTTCCAGCACGGGGACGAAAACAGGCGCATATCGGTGGTTGTCCAGGGTTATAAATAGCTCCTCGTAGGTGTCTGTGGGTACCGACTTTGTCTTCAACAGCAGGAGTGGGACCTTGCCCCGTGACTGCTCTGCCATGGCTGTGCTGACCGTGTGTGACGTTGGGCGAAGGAGCGAGCAGGTGAAAGGCATGGTCGTGGCGCTAGAAGCTCGGGTAAAGCTATAGATTTGTTCCGCGGTCTGCAACCTCGAATTTCCCCAACGCGCGGACCCTCGATTGTGAAATAGTTGTCCTCCGCATCTATATATCTCCACCACCCGTCCCCATCGGTTCCCACATCTTCTCCGCAACTCTTCTGATCGCGGAACTCACACAGTCAGCCTTGCGACTCAATTGACTGCATCATGGCCGACGTTGCTACTCCTCCCGCCGCTGAGGCCTCTCAGGGAAAGCAGCAGATTGTCAGGCCCGAGAAGCCGGACGAGGACAAGTACAAGGAGGACCTCGCCAAGGCGGAGAAGGAGCACACGGCTGCGCAGGATAAGCTGGTGGGTTTACCCTATTTCTGGCGTTTACATGCGAAACAGTCTGCCACAACCCGTGGGCCGAGCCGACGGGAACATGCATCGCAAGCGAGTTTGTGCCTGTGTAGCGCCTGCTAATGTCAACAGAACGCCTGCAAAGCCAAGCTCGACCTCGCCCGCCCCAACAACAAGGACTCGCCCAACGCAAAGCGCCAGCAGGAGCTGAAGACGGAGCTGAACGCCATCCGACAGACGCAGCAGGGCAACAAGTCCGGCCGCAGCGCCATCCACGAGCAGATCAAGAAGTACGACGAGCAGCTCAAGTCGCGGCTCAACGAGCTGAAAACCAGCAAGGGCAAGCTCAACTACAAGTCGGTCGAGGATGTCGACCAGGAGATTGCGCGCCTGCAGAAGTCGGTTGACAGCGGCATGATGAAGCTGGTCGACGAGAAGAAGGCCCTGTCTGAGATTACGAGCCTCAACAAGGCCCGCAAGCAGTTCACCGGCTTCGACGGCCAGCAGAAAGACATCGACGCCATCAAGGCGAAGATCGCCGAGCAGAAGAAGCTGTTGGACGACCCCGAGCAGAAGGCCCTGAGCGAGAAGTACACCGTGCTTCAGACCGAGCTGGACGGTCTCAAGGCCGAGCAAGACGACGCCTTCAAGAGTCTCAAGGCACTCCGCGACGATACCGACAAGGCACGTGCTGTTCAGCAGGAGAAGTACCAGGCACGCAAGGAGCTCAAGGACGCCTACTTTGGACAGAAGCGTGCTTTCCAGGAGTACGATTTCCAGGCCCGCAAAGTCCGCAACGAGAAGCGCCGCCAAGAACAGCTGCAGTACGTCTCCGGCAAGCGCAAGGAGGCCGCGAGCAAGCGTCTCGAAGAGGCCAGCGCAGCCGCCTACCAGGACGAGATCTTTGCCACCGAGGGTCTGATCCGCCACTTCGACCCCTCGGCACTGCCGCCGAAGGAGACCGCCGCCGCCAGCAAATTCGCCGCCTCCACCCAGCGCACCATTGACTCTGCAGACTTCAAGGGCACACGCGTGGGTAAGAAGGAGGCCGAAGAAGAGAGCTACTTCGTCGGCACTGGCGGTAAGAAGGGAAAGAAGGGCAAGAAGGCAGCTCCTGCTGAGTCCAAGTTCAACCTGAACATGGGCATCATCGAGGAGCTTGCAAAGGTCGGTCTTGACGCACCCTCAAGTCAAGCCGAAGTTCCCGCAACAGTCGAGAAGCTGAAGGAGAAGCTTGCGTTCTGGAAGGGCGACCAGGATCGAAAGACCAAGGAGGTGAGTTCGTTGAGTCATTACAACGTCGTTCATGGCTAACAATACTACAGAACATTGGCAAGGCACAGAAGGAAATTGAGCGCCTCGAGGCTGAAGAGGACGAGGGCGCAAACGGCACTACAGACGTCGCTCGCAAGCCCGCCCAGAAGAACCAGGGCGTCAATGGAGGTCCCACAGCGGAAGCCGAGCTCGCCCAGGAGCAGGACGGCGCGGATGATGCTGCCGAAGAGCTCAAGAAAGCCTCCATTGAAGACAAGGAGGAGACTGCTGCCGAGGCATAAACGCACATTCAGCGCACAACCGGAGGGACATCAAAAGTTGGGCCATTTATCCAGGCATCTCCACTATCTAGGGTTGGCATTGTACCCATCATCTCTATCTTGAGAACTTCTTGTCTCATAGAGAGTTTAACTTTATTTCAGCATGGCATGGCCGAGTTACAGGAGTGTAATTCACTATTTCATAGATTCGCTCAATACGTAGATTGGTAATACGTATTTTTTCACATTCACTCGCTCTCTAACTAGTAACAGTACGTCTTCTGGTTACGGTGAGTTTTACACGCCCAGAACTCGCGTTATGCTCGCTAGTAGCTCTAGCGGGAATAAACACTAGTGCGACAGGTAGTCTGATCCCGATCGGAAGGCAACCTCTACAGCAGCGATGCAGCCGACTCTGGCACCTCCTTCTCGTGACAAATTATCGCTCGGCGACCGCCTCCATGATCCTCGATTGGATAAGAGCTTCAATTGGGAGGTCGTGCAACCCCGCTGTCCCTAGTGTAGCAAGGATGCGGGGTAGGTGTAGGTAGTGGACGGTAAGATCAACAGCTTGAGTACATCTTACATATAATGGTCACCTCGCACACATTCAGAGCCGACATGTTGAGCTCCCGATCTCTGTTCCCCTCGTAACTCGTCTTATAAACTCTCAATCAGCATGACGATTCAAATATACTGTAAGCAAATACCTATAACAAGAATGTAGCATGGTACTGATCTCAAGTCTAGGCGATCCATGTACGATCAACTCTCGCAAAGTGCTTGCTGGCTTGGATGAGATGAAGGCAGACTACAAGCAGAACTACATCAATTACTTCACCGGCGAACACAAGAGCGAGGAATTTGCTAAGACTAACCCGCACAAGACGGTACCGGCAGCAACAGATGGCGATCTGACGCTCACCGAGTCGGTAAGTTCGCACATTGCTCTGTTTTGTATCATCCAAATGCTGATTGCATCTTCGGAACGCAATTCTCATGTATGCTGCCGACAGGTCTGGAAATGATAGCATGTACCCGAAAGATCTGAAGAAGCGCGCCGACGTCAACAAGTGGTTACTATGGGAAGCATCGTCCTGGTTTCCGACCTGCTACGTCTACCTTGTCGAGAATGTCGTCAAGCCTCTCATGAAGGCCGAACCAGACCAGAAGGTCATCGACGCAGAGGCTGAGAAGTTCCATCGAGGAGCGGGTATTCTTGAGGCTCGGCTTAGCAAGAACAAGTGGCTTACTGGTGACAACGTAACTATTGCAGACATTGCAGTCGCCGCACCGATGTAAGCACCCAAGATTGAGGCACAACTTTTGGACAAGACGCTAACCTAAACTCAGGCACCTGCATGCAGCCTCCAAATTCCCTCTCGACAAGTACCCCAACGTCACGCGCTGGATGACAGAATGCGTCGAACAGCTCGATAGCTGGAAAGGCACTCAAGCAGCCGTAGACAAGGCACTGCTCCCTAACGGCGTACGTACCGCCCCATCAGAACCACACTCCGTCCGCACAACCGTAAACTATACCCAAGCTGTCGATGCCCCCACTGAGCTCTACTTCTACGAAACCGACAAGGCTAAAGATATTCACACTCCAGGCGACGCCCCAGTAGAGATCTCCGTCCACGACGCCTGGACCCATGCCTCGTCCCTTTCCCTCGACTCCAACGGCTTCTCTGTTCACGACTTTGACGCTGATCATGATGATTGGACTTCCGACGACGCTGTGCGCTCATCCTTCTACCCCGAAGTTGTCGATTTTCTCAAAACCACCACCGGCGCTTCTCGCGTCCTGGTCTTCGACCACACCATCCGCTCCGAGCGCAACGCAAACAAACCCCTAACAGACGAGAAATCCACCTCCCAACGCACACCCGTAATGCTCGTACACTGCGACTACACCGCCGAATCCGGGCCCCTTCGCGTCCAGCAACTACTACCCGACGAAGCCTCCACCCTGATGCAAAACCGCTACGCCTTCATCAACGTGTGGAAACCCCTCAACGTCGTCGAAGAACGCCCGCTAGCCATGTGCGACACCCAATCGTGCCGCGACACCGACTTTTTCAAACTCTACCTCCACTACAGGGACCGCGTGGGCGAGAACTACGTCATGAAGCACAGCAAGCAGCACAAGTGGTGGTACTTTCCCGGGATGACGCCGAGCCAGAGTATACTGCTTAAGACGTTTGATTCGAAGGTGGATGGGACGAGTCGGTTTGTGGGGCATACGGCGTTTGTGGATCCGGAGACGAGGGAGGGGGCGAGGATGAGGGAGAGTGTGGAGGTTAGGACGATTTGTTTTTGGTGAGAGGGGGAGGGGGTGGGATGGTACGAGGGGCTTTGGTAGTAGTTGTGTTTGAAACGTCCTCTGCTTTCGTAAACAACGCTTTCTCATGACCACTTGTTGGAAATATGCCATCTCAATGACATGCCTCCTTGAAGCGGCATATCAGTCCCGCCGACAGTCGTAGATGCACGCGTGGAAGTGAGACGACTGTTGAAGTGCCTTGTAATCATCTCTGTCGATTGCATCCCGCGGATTTTGGAAGGTGAGTTGGCTTTGTGATTAAGGAGTAGGAACGTATTTGCTCAGCCACCTAGGTAGTGGACAGGATCACTGGCCCCCATTTCGTATCAGAATATTGGGAAATCTCTAAATCATCTGAAGCTCACGATGCGTTTCTGCATCGTCGGGACGTGGCCGAAGTCAATCTCACAAGCTACTTTATTACTCTAGCGTACTAGTGCACTGCTTATTTCGTCGCATTATTGGATACAATTCAACCAAACTGCTGTTCTGTAAGAACGGGGAGAGCATAGGCAAAGTGAGTGTTGCAAACCGTGTAGCTGCAAGATTGCGCTCTCCATTGACGAGATATGCCAGATGACGGAATATGGTACCAGAGTGAGACTATTTCAGCCCAGCCAATCCTCGCGAAAGGTGATCCGGCTCCCATACGAATCGCGTGGCCGTCAGATCGCGGTTACCCCACAGGCCCGATGTGGGGTCCATTATGTTTACACTGACGTCACTACAGAGCAATACTACTTAGGTCTCACGACAGCCAGACTCTGCTCACCACTACCCCGCTGCACCACCGAATCTCCTTCAAAAAATGTACGCCCGTCTCTCCTTACGCTCTCTTTCTTCTACATTGCGAACAGCGCAGAGACCTCTGAATACTAAGCTGGTCGCCAATTGCATGCTGACAGCTGCTGTACAGTTTCCAAAGCACCAAACTGTAAACCGAATCCACATACACAACATGTCTTCAGGCTTCAGCAACACCGACACCGGCTCCAAGGCCGCCGACCCATACACCCAGAAGAACAAGGATGAGCCTTCCCTGAAGGAGAAGGCTGAGGACCTCCTCAAGTTTATCGACAACACCAAGTTCTGTCTCCTCACCACACACGCTGCCGACAGCGATCTGTTGGCATCAAGAGCCATGGCTCTGGCCGCGAAGGTCAGCCGCAATACCTGTCATAGTGACTGATCCCAATCTAACATCTCACAGGAAGCGAATGGCTTCGACCTCCTTTTCCACACCAACACCGAGTCTGGCAAGACCGACGACCTCAAGGAGGATGCCTCTGTCAACATTGGCTTCATCACCAGCTCCGGCGAGTGGGCATCCATCTCAGGACACGCCTCCATCGAGACGGACCGGGCTATTGTCAAGAAGCACTACTCCCCCGCATTGAAGGCCTGGATTGGCGACCTCGGTGACGGTAAGCACGATGGCGGCCCAGAGGACCCGCGCATTGGCATCATCCGCGTCAAGGCCAGCACCGCTCAGTACGCCATATCGAACAGGACCCAGATCGGTGGTCTCGTTGAGCTAGCAAAGGGTGTTGCGACCGGATCGTCACCAAACGTGAACAAGCTGAGGCATCTCAGCGAGGGCGAGATCCAGCAGTGGAAATCGCAGTAGGCTTGCTGTCAGGATAAAACGACAAGCACATAGCAAGTATGCACGACATGCGCCTTGCTGCATAGCGTTTTAAGAACATTGAATAATAATTAGAACTCGAAAAACATGCTCATGCTGTGACATTTGTGATGCATGGGTTCCACACTGACTTGAGCTGTGATCAGGTATGACGTCAGCTCAACATTCACATGCTCGCACCATCGCGTTTCAGCATCGGTAGTTTGCGGCTCAACAATTTTTGGAAACGCCATTGCTTCTCTATTCGCGTCTTCTATTCGACACATAATCATTCACCACGATGGAAAATCCAGGTCCGTCCCCTGCCCTCCCTATTCCCACTCGCGTCGCATCCTAACGACCACACAGTCAAGGAAATCCCAGGCGTAATCCACCTCCTCACACAGTCGCCGCCGTCTATCCAAGAGGAGGCTGTCGAGACATATTTCACACCTGATGCATCGTTCACGCATCCGTTTTGCCGCACGGGTAGCTGGAGTAACTCGCGATGGTTGATCTGGAAGATTTATCGGTGGTACAAGATTATGAGTCCAAGGGTGGATTTAAGTGTGCAGAGCGTCGGTACGTCCTGAATATCGTCCTAGGTGCTGGTACAGCTATACAGCAGAGCTACTCACCTAGATACGCTGCTGAGAGCATGCGAACACAGCTGACACATCTCTCCAGCATTCGACGAAGCCAACTTGATTCTCTATGTCACCATCTTCCAAATCTTCCGCATCTGGTTCATACCGCTGTATCACGCGCCCGTCGAACTCACCACCGTGCTGAAGCTGCTGCACAACAAGGCGGATGGCAAATACTACATACGCAGCCAAAACGACTTGTACCAAGTGGACCAGTGGATTAAATTTATACTCCCGGGGGGCTGGACGCTCATATTCTTGTGGCATGCGTGGGCGAGCTTCTTCTCGCTGGTGGGCACGTGGGTGCTTTGGCCGGTGACGCTGATTGAAGAGCGTGTGGGGTGGGGACGGGGGAATGATGCTGCGTTGGAGAGGCAGAGGAGGTTGAAGGTTAAGGAGTGGAGGTGGTTGGATGCGGATGGGACGGCGGGTGAGCAGGGTTTGCGGGAGAGTGAGTTGAAAAGGAAGTTGCTCAATTGAGAGAACTTGATCTCAAAATACACGGGACGAGGCTCAAATGTTTAGACACGATGTATACCTCAGCATGCAACGAGGAATGTTCTTTTGGAACGTCATGTCTGAGCTCGGATGGTCCATTGCTGATCCCGGCTCGCCAGCGTGGCGCTGCATGAGAAGGAATCCTTGACAGAAAAGTTGTGGTGCACTGGGAGTCGTTACGAATGGACGACGGAAGGTATGTCAGCTCATCCCAACACGACATCAATTGTACCATGAGCGCAGTGGCTTCATGAAGTGAGGCGTGGAGGGCACCGGTAGCAACGTGGAGTGCATTTATCGAACGTCCACATGGATCTGCACATGCATGTCGCTTGGAACGGCCGTCACACGCGGCGATTGGCCCGTAGCGTGCACTTCCGCATCCACCCAAGTTCATGAACCACTTTCCAGCGTCCACGAGGCGGTGACTGACTGGTGGCACTTCCTTGCACGCGCTTCGCTTCGTTCAATCGGGGATGCGTCCTCTGTTCCCCTCCAAATCTCACGCTGCCATGCTCTGTGCTCCCATGGCTTGCTTGCGGGAGGCACGACACTGGACACAACCTTGTTTGCTTTGCCCTTCTCAGCCTCTCTCGTAGCACAGCGGATGCTCCTCTGATCGCTTTCAGCATGCAGGCAATCGCACTGTGCACCACTGTCGATATTCCCTTACCGTCTGGGGCGACCCCCGCACCGGGCCATCCTCCCCAATATCAGATCCATTGACGCAGGCGCGGCTTCCGCTGGCTAAAGCGCAGCCCTGCAACGACTACGTAGCATGGTGGGTAAAAAAAGCAACTTTCCTCAATATATTCAGGGTTTCTTGCGGTGCTTACCGAGACTGACCCTTATGTGTGTTGCTATAGACGGACCGCAGAACCCCCCTCCAAGGCCCTCAGCCGACGTCACGGCGTCGCAGCCCTACTATAGACGACTCGCGATACCACTATGAGAGCTTGAACCGCGCCTCGGGCGTGCAGTCTGCTGGCTCCTCCCGCACACGACATCGGCCTTCGCGCACCAGCTCGTACGACAACTCACCCCCGCAATCAGAGGCCGCCTCGTGGGTAGAAGAGGTTAGAGACACCAATAGGCGGACGAAGGCAGGTCGAAACACCATCAAGAAGGCACCGAGACGTGACTCGCTTTATAGTGACACACCGACCCGCTCTCAGAGTGGACAATACTACGAGCAGGAGGACACAGGCGGCTTTGTGCCCAAGCTCGATCAGATCAGGGAAGGAAAGAAGAGCAGAAGCTCGCGGAGTCGGGCAGGCTCTACTGTCAGCTCAACAGTTGAGCCCAGGCTCCGCCGGCGGCGGACCGCTGATGATGCCGTAACTGGCTCGAGGTCGCGGCACAAGCACAGCTCCTTGCAACGGCCTACCGACAGCCTTGCCAGACTGTCAAATCCATCCTTGGTCTCGGTTACATCTGATCTGACACAAGAATCAGGCGTTTCCCTTGGCAGTAATACGACTGTAACGCAGAGATCGTACGACGACCAAAGCTTCGTCAGTGATAGCGAAGCCAGTTTCGAATCATATGCTCCTAGGAGCTCAAAGGCTGCGAGGAATATGGAAGCCGAACAGCCGGAGGCACCAGAGGCGCCGCAGGCCAATGTGTTCCAGTTCATGACCCAAGTGCCGACGGTCGAGGAGTACTCTGAAGAAGAGGAAGAAGAAGATTCCCATGATGATCCCACTACAACCATTGAATCAGCGTCTGCTTCATCATCCGATGAATCTGAACATGTCGAGACACACTCAACCAATGCCGGCAGTTCACAATTTGTGGGAGACACACCAACGACTTCACCAGCCTCGACACGGAGGTCAATGCCGGACGCACCTCTTCCGCCCTCGCTTCAGCACCACGAGGTCAAGAAACCACTATACGCTAGTAGCTTTGTGCATGGGCATGGTGGTTGTGAACATGAGAAACACGAAGAAGAGAGTGATGAAGGCAGTGAGGATGAAGAGTATAGCGATGAGGCCGAGGAAGAAGACGAAGAGCCTCGTGATTTTAGTGGTGGTCATGCGCACTACCAAACACTTGCTCCAGTCCCACCTCCAAGAGCACCATCGGGGTCTTCTCCAAACGACCCGCACGCACGCCGCCTCAAGCAGCAGGAGCGAGAGCTTGCAAGTCACGTATTGCAAAGCCCTCAACCCAAAAAGGGCTTCCAATTTGCGGGCGGCCCCTCACCTCACCCACAACCATCTATGCCAATGTACTCGCCACGTGCGTACTCTGATGCTACTCCAGCCAACTATGAGCCCACGGCGGGGTACCCTCCGGAGTGGCCTCAATTTCCACCTCCACTACCAATAGGCTACCCAACGCAACCCACGCTCGAGTCCCCACCAAATGGTCACGCATTGCCACTGACTGTTCAGCCTCCAATGGGCGTACCCAGTCTGCCGGTTCAGCAACACGCTCCACCTTTCCACCAGCATCCTGGACAGCCGGCACAGTACCAAGCACATGTACCTGCGTCCGATGCGACCAGGACCGCGGCCGCGGGTTACGAGCTACTGGCAAATAAGCTTAGCGAATCTCCCAAGAAGGGTAACTCTCTGCGCAAAGTTGGAAAACTCGTGCCCATGTACCGCAAGTTTGAGCACCTCAACCATCGTGTCTTGCTTCACCTGCAAGACGAAGTGTGTGAGTTGGAAGAGGAGCTTAGATACTTGGATGAAGGCATCATCCAGATGTCACCAAGAGACGACGCAGGACACCCCTATCCTGCGTCCAGACGAGGCGACGCTCGCTATGGGGGCGAACTGCACTTCAAGCGTACGGAGCTGTTGGGCCGCATCTTCCAGAAGATAGGACAGTACAGTAAGTGCCATGCCTACACTTAGTTGCCCATGATATGCACCGTGTCTTGGGCCAGAACGCCACCCATCCACCGATGAGGGCCACATGACTGACTCATACAGACCAAGCATTAACCTCATTTAATAGCCTGCTCAAAGAGCTGGACCCCGCCAGCCCGGAGGATATCCAAGCCTACCGCGCGTGGATGGAAAAGCGTGCGCCAATCAATGACAGTGAGACGCGCTTCCTCGACCGCAAGAACGATCTCCTTGCAGTCTCACGAGGGGTCTGTGTAAGCACTACTCGTGGCGTGCAAGATCAGTCTGCTACAGTCTGGGCTCCACTGCTGCTTGCAGTTCCCCTCCTGGCCTTTGCGATAGTCCCTGGCTTGTCTGGACGGCTGGTTGTTATCGTGCTTATCGGCGCGGCGGAGGCGAAACTGGTTACCTCGACGCCTGAGCTCATGGGCTACATGGCGATTCGGGAATGGACCGTGGCTGCATCTCTGTAAGTAAACTTTTTTTCTCCGCACCTTGGCGATTGGAGACGGGAGCAGCTGTGGTGGCGAACTGCTCCGCCTGAGCTGAGCTGGTGTTTGCGGGGTTCGCACACCACGGCTTCGTCAGCGCCAGTGATGCGAAATACCCGGAGCGTCCGACAAGCTTCAGTTGGCTCTGAGACCGCAGCAGATTGTCTCTTTTATCCCTCTTTACCCGGTAGCTTTGAAAGCATCCCGCGCATCCCGCGCGAGGCAGCGCAGTCTTGACCTGTTCCTGAGGTCCACGATGGGGTTGGAGGCTAATGCATGCAGCTATTTCGGGGTCATGGCGCTCCTTGCGGGCCTCGTGCCCTGACAAGCACCAAGACGCACTGACTGGGGCGCGCACCACCCACCCATCCACGGCAAATGCGGAGGGATTAGGCGCAATGATCGCCATCGTTTTATGCGCACAGACAGGTACACGGCTCATTGGGGAATCAGGCACACCCGTTGTGGTCCGACTTGGGTTTGGAGACTGGGGAGTGGGGGTTTGTTTTTTAAGGTAGCGTCGATTTTGCAGTTGCATTTTGCTTCTAGAGTTGGACTCATGTCTGTTGAGCGGGGCACTGCACGGCCGGGGTAGACTATGGAGAAGTGAGGGTGTGGTGCAGTGGTCCAGGATGGGGCGGCATGTTTTCAGATTGGCGTTTGACTTGGCTGCATTCGGGAGCGGACTCTGACCCAGTTCATGGCGGGATTTCGCAGGGACGCTAGATCGCGAGGCCATGGCTGTGCAGGCAGGATCGGAGCGACGCGGGCAAGTGGCGTGATGCTCTATCATAATCGACCAGCAATATACGGACGCCGTTGTCATGATCACGCTCGTCTCTGGATGTGTCTATGCCGCTCATCATCATGTGGCGCCCACATTTGGAGGATGGACATTGAGCCGGTCACTTTGAAGAAGGCATTGCGAAGCACGAGGCTTCAATGTCCATGGCACTGACAAACTAAACCGGACGGGGAGAGATATTGAGTTTATCGGGGTCGGAGGCGCACCGCAATGCGGCAAGATGGTGATGTCAGGAACGGGTATGCACCAACACTGTGGAGCGTTATCGAATATCGATATTTGCATTCTGTCGTCAACTCAGATGTAAACAGCACTGATCAAGCGCGATGCTGAGCGTCGTGCTAGTGCCGTGTAGCACCCTGAATCTGCACGCATGGACCATCTCTCCACACACACAAACTCGACGGTCGCTGAACCATGGCGGGCTCAAACAGGACGCGTGTTGGGCATGCCATTGAGGTCTGAAGGGGCGGCCCGCAGCATTCCAGGCGATAAGAGCTGCACGACGGCGTGTCTGAGCAAGCTAGCTATCGCAGCGACGAAGAATGGGTCCCTCTTGACGTTGACTAGCCAGGAACCAAGCGGGTTGGATGCGTCTGATCTTTGCCGGATTGGGCGGCGCTGGCGGGATAAGGGGGCACCTGACGACGGGTTTCAGACTTTGTTGCATGCGAACCCTGCCAGGGCGCTGTGCGTCGTCGCTGCACAGGTTCAAAGCTCGGGTTGCGCAACGCAGACGCACCCTTGAAGTTTGTATGTGAGTGTGTGGACGTGGTGAGATTGATTAGTGTCTCTAGTCCATCTGCAGCCGCGGGCGAGTGCATGCGTCTCTGGCCTGGCTGCTCTCCACAGTCCACACAACACCGTCGCCCCGGCCCACTCACCAAGCTAAGGCGCAACCGACACCAGTCCTCTCCCTGAAACGTCCATCGCTGCTGCCCTACATACACCATCGCTCCTACCCGCTGCCCACTCGCGCCTGCCCCAGCCAACTCTCCCACCAGCACGCCGTCAAGACTCACCACTCGCCAGCCATTGACCCCGCCCACCACTCACGCTGCATCGCCCTCCCCGACACAAAGACACCTCCCACACCACACTGTCTCGCTGGACAGGCCTTCCCGCGCAATTTGGCCGTGTTCCAGTTCCAGTTCCAGTTCCAGTTCCTTCTGCGCCTACAAAGCATTGCCCTAACAAAGCGCGCTGCCGGGCGTGTACCCGCTAGAGGCTGCGTTGCACAGGTACCTGAGTACTTCTTTGTCGCCGACCCGCCAGGCCTCGTGCAACGGCACCACAAACAACAAGCTCCCTGACCGGTCGACGTCGCAGCCCGCGACCTCAGCAACTTAGTCATGGCTGTGTCCATGCTGCACGCTCCCTCGCGAGCATCGACATCCTCGTCGTCGTCCTTCGTACCCGTCTCGCGCCAGAACACAATGTCTTCCCACGATGGGTCGCGCTCGGTGCGCCAGTCGAAACGGTATTCCGTGACCGCGCTGTATCTGTCCATGTCGGCAAAGGACAAGGACCTAGAGATTGAAGACGATCTTGCCAGAGGTATGCTTGGAGTGTAATGCCCGTCAGGCTGCAGGCTAATCGTGCGCAGCCCAGAAAATACTGCGCGAACTCAAGGCCAAGATCTCGTCACAGTCGAAGAAGAACTTCGTGCTCGAGAAGGACGTGCGCTATCTCGACTCGCGGATAGCCCTGCTCATCCAGAACCGCATGGCGTTGGAGGAAGTATGTTTGGACATGTCGTATCTGACGAGTCACCGCTGACCATGACAGCAAAACGAAGTCGCGAGCCACCTCGAAGACGGCATGGAACTGCAGGAAGGTTTCTTTCCCAATGACGACAAGACTCAAAAATACGGCAACCTGCTGTTCCTCCTCCAGTCTGAGCCGCGACACATTGCGCATCTCTGCCGCCTCGTCTCCATGGCCGAGATCGATGCCCTGCTCCAGACCGTCATGTTCACAATCTACGGAAACCAGTACGAGAGCCGCGAGGAACACCTGCTCTTGACCATGTTTCAGGTACGGTTGGTCTCGACCTTCGGAGAATTAATGCTAATATAACCGAAACAGTCGGTACTCACCTACCAGTTCGATAACACGCCAGACTATAGTTCGCTTCTACGCGCAAACACCCCTGTCTCTCGCATGATGACCACATACACCCGGAGAGGCCCTGGCCAGAGCTATCTCAAGGTCATCCTGCAGGACAGTATCAACTCGCTCATCGAGCTGAAGGACCTCGATCTCGAAATTAATCCTCTCAAGGTCTACGAGAAGATGATTGTCGAGCTCGAGGACCAGGGAAAGTTGCCGGCGGACCTGCCCAGAGCGGTCACTGCGGAGCAAGCCACCGAGAACGAACGAGTGCAGCAGATCATCGCGCCGCGCGTGAGCATGCTGATGGAGATTGCAAACAACTTTCTCACTACCATCATCAACGGCCTAGAGGAGACGCCGTATGGTATCCGATGGATCTGCAAGCAGATTCGCAGTCTATCAAGACGCAAATACCCCGACGCCCAGGACCAGACCATCTGCACACTGATTGGCGGTTTCTTCTTCCTGCGTTTCATCAACCCTGCCATTGTTACACCACGATCGTATATGCTCATCGACGCGACACCCGCCGAGAATCCAAAGCGAACACTGACATACATCGCCAAGATGCTGCAAAATCTTGCAAACAAGCCATCATATGCAAAGGAGCCCTACATGGCTAAGCTACAGCCATTTGTACATCAGAACAAAGACCGCATCAACAAGTTCCTTCTAGACCTCTGCGAAGTCCAGGACTTTTACGAGAGCCTAGAGCTGGACAACTATGTTGCGCTGTCGAAGAAGGATCTGGAGCTGTCGATCACACTGAATGAGGTGTATGCGACACATTCACTGTTGGAGAGGCATGCGGCTGCGCTGGTAGGCTCCGTGAGATCACGGCAACAATTTGCACGTACTGATCTTCCCCAGGCAAAGGACGACAGCTCCCATTTAGGAGTGATCTTACATGAGCTTGGACCTGCACCTGCGCAACTTCCGCGCAAAGAGAACAGGGCCATCAATCTGCCATTGTTCAGCAAGTGGGAGACACCTTTAGACGACTTTACAGCCGCACTCGACATCACGCAAGAAGAGATATTCTTCATGGAGGCAAAGTCGACGTTCGTCATGATGCTCCGTTCACTACCGCCAAACAGCTCCATCACCCGGAGACCGCTGAGACTCGATAAGATCGCAGAAGCAGCGGCAACAACGAAGAACGACTCCATCATGGTGAAGAAGGGCATCCGAAGTATGGAGCTGCTCAGTCAACTACAGGACCTTGGTGTCATTGACAAGGAGGATCAATTCTCGTTACTCAGAGACGAGGTGGAACAGGAGCTCGTCCACCTCGGCTCCATGAAGGAGAAGGTCATTGAGGAGACGAGGAAACTGGAAGACGTGTTCCGCACGATCCGAGACCACAATTTGTACCTGGTCGGTCAGCTCGAGACGTACAAGTCGTATCTGCACAACGTGCGCAGCCAGTCGGAGGGCAAGACACGGAAACAGCAAAAACACCAAGTGCTGGGCCCATACAAGTTCACCCATCAGCAACTCGAAAAGGAGGGCGTTATCCAGAAGAGCAACGTACCGGAGAACCGAAGAGCGAACATCTACTTCAACTTCACAAGCCCCCTCCCCGGCACATTCGTCATCTCATTACACTACAAAGGCCGCAACCGCGGCCTGCTCGAACTGGACCTCAAGCTCGACGACCTGCTCGAGATGCAAAAGGACAACCAAGAAGACCTGGACCTGGAATACGTACAGTTCAACGTATCCAAAGTCCTTGTTCTCCTCAACAAGCGCTTCGCGCGCAAAAAGGGATGGTAGAAACATCTCTTGCCCGCGCGCGAGTCGCCCCCTCGAGAAGAAAACTATGATACCCCCGACTTTTGCTATGTTCTCGCCACTGCCTAGCCTCATGTGTTTTTCCCTTGTTTTTGCGACGACTTGGTTCTTTATTCTTAGCTCGTTGAGTATGCGGCGTGTATGGAGTAATTATTCTGTGGGTGTGGGGCTTTGCTATGACTACTTTTCTTCTTCTTTCTTCATTTATTGTTTTTGGGATACCCCTTGGTTTTCTGTTGTGGATGGGTTTGTGCGGAAATGGGATGAGATGGGTTGTGATGGGATGGGGCTAGAATGCAGAGCTACCTACCACATCCTTGGGTTACTGTAAGAGGCGGGATGTCTTGGAGAGCTGTTAGGAATCTGAAGTATTTATTGTTTGTTTGCTTTTGCTACGATATTGTTTGCTTTGGTTTTATGTCTTTCTGGGGGATATGATGGGATGGGATGGGGCATTTGGGCGTATTTCGTAGCTTTCATTCGGCAGGACCGATGCGAACTTTTTCCTTTGTCTGCGTGTTTTGAGCGATATCTTGATGTATGATAGCGATGGAATGGGCGTGGGTTAGTAGCTGGTATGAGACTGGGATTGGGAGGGAAAAGGAAATTGATGATGGAATATAATGGAACTAGGTATTCTTGACTCGTGGGCATTCATTCGGATTTGATGTACTCAATTAATGTAATGTAAATTCAGTACTTAAGATGTATCTAGAATCGAGCCTAAATAAGCCGCTAGTCTTTGTCTCTTATATACATCTCATCTCCCTACGTCATCCTCTTCCCCTCACACACCAACACACCCCCCTCCAAACCACAGCTCCATTATCTCAACACTATATACCGCATACATACAAGCTGCAAGATAAGAGATACCACCACGCACTACGGCACCACGCTAAGCCTCGATCTAAAGCGCCAAGCTCGGTGCCTGGTCACACGTCAACCCCCCGCAGGCGGAAGCTACAGCTCGCGCTGTGATTGGAGGTTCATTGGCGACGGGCTTCGAGGCTGTGACGACGAACGGACGGGGGATGAGGTGACTCTTGCCTTTGACTCTGACGCAGACTTGTATTGTGCGTCTTCCACTCTTCTTTACTGGACTCGGTTCTTTGACTTTGTGCTGTGTGGAGTTCGGATCTCTTTTCAACTTCCACTCTACTATCCTTCCTCGACATCGGTATCGTGTACACTAGGATAAGCAACAATGGCGTCTTCCTCCCCCGCATCCTCAAGCAACGCCATACCCATCCCGCCACGCAATAACAGGTACCTCGCGAATCGGGGCTCTGTGGGTAGTTCGTCGTCGTCGTCAAGCTCGTACAGCTTCGGCACTCCTGCATCGAGCTCCGTGTCCGGTGGCTTCGGAAGCTTGCGCGACGCAAGCAACGCTAGCAACGGCAGTGCACGCAGACAAAGCCTCATGTCCCCCACCTTCTCGCGCGCAGAACACACAGTGGTGAATGTGGGCGAGGAGGAGAGTCCGCGGCTAATTACGTGTGTCAAGGCGAGTCAGGGGTTTGATTGGAATCTGGGTACGTATACACTGGTCTGCACTGCACTGCATTCTGTCTTAGGATGGAGATGTGGATGTGGATGTGGTTGTAGAGCGAGTGCTAACACTGTGTGCTGTAGAAATCTTCCTACCTTCCTACGCCGATTACCACTTCGACGACCTGGAGCGCAGACAGGATCCCGTCGAGGATATTATTGTTACGGAGGAGGAGGTGGAGAAGATGTTTCCGTCGTGAGAGATGGGGAGGTGGGATATTGGTTGGGTTTCACGCGGGACTCATGGCCGAGGTGTATACAGGATTATGCTGGGAATCATTGCAAGCTTTGACTGCTTTACATACGGGACATGAGGCTTAGATGATGCGTTCATGAATGGCGTTTGGATATCGAACTTGGAGTCAAGGGACGGGATGGGATGGGATGGGATGGGATGGATGTATAATATGGGCTACGGACAGGCGTTTGGCGGATTATCTGCTGTTTGGTTGGGGTATTGCTTGAATTCTGTTATGGTCATATTGCAATGTCACTGAATACTAATGTGTTGTTATGCTTATTGCGTCGAGTACAGCGCACGGCATGGCTCCGCAGAGGGGCATATCCCTGTCCCACCTCGGCACGGGCGGTATCGATAAGCGCGTCGCAGGTCGCGAAGTCGAGGTTCGGTAAACAAGACCAAAACAATGAACACTCTTCACGACCACCATCAATCGACCACACTACGGCACTTGCGATACTCGTACCCTAGAAGCAACTACATATGCACTTGCAATCAGAATAAGATTAGCGCATTCGCAGAAACAACCCTAAAGCGCTCCCGATTCCGCTGAGCGCAACGCGCCTCCACTCCCATCCAAACCAGCACCTCCCGAAGAGCCCATCTCCCTCTCCCTCACCATGGACTCCGAGCACCGTAAAATCGAGCTCCAATCCCCCGCCGACCTCACCTTCCTCACCTCGCAACTCCGCACCGCCGCCCGCCAAAAACTCGACCTGCACCTCCCCCCCGTCAGCGACACCTCGGAGCCCGACGAGCTGCGCCGCCACGTCGAAGAGCTGGTCGACCGCTTCGTCGCGCAGGTACTCAGCGGTATACGCACCAACGTCAGCATCAACGGCATCGACGTCGTGCGCGAAGACGTAGAGGGCGACGCCGAGGGCGTAAGCGCCGTCGAGACGGAGGAGTACGAAGCTTTTGACGATAAGCTACGGGGGAAACTGTCAAGTACGGTCGCCAAGAGGGATCAGCTGGTGGCGAAGATAAGTCAGCATAGGCGCACGACGCCGGGGGCTGCGGCGGCGGCGTGGCAGGCGCAGTTTGAGCGGGAGAATCGCGAGTTGCTGCAAGAGGGGGGTATGGATGTGGATGGGGATGTGGATGTTGCGGATATGGAGGCGTTGCAGAGATATGAGGATGTGCAGAGGAATTGGGAGAGGGCGGTTGAGGGGTTGGGACGGTTGAATAAGGGGTTGCCGGAGACGAGGGCGAGGTTGGAGAGGGCGGGGGATGTTGTGGGGTATCTTGGGGGGGAGAAGAAGGTGTAAATGTGGAGGAAGAGTTTGGGGGTGTTTGGAGTTTATACGGCGTTGTATGGGTTGGATTGTATACCCGTTGGTTTCAATTTCGAAGCTTTGGACTGACATGCTTTTTGTTGAGTCAGTTTGGACTTGACCATAGAAATGCTATAACACAACATCTTTTTGTACCTATCCCACAGATTGTACTTGCTAGCAAAGCACTATACGGCGTGCACCCCAGGAACATAGCCCCGTCTCATCTACCGGGTTGCGAGAACGGCACAGTTTGTGCTCGAAATTGCCTACGAAACTCGTATGATATGACGTCAATGCTGACTGAAAATGTTTCTACGGGCGGCCTTGTAGTGATTCACCTACATATCGCGTTTGAAACGCTCCAAGGTGGTTGACTGCCTTTTGAAAACTCCAAAATTGCGTCCTGTACTACCAAGGTTGAACACAAACTTGGCAGATTTACTCCGGATAGCAACAGCTATTATGTCGGAAGTGGAGAGCCAACTACCAGTGCTGGCAGGGAATTGGGAAGAACTGTCGGGTGATGCTGTGGAACACATTCAGCTCGCAGCACTGCGGGTGTACCTTGTGTGTACATCTTAGACATCCTCGAGTAAACACGTGTTGATCCATCCAGGCCGGCAACAACACAGCCGACGAATGCTCACAAAAACTCACTGCGACAATACCAAAGGCGATGATAGACGGCACCGCCATAAACGACGAAAACGACTCCGAAGACGACTACGACGCCGCCGACGACGCCGTATTCACCATCCTCAACACCCTCCAGCACACCGCCCTCACGAACCCACAGCACCAAGCTGCCATCGTAGCTCTCCTCCAAGCTCTCCAACGCCTGCCGCCCCAAAGAGTACACGCGCCCACCCTGCGCAGACACGAAGACAAAGGCCCCGAAGACATCGACTGGTCGGTACTGCGCAACCACTTCACACCTAACCTTACCGACACGTACGAGTACCAACGCTTTCTCTTTGGCCAATCGCCCACGGACGAAGCAACGATTACGAAATGGGCCATCGTAAATGCTTGGATCGCACGCCTTGTTTCGACGGATATGTACGGGCCGGGCGGACTCGATTACTACATGCACCGCGCATCGTACTGCTTCCTACGCGTACTCGACGTCGAGGGCCATCCGAACTTCCATGGCGAGGTTCCTGCTACGGCGAATCTATTTCGATATGCGAGTCCAGTCTTACTGCGCCTGTGCCGCGAGAAGAAGGAGTGTCCGGGTCCGCCGATTGGTATATATGCGCCGCGGGCGGCGGAGCTTGGGGAGGGGAGGAAGTTGTTGTTCACGGAGCTGGGGTATTCGATGGAGAGGTGGGAGTGGTGGAAGACGAGGTGGGGACAGTTGGTGAATGGAGAGGAGGTTGATGGGGGTGTTAGGGCGCATGCGAGGGATGCGTTGGAGGCTATGGAGGGGGCGGAGAGGATGTGTCCTTGATTGTTCGTTATTGCTTGGTACTCATGCAATCATCACCTGCTTGACAATTTCTATACAAGCATGTCTGAGGAGAGGGGGCCTGAGTAGAAGTATCCAAGTCGCCCCTTTCAAACCAACAAATCGTGGATCAAAGGTTTTCGCAATGAATACGTTGCAGCCAATAGTGCCCTCTCGATTGATTGAATCGGTTGATATCGATAGTTTGTATGATGTTGCCAGTTAAGCTACCGAGGTACGTCTATCATGAGCATCCCGAGTCCAATGTACCTACAATAAAAGCGAGATGCATCTCCATCGACTCATAATGACTGATATGATTCTGCTGTCGATCTCAAATAAGCGAACCTGGGCCAGCGCATTGCATTACACTGCCGCGTGACATTATCTGCCTCGTTGTTTTATGATGCACCAGCGACAGAAATCCAAGTTGAAAGCTCATGAACTCAAACCGCTTGAGACGGCGCCCCACTTCCCTGCATCCCGCCACGTGTAGTGCAGTTGCGGGGAAGACAAATTTTTCTGAGACACTTTCGAACCCGTCACCTTTCAGTGCGGAAGCCATACCACGTGGATTAATATTTTGTGGCATTATAAGTGTAATTGTTCGCGGAATTCTTCATTGACCACCTCGTCTCTACCCATCCAACCGATTGTTCAAATCGGATCCGCCCTCTTGGCTTAGTGGTAAAGCGTATCACTAGTATTGCATGCTATGATAAGATCGCTAGTTCGATTCTGGCAGAGGGCATTTCTTTTTGTGGTTTGTGTGCGCTGCTGTGCGAGAGAGCCTTTTGTTTTTGGATGAGCTGGCGGACTGTGGGGTGCACGGTGGTGACTAAGCGTGCGAATTTGGTCGGGACGAATGGCATCAGCTGGCATCTGCGATCTAGTAGACATGCAGACTTTTTGTCATGCAGGTGTAATCGTAGTCTGTTCACATGAAGATGACTGCCTATAGCATAGAAATGGGTAGCAAGGGTCAGTGACAGACGTTCCTGCTTTCCGAGGTTGTCTCCGGCGGATCGTCCCCTCTCGAAAGCAGATCGACTCGGGGTTTTGTCGACACAGAATCGCACACTCTCCAGATCATCGTCTAATCAACATGAGAAGCACTAGCAAAGGTAGCTTCTTGACAGCAATTGCTTCCATCTCGTCACGGACTCTGTACACAGCCATCGGCCCCCAGCGTATAATTTCATTGCGCTGACCATCCCGAGATTGCGACCAGCCGTGAGACCAGCTCGAAAAAGGAATTGAGTGCACCATAACAACGACAGGCCTGCATATGCCATCTGCAGGCAATTACCGGCTCCAGTCGTACCCTTGCGACGTCATTAACGTCGACCGCATAATCGGCTGCTCTCAGATCTGGTCGCTCTCGTGACTGGACGCCTCCTAGAGCAACTGGAATGTTTGGTAGCGGCGGTCGCTATGTGTAATTATCGCAGCCACTCGATGGTGTCGCGAAGATGGCTTGCTCCAGGCCGCGCCTGTAGACGGCATCGCGTGCTCAAACGCGCCGATAGAGGTCGATAAGGGGGTGCTGCACCGCCATCGCTGGTCAAGCGCGGAGGCTGAGGAGAAAATAGCACGAGCTCATCAGCGCACGCAGGGGTCTAGATGAGATGGCCAATCAAGAGATGCGCGTACCTGGGCCTCAGCGCGGGCTAACGCAAAATGCGGAGGGATGAACGACGGCACGGACTCGTTGGCGCTGTTGGCCTTGCCAGGCACGCCGACGTTTCGAGCGCTGGTTGGCACCCTCGTCTGCCGTGTTTCCTCATCTCAGCCGTGCCTCGCTGCCCGCGCCCGCTCTCTTCACGCCTTCACCTCTACCCCGTCTAATTCCTCCACCACCTCTTCGCGACCAGGCTGTCGTTCGCCCTTCGTTCATCGAGCGCAGCCCTCGCGATTCACTCTTTACTACCCAATTACATACACTCCTTCATCCTTAGTAACTCGTCATAACCACCACATTCCACGACAGCCGAGCCAGCCCGTTGGTAGTACATTCCTTGCCGCAGACCGACCTCCCTTGAGCCTCAATTGCTGCTATTGTAAATATCAACTCGCGCACTCTGTTTGCGCATAATACGTAATCGCGCATCAATCGCCCACGAAGAGGAAGTGAAGGAGACAGACGACTATACAAACGACTTAGCCGCGTCCAAGCAACCCTGCGACCCGCATCCACCATCTGCGCAACACCATACTCTACCGCAAGCCACAAGAGCACAACATGGCGCGCCAGCATGAGCATGCGCACCTGGTGCAACGACAGCGGAACCAGGTGGAAACCGTCGTCTCTGTCCGCTACGTAACCGCGAGCAACACGTACACTGTGGCTGTCAGGTGGGAAACCCCGCCTGCAAGTGGCATCGCACTTCCCCCACCCATGGTACGCCCGCAGGAAACCTCAGCGAACGGAGGACCGGTGCGCGTCACTAGTACAGCTGCTGCAACTTCAAAAAAGCCCTCAGCTACCCCTTCGAGTCGCTCCAACGACGATGACGGCATCGAGGCGCCATCGACACCTGTCCAGGTCGAGTCCACACTCAAGGTCGCGACGCAGGTTCCCACGCCAAACGCTGGCTCTGCCATTGCCGCTGCTTCTTCTGCCGCAGCTACAATCTCAGCTGGCGCTTCGGCAAACTCTGCGGATGCCGGCATGTCTACAGGTGCTAAAGCCGGGATTGCTCTTGGTGTGTTACTCTGTGTTTGCGCCCTGCTCACTGGAATTCTCCTCTTGTACCGCCGCAAGAAGAAGCAGCAAGATGCCGCATCCCAGGACAACGAGAAAATTGACCTGAACGATGCGCCCCGACCACTACCTCCCCAGGTTCAAGCTGCCCCAGCGGTAGTTGCTGCTCCTAGCATTCGGACCCAGCGTACTCTGTCCACAGCTCCACGCCTAAGCTTGAGGCCTGTGACCCAGTTTGATCCGGCTTTCGAGAACCGCAAGAGCGCAGCAGCTGGAAATCTACTCAGTGTCGCCGGTGCCACAGCCCCTCCCACCCCGTCTAAGGAGCGTGACTTGCCAGACCGCCCAAGGAGCGCATGGGAGCGACCAGGAGCCGCAAACGTTGCCCCAGCCGAGAACCCGTTCAACGACCCCCAGCAATTGAGCCCTCCCTCTGCCAATCCTTTCGGAAACGACGCTGCCCTCGACCCTACCCAGGCACAGATTCCCAACTCGCCTCCAAATGCTTCTCCATTGCACTCGACCCAACCGAGCGCTGACTTTGCCAACCCTGCCGTAGCAATCGCTTCAGCTGACATCAACCCTGTGCTTGCGGCAACAGCAATGGCTAGTGTTCCACCCCCGACCCAAGACTTCCCTGCCCCGCCCAGCATCAAGGCACCTTCAGATGGTGTACCGGCAAGCCCTGCGTGGACTGAAGATTTCCCTGCCTCTCCTGGCCCTGCTCCCGTCGGTCCTCCTCCTGTTGCCGGTGCTGTTGTTGGTGCCCGTTCCAACAGCCCTGCTCCTCCTGCCGTTGACAACGTCCATCGCGTTCAGCTCGACTTCAAGCCATCCATGCAAGACGAACTTGGTCTTCATGCCGGACAACTCGTTAGGATGCTCCACGAGTATGATGACGGTTGGGTGAGTTCTCGTTCCAATCTCATGCGTGACATATTGCTAATCTGATGCAGGCTCTCTGCATCCGCATGGACCGTTCTCAACAAGGTGTTGTTCCACGTACTTGTCTATCAAAGCATCCCGTCAAGCCTCGCACCGGTCCACCGCGTCAAGGCCCGCCACCCCCAGGTATGCGCGGCCCTCCCATCCGCTCACCCATGGGTCCTGGTGGCATTCCTCAACCTCGCCCGCTCTCGCCTGCCAGCGGTCGCAACTCCCCTCACCCGCCTGGCATGTCTCCCGGTCCTCACTCCATGAGCCCTGGACCGCGCCAAATGTCTCCCCAAATGCAAGGTTCTCCTCGCAGCCGATCAAACAGCAACGCTCCCCAGTTCGGCCCTCCTCGCGGTCGCTCAAACAGCAACGCACCATACGCCGGCCCACCTCGCTCAATGTCCCCCGGTCCCTACGGTGGTGGCCCTCAGATGGCTCCTCCCCCACAGATGGGCCGCCCGAGAGCTAACTCCGCAAGCCAACTCAGCAATCAGCGACGAGGCCCCGCCCCCGGACCAAGTCCCATGAACCCAAACGGCGGTCCAATGCCGCCGCGCAAACCGGTTCCTGGCATGGCTATGTAAGCCCACCCGCCAGCGGGTCTTCATGAGGAACGTCAAAGCCACTGCTATTACTCCTTTTTCCTATGTGCCAATAATTTCCTTACTATCTGTGTTTGAACAAATACCTACTTGATTCGATTCTCTTCTCCAAGGCATAGGCTTGCGCCTGGTGTCTCTTACTTTACTTCACTGCTTATACCCCGAAGGCCTTTTAGGACTGCTCTTGAGCGGTTGATGGGGCGGAAACACACCTTTTACACTGTTCGATAATGTCTTGAGGATATTGGTGCGCTTGGAGCTGCTTTTTGGTTACCTGCCCGCTGGGAAGGTTCGGATGGGCTGAAATTTGGATGTCCGTTTCTTTTTGTATGGCTGAGCATGCCTTTGAGAGAGGATGTGTGAGGCGGGCAATTTGAGGGGATGGGGGAGGGATTGGAGATGCTGTGAGGGTGAGATGAGGGTATATCTAGGTTAGGAAGGAATATTATGAGTAAATCTTCTCGATTTCTTCGACGTCTCGATTAGTAATGTTTTTCTGTTTCGTTATGCAGATTGGGTTTAGCGGGAAGTTGACGGTGTAGGAGCAAGTTTGGGGAAAGCGGGAAGTTGACGCAAGGCTGAAGAGAGGGAGAGCGGAATTACTGTAAGGACCTCGTGTTGTAAAACCAACCTTGAACTCCATGTTTTCTCGCCGAACGTTAACTGGCTCAAAGATCCACCGCACGATCCATCTAAGGTATTACGAGTCAACTAGCTCTTCAGCGAGACGAAGTGGAGATGGTTCTATAACACGAGTCCTTACGGTAGATAGTGGTAAGCCTGAAAGAGGCACGGTACGTCACCGTCGACCCGGCACATGGCCGCCACGCGTAGATTGTGCTGTGGCTTTGACCAATGGCCTTGCAAGGTTTCCGGTGAGTTACGGACCACGCTCTCTGTTGCCGCGTTTCACGGCGTGACAGAAATAGGTGCCCAACCTTGGAAGGGACACGCCTTACGCATCGAAGGAAGCGGTGGGAGCGAATATCTTGGAAACGCCAATCAACATTCTGAGCTGAAAGTTGTCCGAAAGTCGCTGGTAAGGGAGTTCTTGAACGATTGCGATGACTTCACCAAGGAGGAGACTACATAGGTATGCAACTTGGTAGTCGCGGTAGAAGTTAAGCCTCATTGCAGGAGAATGGTTAACAACCACCCCCATAAGCTAGCCACTCATATGTGGTGTGAGATGAGGCAAGGTTGGCTGGATGGCACTTATGGGGGTGGCTGTTACCCGCTTATGGTGCGGGGGTGGTTATTAACACTCCCTCGCTGCTGCAGCTAGAGACGCGACCAATGGGATATCGATCGCTATGCCTTTGTCCTCCACATTTGTTTACTCCCGAGTTCTCTGATCCAGCGCTTATAGTGATAGCTCGTTTTTAATCAATTTAGGGAAGGCTCGGCAAGTATGATGCGGATGCAGGTCGCCGTAGTAGGTTAGTGTGCCGTCAGCCGTCAGGGTCAAGGTAGGTAATCAGAATGCGGTCAATCACTCCACCACCTGCATCATCTTGGCAGGCCGGTGTGGTTTACTACATGTTGCAATTCCGAGTCCTCTTTATAGGCCTTTATAACCAGTTCTTCAACTCGTTTTTAACGCGTGCGGCTTCTCTGTGTCAAGTTCACGTCAGTATCCATACTATAACTCATTATATTCGCATCCTCCTCTCAGTATCTTACTACGCCTGGTACCCTTGGTTCCGCTACCAAACATTGCAACCGCCACGCGATCGACGCCCGAGGTTCATACAACGCGCTAAGTCGGCCAAGGAAGGAAGGCATACATACAATCCTAGAACAAGCCATTCTGCGATTTATTTGTTTTGTAGATTCTGGAGCTCTATCATCATCGGATCCTGTTGTTGATTTTCCAGAACGCAACGGACGACCACGACTACCAAGCTTTTTATAGCGCCATTAGCTCCGGCATCCCTGCTTACGATCGAGCCTCGGTCTAAACCAAACGCTGTAGTGCTGGACAGTGGATGCTCTACAATATACTGACTCTGTACGCCAGCCAACAAAAGTCTCCAAGTTGTCAAGCGCATCTTATCCATCATGGCTGCCAATGGTATGATCCATCTTCTTGTCGTAACTCACCAGCACCTTGCTGCCCCATTTCATGCTCATCGTACTGAATCGCAAAGGCACATTTGACGATCCGGTCACCAACATCAATCCTTCATGGCCGAAAGACGCCATTATAGCATTAGCCACCATCTTCATCATGGTCATTCTTTCCTGTCTGAGGCTCCTCTGTAAGTATCCGTCGAGAGCACTGTCGTTGTCTTACATCTGGCGCCGACGACCGAGCATGATTGCTGAAGGTATGTACCTATACAAGCGCCTCGTACCTACTCACACTGACAATCGTGTGTAGATCTAGAGCTCGCACCACTGCAGAGCGTTTCGAGTAGTTCTTGTGGTTGGGTTGACATCGAGGATGTGAGACGGTATCAGCAACGAACGTACACATCGATCGTGCGGACGAGACGCGGTCCGAGGAGTAGCGCGAGATTGTGGAGTGAAGTGTCTTTCTATTAAGAAGTAGTTTAATCGTAGCTTGTTTCTTTTGGACGGAGACCGGCGGGAATGAAGTCATGATCTGTACAATACTGGAATATATGAGAGTAAATGAAAACAGCATTCGAGATGTGAGATCTTTGAGAAGAAAGAGGAAATAGGAAAATCTTGATAAGGTCAATGCAAACGTACCAAGCTCAGAAGCTTGAAAACACAAAGCAAGGCGTGACAACGAGCTGCATCCAAGAGTAGCGTGTTGGAAACCCACTTTATAGGTCTTCATACCTAGACGAGCAATATGAAGGTTTCGGGAAGTCACTGTGAACAACAACTCGATGTACAAAACGGTGAGCGTGGATGCGGGTAACTCCAGTGATGATGAGTGGACGAAAAGATTGAAGATGAGGCGTCTCCGCGTCGAGGTTCCGACGCAAGCTGGCGCTAAAAAAAAGGGGGTCAAGCATTGAGCCGTTTGACGGGTGCCTGCACGTACGAATCCTGGCCAGCACGACCTCCAACTGCTTATTCTGTCGAGAAGACTAGAAAATAATGGGTCACTCAATGTCTTTGTCTCCGCATCCCTCGACGTATCAAGAGCCCTGGGATTGTCTCGGGCGCACGATGCGGGTGGGTCCAGAGAAACATGTAAAGCTGCGCCACAACCTGGACGTCGACGGACGCTGCCCACAGGACACACAGGGCGACAGCAAGACGCACCGAACCCGCACCCCTGCACCGTGATTCAGGGCTCAATGCATAGTCACGGCAACCTGCAGATGAGCATCACTCTCACTTGGAGCTAGTCTGGGGACGTCCGGCATCGAACGAGGCGTAAAACATGAGGATCTCGGGCTGATTTATGGGTAGATTGGGGATGGAGAACCGTGAATTGACAAAGATAAAGAGCCTTGAAGTGCGCAGCAGCAGGTATACGAGCACTGTGTCTCCCTCGGTCACGCACGTACGTACCTGCCGTCTGTTTTTACAGTATCGGTTCCAATAGTTCCCCTTACAACCAGAGACGACGGTAACACGACATAGAATCGCTTACTTGAATTGATAGACATACCGCTCTTGCGACCGACCCCTGCTGTCCGTCTCGCATGATGACAGAGTTTTCGCTCAAACATGAAGCAACTGGTTCTTCGAGGCAGCTTATGATTTGGCAATACAACAGCTTGCACGTCGAAACAGTCTCACCGTTGTGTCATATCACGCGAACGGGCATCGAAGTCCAGCGGCCGATCTGGAGATCCAGGGCCCGTCACCAGGTCTACATCGGATCCTCGTTGCCTTGCCATCCAGGCATTCAATCCTAAATCTCCCCGGACAGCCTTACAAGAATAAAGGCGGATGCATCGCACATTGTTGCACACGGTCCCCTGGAAACTTGTTCTTGTGCGAGGTGCGTCACTCACCCATCGTTGCTTCGTCGCCCGGCCCACACCATCGGTACTCCAAAATCACCCGCCTTTTCACCGTCTCTTGGAATCATCCTATATCCAGGCGACTCTGCTGCGAATTCTTGAACGTAATCAGTATTTCAAACAACGATTCTCTGACAACTTCCTGTAATCTCTCACTCTTTTCTCCTGGCCCATCTAGGCCACTGTTTGACCCACGCATTTTACTCGGGACAAGCGTCGCGAGACGTTGAAGTCTCAGGAACATGAACGGTAAGACCCTCACGTCCTGCAAGTCCTTTAAAGCGTCCAGTTCCTGTCGCATATCCACGTTTGTAACCATCGTTGACTCATGTTGATAGATACATCCATCCCGAGCACACCTCTAGAGAAGCCAACGTAGTCCAACGAAGCTATCGTCGCCTTCATAAGCCTTTTCATCAGGGTGTTTCTTTCCTCCATTAGCCTGGTTTTCAAATATCGAGGAAAGCTCTATGGTGGCATCTTTCTCTGGCGAAAGCCGTCACGTATCACAAATTGCGGTACGAACATTGGAAGACAACACGTTGATACAAGCTCCATCTTGCTGATCACAAGCAGATTTACGCACCATATCCTTGACTTATGGATGCAATGGCCTTATTTGGGTGGATATTGCAAATGCTCGTCGGTATCAGCAGGAGACATATACTTCATTGCTTCGAATGCGGCGTGATCCACGAGTTAGAGGGGTGAGATGATGTGAGCCGTGCGAGCTACGAAGCATCTTTTGTCGACAATTATTCGGCAATATCAGGCATACAGCTTACTTCAATCCGAACGGCGACTCATTCGGAGTGAAGACAGCTTTACTGGAAGCAGGTCGATGTGTTCTTATGGTTATGTTCGCGGGCTGCCCAGTTGGAAAGATGGATTAAGTACGCGCGGCGTTGCAGTACCTCGGTCGGCAACGACCATGTTACTGTCGACATTGGAACGGCAGATATCGACAGTACGAAGACGTCGGAAGTTGAACGTGAGGTTCTACGATATCCGTGGGTGAACAGAGACCTGGGGAGGCTGATGTAGAATACGGAAGTGGCGTTCTCAGGGGTGCAGACGCATCGAAGCTTGAAGATCGCGATACCCGGTCAACTTTTGTATCATAGTGAAGAAAAAGTTTATGGAAAGTTCTCGTTCTGATCGATTCGCTTTGTATCAACCAAGGCAAGCCAGACGAGCGTCGCGATTTGGTTTAACCACTAACGCAACAATAGCGGGGTTAAGCACACGCCTACCGGTACCTTCCCACGTCTGAATGCATGAACCTGCGACACCCTGCTGCCCATTTCGTTTGCAGCTTGTAGCTACGAGGAATTTCTGATGCACGATGTAGCTGGACCCAGCGACACGGTAGGAGAACTCCTGCATCTCCCATGGATTACCCAACAACAGCTGTGCCACAGCCCGGACGTGCTGCCCATCTCGTTTGCAGCCTTCGAGGATTCCAAGGTTTTCTGACGCGCGATGCAGCTGCACTGTACCCCTGCACCTAAAGCAAGCACCGCCTCACAAAGACTGGGTAAGCCGGGAAGCCTCCTGCCCCCGCCATTATTGGTGTAAAGTGCCTCAGAGATACGCCACCCATCATCGAGCTGCTATGCCCATCTTGCGCTGGCTCCTTCCAAATCTTCATCTCGCCCCAATGTACCCGGGGCCTTTATCACGCTGTGCCGTTATCGCGCGCTGCGTCTTTACCTTCGCAATTTCACCAATTCTTCGTTTTGAAGTGAAACCAAGCCTGACAATCATCATAGGCAGTCTTGTTTACGTCTTTCTCTTGACTTTATCATTCTCTTCCTCAAAAGTCCCTTATTGCTCGTGGCCGTTGCACTATCTTGCTGTCCCTTAGACCTTACAGCATACCGTCACTCCTCACATACCTTCTATATCTGCAGCTCCATGAATAACACCACTTAGTCATGGCGACAAATAGTATGTCTTCTACCCCGCTTCGCTCACAATGTGAATGACTTTCATCACGATATGCTCACATTCAAAGACACCTACCCCAGCTCTATTCCCAATTCCAGCCCCTCATGGTCCAAGGAAGCCATCATCTCCCTGGCAACTATATTCATCATGATGCTTTTCTCAAGCTTCGGCCTCTTCTTGAAACGTCGAAGGAGGCTGTCGACATATGCCCCTGGCTCTATTGGGGCGTTTCCTGAAGGTAAGAGTTCAACATCTTGGGCTTGACCAAACTGACTGAGCTAATATAATTACATAGATCTTGAGATGGTTACACTACCTTCATACGCTCGTAAAATTAATTGGGTTGATATTGCAGACGCAAGGCGATTCCAGCAACACTCTTACACAACAATGCTTCGAACGAAGCGTGGCCCGAGTCGCCGGGCGTTGTCGGGACGCTCCAATGTGCTGGCACGAATTTGACGAAGTTTA
The DNA here is from genome assembly GCA_010093685.1 of Ophiobolus disseminans. NCBI lineage: Eukaryota > Fungi > Ascomycota > Dothideomycetes > Pleosporales > Phaeosphaeriaceae > Ophiobolus > Ophiobolus disseminans. The sequence goes on along the minus strand of MU006244.1, from coordinate 99,772 downwards.
CTCTCCCATAAGAAGACATGGATCTCAGGATCCTCGTGCGCATTACTGGACGCACGGTATGGAAGGCCGTATTGAAGAGAAAGCCAGAGATGAACATGGATTGACTGCAATCTTGAATCCGAAGCCACCAGAGAGACTTGAGACTCCGGTCCTACCAAGAAGAATTACAACAGAAAGCACTACAACGAAGTAGCGACTATCTTCTCGAGTACAACACAAAGAGCGGACATCTTTTCAATATTCCAAGCTTGAGGAACCTCATGCTGAGTCATGTTTGTGTTCGCCGCAATAACGAGAACAGAGAGACTCGTGAAGCCTCGCCTGAGGCTTCCGCGCTCGCTATTTAAGAGCGTACACGGGTGTTTAAGCAAGTGGAGCTCGTGCGATGTGCGCTTGCACAAGGTCCATACGATGATGAGGCTGCTTCCCAGGTTCTGGCCTCGTTGGCCGCGTTGGCACGATTGACGGGCTGACCAGGTGGGCAAGACCATGAGCAGGCCACAGTAGTTACACCCGATTCGGCGTGTATCACCACGCTTGACCTAGGGGGCTCAAGAGATGTTCGCGAGCATAGCCCCCATCCGCAAAGTACTTGGTACATATAAATACTCCGCGGTCATCTTCAAGTGCTGCCTCCCACGATCAGTCCTTTTCTTCAATTCTTGGCAAATACAATGGTTGCGACGTTGGTTAATGTAGATTTACTTTTGTCCATACACAGCAACATACCTCTCATTTGTCGAGTCTTTGCATAGCCCCGTGAGCCAGCCCTGCATGATGGTTAGGGTGCAGGCAATAAGCTTGTGATCGCTTCCAGATATATCTGTGTAATTGCGCAGAGTGCCGGGGCGCCTGAAACCCGTGCCCTCCCGACTCGCTCTTAGTTTTTATAAGCTCAATATCCGCATCATCTGCACAATTTTATGTACGAAATATTTGACAATTTTCCTTTTGCCAAGGATGGTACTCATCATGATGCCATCTAGCGTGGCATGTGTAGCCTCGTCCAGTCTTGTATACTAGGCCTTGACCCATCCACGAGGATGCTTCACTCCTTCGGACATATGGCTTACGGTGGAGAAAAGGTGGCGTTTTTACCAATCTGTCATTGGGCGTGTGTTTCGGTAGCGCCAGAGCGGCCGCTGCGTCAAAGCTTTGCTCCGCAGCGATTGGCTGTGCAAAAACTGAACTCAGTCGCAGAAGGCATAAGTTTGTGTTTCGCTGAACCTACTTTTCCCTATATCATCATACTTCAAGTCTTCAGCTGTCCTGATTTTCGGAATTGCTCGTGTGTGGAAATCTTGTACACTCTTTGGAAGCATTTCACGCTTGCCCTGAGCCATGGCGCATAATAGTATGTTCCAACTCTTCTCACTCTGCCTACTGACTAGAACACTGTCAAGATGTTATCCACTCATGCTTGATACAATTGTTTGATGACGTACCGTTAACCATGTTAAGGCACATCTCCTCCAGCTTCCTCCGAGGCAGAGAAACAATGGTCGAAGGAAGCCATCTTCGTCTGTGCCACCATCTTCATAATGGTGCTTCTCTCCAGCGCAAGTTTGCTTTGCAAATACCGACGACGTTCCTCAAAGATCCGGACACTTGAGTGGTTGTGGTCAGACGCGATGCAGGCGGGTACGTAGGCCTGGATAGCCTCACAACATCAAAACTGATGCAGATAGACGGCGAGTTGTTGCCCGCTCACCGCAGCTCTAGTACACCGGATTGGGTGGGGATGGATGTTGTGCGTCAATCGCAGCAAAGGACGTATACGTCCATGATACGGACGAGGCGCGGCCCTCAACCTTGGCGAAGCGAGTGGTGATATTCGAGAATTGCGTGTGATCTGAAATTGCATTTCCCAACCGCCATGCGATAGCTTTTCGGGTTGAGTGACGATTGTATGTGCGATCATACATTCAGCTGTTTCTATCACATTGTTAGAACGTTAGTAGCGATACGCATGATCAATTGAGAATGCTTTCCCAACACAGTTCGAAGAGGCGCAAGGCGCGAAGGCTTTGAAATGGCGCAAGGGAATGGTAGTGCCAAAGATTGAGACACCGAGCGCGACCTTTCTTCCTTTTGAAAATCGCATTGACTCCGAAGACGTGGCAAGAGGGGAATCTGTTCGTGAACGGAAGACCCCCAACATTCCCGAGCTGTTGAGCTGAGGCCGGCATACGCATCGCCAAAGGCCCCAAATGCCCCAAGACGGTAAGAGCATGTAGCACCAGACTGCCCCACTGGCGGCGCCATCGTCGTTGTCGTTTCAATTGGCACATGCACATCCAGCCCTACGGTTTCTGTAACGAATGAGACGTCGGAGGGGGCGCACCGCTGCAGAACATGGCCCGAGCACTGCGAGCAGCGTCAGTTCGCTCTCTCAGCCTCTAACAAAAACAAACTCCTGCCAAGGCTAGGCGGGAGTGGGGGGTACCTAGGTAGACAGCGATGTCCTATAGTTTTCCTGCTCCTCTTGCTTACCGTGGTTCACAATCCACTCCGCTCTTTCAGTTTGTTTCTGGTTACCTTGCTGTCGACCATTTATTTTCTCATCGTAGCCTTGCCAGACGCTAGCATACGAAGCGAGCATTCTCCCTTCTATTCCATCTCCTGTACTGCAGTACTGGTGTACTAGAGAGTACAGTTTCCTGCAGCCCGACTGGAAAAAGGCTTGAGCATCGATTGGCATGTGAAGCCCGAGCGGTCACGACCAAGAATCAAACGAGCTCGTCTCGTCACCCTCCCCACTTCCCCGTTATCGCTTCGAATCCACGTACAACTCCGTCATCCGAACGCCAACCAGGAGAAACCAGTCAATCAGAGACCAGACCTGCCTGACTCCAGTAGAAATCCTTTGGTGTTCCCTGGCTAAGCGAGCCAGCCTGCGGTACATATACGTACGTGAGGGCACACCACTCCACTCGATTTTCGGTACAAAGGCTTGCCTGTTCAGACTCAGCCTACTCTGTCACTATAACTCTTGTCTGGAACGTGTAAGCTCCAAGCATACTCCTCTCTTGAAAAAGGCTCAAGTTTTCAAGGGAATTCAATTACGACGCTCTGGAGCGTGAATCCCGGCTGTAAACGATTGCTGAGAAACGCAGCCCCAGTATTGGCAATGAATGGTACGTATGGTTTCCAAACTGGTTTGGAAACAAAAACGAGCTCGAGGATTTGGTCAATTGACTCTTGCGCTGACCATTTCAGACACCGATGTGGCTTCCGAGCCTAGCACTAGCTCTTCATGTTCGAAAGAAGCAGTTTTCGCCTTGGCTACAATCTTCATCATGATCATACTATACGGCGCAGGACTGGCATGGAAACATCCAACGGGTTTGAGGATGTTGATTCGTAGGACTCGGTCATCGCGGGTAACTTCAAAAGGTACGTGGTGGCAGTGTCTGTCGGCTGTAGTGATATACGCGCTCTGCTGATGTTGCTTGCAGACGTAGAATTCACCTTAGTACGTGTATCTGATGGATCGGGTTGGGTCGACATGGCTAACGCAAGGCGATACCAGCAAAACAGTTATTCATCGTTGGTGCGTACCAGGCGTGGTCCGATGGTGATGAGGCAGGAACAGATGTCACCGTGACTGTGTGAGAGAAAAAGTGAGAAATGAGGGGCGCAAAGAAAGAGTTTAGTGATGGCGTTCAATGAGATGTACGGGTGTTGGGGGAAGAAGAGAGGGAGGCACGTGGGAAGCTAGCTGATGCCAATGCCCGGACCGATGACGCCAATCCTATCGATAAGGCACGAAGGGAGGTGGAACGCATTCCACAGGTGATGATCGGGAAGAGACGGCTGTGAACTTCATCACATGAGCTAGAGGATAATCAGTATGGTAATATCATCGCAAGGCGATTTAGGAGTGGAAAACTCTAGAGAACGAAGCCAATTGTTCACTGCACAAGCACAACTCGAGTCAAACTTGTCTAGATGTTGGAGATGCACGGCCTTAAAGAACCGTTATTAAGATACGAGTTCCAGGGCCCTACTGGAGATTGCACGACTCGGAGTGGCGTTTGAGATTGAATGAGCAAGACAACCAGGGGGGCTAGGGAAGATTAGGTTCGCATAAACGTTCGGTGTCTGGGATGGTGGGCCATGGGCGGACCGTTTGAACGTCCCGAGAGACACGTTTTGGGTGATACTGACTTCATCGCGCATCCCTCTCGCTGCACCTCCAGCCACAGTATTGTTGTTGTTGTTGTACTGCATTGTTTACCTGTGGACGCGATACCTGGCCCGCAGGCTAGCCCGACGTGACCCCCGAGACAGCGATCATCTCCACGTCTGCTAGCAGCGCCATCACGCAGCTGCACCGTGCTCCAGCCTGCGCATTCACTCGCGCCGGCTCTCCTTCTGCCTGAAGTAGTCCGAACAAGCACAGAAATGCTCAATGAGCGATCCGGCGGCAACGCTTCCCAGTCCGCAAGAGAGCAAGAGCAGCCCAGCGCCTGCCGCATCCAAGTCGACGTCTGAGCTGGCGTCTGAATTATTGCCAGCGAAGTCACCGCCGAACCCACCGACGGCCGCAGCAGCCACCCCATCGTCACCACTGCGCCCGCTCAAGATCATCCCGCCCCACCTTGAGCGCGACATCACCACCAAGCTCGCGAGAAATGTGTCCCCGGGCCTGCTGGCTCGCATGAAATTCCTCAACCAGGGCAACGACGCCAGCAGCAAGAAGGAGCAGGACATTGGCCGCATCGACGAGGACGAGATTAAGAGGTTGGACGCCTTCCACAAGCGCCGCAGCTTCGGCATTGAGCGTCGAGGGACTGCCTGGAGCGGCATAGGCCCGCGACCGCCAGACGACAACTCACCTCTGCCGCAAGAGGAAGTCGCATCCCCCATAGCGGAGCCGCCAGTCGACACACCCCCCATTATCCCCCAGTCGACGGGCGCCAGCGTGCCCTCGCTGGCCATGGAGCCCGACACGGAGACGGAGAGCGACCACAGCAGCATCGTCTCCACCAGCGACAAGCTGCATCCGTCCGAGTCGGAAGCCGAGGCCGACGACGTGCTCGACATGCAAAAGTACCGCCTGCCGGACATCACCAAGACGAAGAGCCTGAGCATGCCGCCCAGCGAATTGCCCACCGAGGCGCCCACACGCCCACCCACGCCGCCGCCAAAAGACACCCCCAAGGACACGCCCCAGGAAACACCCGCCCCGACCCCACCACAGACAACAAACGAAGAGGTCTCGGTCCTCGACGACAGTGGCGTCGACATCGAGACGTACTTCCAGCGCCGCCACTACCCCCGCGCCAACTCCATCTACACTCTCTCCAAGGCCAGCTTCAGCAACCAGATCCAGCAGCTGACGTCGATGAAGCTGCCTCCCACCACCATTGCCTCCGAAATCACCTCGCTCCCCTCGTCCACCCTCGCCGGCCGCGCCCTGCACAAAGCCGCCAACGACATCCGCCTCTGGATGGCCAAGGCAGCCGACGTACTGAGCGGGCTCGACGCCGAAGACGACGTAGAATGGGCGGCGGCGGCGGGGCGGGAAGGCCTGGAAGAGGTGGACGCTGCAATCACAAAGTTCGAAGGCCTCGTCACCGTCTACATCAGCGCCATCGAGGACCTGCAGTCGCGCCCCGACATCGCCGCCCTGCCGAACAAGGACCAGACGACGCTCGTCTCCCAGATGGAGGAGATTGTCACCAACTGGGCCAACATCAAGCAGACACTCAGGGGCATCAAGAACCAGGTCGAGATCGCCATGGAGTGGGAAGAGCTGTGGAATAACGTTCTAGGAGACATTGGCGCTGAAGTCGAGAACTTGAGTCGGTTGGTCTTTGAGATGGAAGAGCGCAGACACCGCGTCATATCCGACTCTGTCGCCGAGTCGGCAGAGAAGTTTGACATTGCCGACCTCGAGACCATCGTCGAGACGCCGCGGAAGCAGGCCGCCATGCCCAACAAGCGGTTTAGTATGCCGCCTACATTGGCCATCCTATCGCCTGTCTCGCCCATTCCGCAGATCGAGCACGAAAACACGCGGTTGCTGGCACTGTTCGCAAAGCTGCAGCCTCTACGTGCTTCACTCGATTTCCTGCCCATGCGACTGGCCTCATTCCAATCCCGAGCAAGTAAAATCTTCCCGTCCGCATGTGACGAGCTGTCGCGGAGGAAGGAGCAGCTCGAAGATCAGGAGAAGAAGCTCGAAGCTGAGGCAGACGCTTTGAGAGAAGAGCTGGGGGAAGACAAGTGGGTGCACAGCTTCCGACAGGCCGGTAGCAAGGCCGTTGCTATGTATGACTCGTGCATGAAGAGCGTCCAGCGGCTGACTGAGGCGATTGAGGATCGCGACGAGGAGAAGATTGGGGCGCGCATTGCCACCTACACAGACAAGCGCGACCACTACCCGCCCTCGATGAAGCGCGTGCTCGAGCTGATCGACATTGAGATGAAGCATAGGTCGACCGTTAACGGCGAGATTCTACGGATCCAGCAGGATGTTCGACAAAAGTTTGTCGATCTCGAGAGTGTCATCAAGGACATGGATGCCATCTTGCACGAGTTTACATCAACACCCAAGCTGCGGGATTCTGTCTCCACCGTACTGTCTGCTCGCACCGAAGCATCTCTAGCAGGTTCAGTCGTTGACACTCCAAACAGCTCACCAGCCTCCAGTGTCATCATGAGCCGCAAGGGAAGCGATCACGGCGTGAAAACTCCTGCAGGAAAGAAGCCTCGTCAGGCCAGTGCATCTACGTCGAAGCTGCCGCCACGCGACAACCGTCGCTACTCCAGCGTGCCATTGGGCACTCCGAGTGGTCCCTCTATATCCACTTTGCCATGGAATCGCTATGCGACACCGTCTCGATCTATAAGTACGACCCCGTATCAATCAGACTTCCCCAGGACCGAGCGGCCAGCGGTGAAGCCGCGCTGGAACTCGAGTGTCAACATGCGCGACACCGTTGTTGGTCACAACTTCAAGCCATTGACTTTGACGACGCCTTCGCCATATAGGAAAGGGCAAGAGACACCGCCCCGGTCGCTGAGGAGCGAATCGCGTCAATCATCGCTCCCAGTTCGAAGCCCGCTGGGCCGCTCGTCAGCACTTTCGCCTCCTCCTTCGACGCGTGCCGGATCTACAACCCCTGCGCAATTGGGGAGACGCCCTCTGGCAAGCCCAATGCAGTCTCCCGCCACACCCGCCAAGGGCAAGCTGCCTATGCGCTCTACGCCTCGATCTTCGACGCCAGCATCGAGTCGACATGCGCCAATCGCAGAGGAAGATGCCGAAAGCGGTGCTGCCGAGGAAAGTCCGGCTGCCCGACGAGCCACCCGTCCTCCCAGCGTTGCGAACGGCCGTCGCTCCAGCATGCTTCCCACACCGAAGCAGCGCACTACATCCACATCAAGTGTGACACCGTCTACCCCCGGGCGAAGCAGCAGCAGGCTCGAGGATGGACGCGCTAGCCGTGTGAGTGGCCGCCAGTCCAGCATGGGAGACAAATCGGTTTGGAGATAGGCTCTCGCAAGGCGCACATATCTTCTCGACGCATCATGAACGAACAACAGACATCTCCATTTCGTAATCCGGCTGGTCCCAACATGTTTCCCCGATATCAGCTTTAGTATGGTCCAGCTTTGTAGCGTTTTTCTTGTCATCTTACGGCGTTATGGTAGTCTGTGGGAGGGACAGAGCATCCTATACCCCGGTGTTTGCTTCTCGGATTTGGCCGAATGTGTTCCGCGTGCCGCCAAGTTTGCCTAGGCGACGGTGTAGACTATAGCGAGGGAGAGGCTAATTAGTAAGGTCAGGTGCGTGGACGGAGATTAGATATCACATCATAGTAAATTGATATGATACTCGATGTAACCTCCGCTCGAAAACTAACTTTCACGATCGGTCTCCGTCATTACTAGTTTCTCTGTACAAATGCTATGTGTCGGTCGACGATACGGACTCACGGGACATTCTGCAGCACGGACAACATGTCATTCTTCTTGTCACAACGCTCGACTAGATTACCTTGGTCAAATTGTGCACGATGGCTCTCGGAAAGTTGTCGTGTCTTGCTCCTCTCCGCTGAGAAGAAACAAAACATGCGGGTGCGAGCTTGCCCAGGGGGTGGACACGTCAACTAAATATCTGCGAGCTGAAACAGTTGTTTACATATGTTTTCAGAGAACGTGAGTGCAAGTTTCCTAGAAATTGTCCCGGGTTACAGGTCGATATGCGGGTGTATGAACATCAGTTTGCTGTCGCCGTTTGAGTGAACCGTGGTACTCTAGGACGCACTAAACGTAGATCGTCGCACGTGAGACTTGAGTGGGCCGTAGTATTTCAGGACTCACTGAACGCAGATCACACGTAAGGGTGGCTTTTTGGAGGCCATCGTTACCGTCATGGACCTGTACTGTATGGCATGGGCACTTACCTAGAACTTCCTATACTGTGTACGTTCGCGCACTGCTTATTGCTAAAACGTGCTCACACTGTATAGAAGTTGACCCGTAACCTCTGTCAAGACAAACAATATTGCGTCATTTGCTTCCCTCGGCTACTCTCATCAACAACATGGGTTCCAACAACCTAGCTACAACCAGCACCAAGCAGGTCCCCAGCTTTCTCAATCTGGAAATATTCCATGGTCGTTGGCTCCAAGTCAGCTTCAAATACCAAAGCAACAGCCAGTATATCATACTGTCCCGTGTACGTGCATACACTGCCTACGTATTCCTGGAATGTACTCACACTGTATAATTTTGAATCGACGACACGGTACACAGTACCCGGGAGGCTTAAATGCCACACAAGAGATGATCAACGTGTGGAATTTGATATGGGCACCTGACACCACGCATGTACAGTAGTCCAAATATCTCACAAAAGCGAGCGAAGATGACTACCAGCCGCCTGAGGGTCACAAGCGGGCCAGATCATCGATGCCACCACCTCCAGACAGAGATATACCACCATCAAGCATGAACCGAATATGCGGCCACCACACAAGCGCATTCACCAACAAGCGGATATCATCGACCTCACTGGTACGACATCTAGTCCTTCCAAACGTGCGACACCGACAGAAGAGCTCAAGCAGCACCCGCCCTCGTCAACCCCGCCAAAGCGGACCTTGCGCAGGTCCTCATGCGCGAAATTCGTCGTCGAAGACCCGTAATCAGACGGTTCGATCAGCGACATCGAAGAAAACAATCCAATTCGAAGACGGGGACTAGTCCGGATGGTAGGGATGTCACGCCCTTAGGGTGTATCATGAAGGTATACCACAACACTGCTGTGCGTCAAATGGTTACCCAGTCTGCATACATGGCTCTACGCCAACTCCACCCCAGCCTGAAGCCATGGGCCTGGTCACAGAGCTATACGGCCATGAACGACGACACAATCGACGTCATACAGTGCTAATTTTACCCACAAGAAGTTATCAATGGCCATAAAAACTTCACTTCGCGCCGAGAGGTTTCGATGAAGTAGACCTGTGAAGACTGCGACACAGACTACAACAAACTGGTGAGATATTTGGCACGTGAACTCGCGTGCAACAATACTAACAATGCATCTTCAGATCATAGTTCAAGGCCTGCAAATCCTCCTCGGGACAGGGCTTATTTCAGAAGGCGACTGGCGAAAATTCTGGACGAGTGAGTGGCTCGGCAACTATTCACAACTAGTCGTTGCTGATATGTCACTCTACAGCAAGCTGGGTAGTCACGACTCTGTGCGCGAATGCTGGGTGTACGGCACCGATGCACCTCTTCATCGAAACTCGCGATGACTTCAATCTCCGCGGCCCGTGCCGGATGGGATATGGAGAGGGTCACAAATGTTCATGCCATAGGTTGACAACAAGTGGACGACGGTGTGTTGTGGATGCGCCACATCTGAGGTCGTTGCCTTAGAAGACCGAGTTCCTCGTACGTTTGTCCATGATGTTAACATCGTGTCTCAGTATCAAAGTGGACTACTAAGTTTCAATCCAGAAAAATCAATTCAAAGACAACAAATCCGCCCGCTTCCGATGCCCCCACTATAACGCTGGGCAAGATGGTTGCGCATATCGAGTAGCAAAACCGAAATACGCCACACCTGCCGCCATCGGAGAAGCAGGCAAGGATATTTACGGACATCTCATACGAGATCATTACTTTCATGGATGAGCTGAGTCCTGAAGTAGTACGGCCTACTCAAATTCCACACGCGATCTACGTTCAATGAGTCCTGGAGTATGACGGTCTACTTAAACAGCGACAGCACCTTCTAATCGCATCGCAGATCGAGGTGACCAAACTCGGAAGCTGAATTGCGGGCTATCGAAGAGAAGGGCAAACAGGGCCTGGACGACGAAGAGAAGAGGGCCACTAATGAAGCCAACATTGCTGCGAAGCGAGCCTAGCAGGCTCGCAAGAGCGAGACGAAGAGCCAGGCTATGCTGGAGAGCAAGAAAGCACTGGCTGCGTTTGCGACAAAATGCGAGACCGAGATCGACCGCCTGACCCTCGAGTCCATACAGAGCACGGTGCTTAAGATGTCCAATTGATTCTCCTGCGACGCGGTGAACTACCAAAAGGCCATGCCCCAATCGGGTTCTTCTCGCGGGGGTACGCAGCGCGACACCGTCGGAAACGAGACCGCGCGTGCTCCATCATCGTCCATCCACCAGAACCGAAGCCTATCTCAGATCCAGCCGGACAGCAACACTGAGGGCACTAACAGCGACCTCCAGACCGTTGTGGGTTCCCCATTCAGCAGGAGAACCAACACATTCACCTCTATAAACGATCCTCGCACCAGTATGGGCATGGAGACGGGTATGGACTTGAGGTATGAGCGTGGTGGTCATGTTGGTAGACCTCGGGCTGGTGGGTTCGGCACTCAGTCGGTAGATCTTAACCATATCCCAAGCCTCTCATGAGAGTTGCCAGATGACTTGGACCGCGAGGATAGTCGGGACTCATTATCATCTGTGGGAATGGACTTCGTCTTGAATCGGATTTTCGGCATCTGAATCCGGACAAAGTACTTTTATATTGATGCTAGCTTCATACAGTCCTAGCACCTCTCTCCAGATCCTAAAGCCCGTTGCTAATCTCTCTTTCGCTTTGATCTTCCCTCTCTACCAACTCATACTCCTCCGCATGTTCCACCATTTCCGCGGGCTCGTCCTCAACATTCTTGAACGTTCGCCAGAATACGACACCAGTACCAGCTGCGGCCACTGCCAGTCCGAAGTACATCCACTGCAAATATGGATCTCTAGCAAACGGTGCAATCAATATTCCTAACGCGCTGCCGCCGGCAGATGTGAGCAGAAACAAGCTCATGATGAAGCTTTTCATGTTTTCTGGCGCTTTCGCATACGCCACTTCTAATCCTGTGATGCTGGCTAGAATCTCGCTCAGAGCGACGAGAATGTATGCTGGCGCTTGCCACGCCACGTGGATATTGTTGGGCTTATATATTCCTCTCCCTACTTTTTCAGCGTCACATTTGGAAGGACTGGAGTAGCAGGGCGGGGTGTGGTAGATTACTGTTTGCAGGGCACCGGCATACAGCATAGCGAGTGCTGCGATGAGAAATCCGAGTGTGATGCGAGTGATGGGCTTGAATACGAAATGAAGTCTCGTTCGGATGAAAGGGTAGATGAAACGGTCCATGATGGGAATCATGATGATTATCGTGATCGGATCGATGTTTGGGAGGATGTCGTTTGGTAGGCCGTGGAGTTGCATCTGTCCGGCTGTAGAATAGTCGTCAGCTCACATTGTTGGAGGTTTTGCCTCCCTCGCTTACCCTGGGAGATGAAGTTGTTCATCATTTGCGAGAAGGTCAACCAATAAATAGGGAAGAAGAGGAAGACCTTGCATGCAACGAGTGCTGTCTTCAGCTCATCGATGAAGTTATCATCCCATGCCACTTTATGCTTCCTCAATCCCACTTCTTGTAAAGATGGTTTCGCCTTATCGAGATCGAAGCCATTTCTCACTGCAATATACAGCGCGCCAAAACAATGCCCAATCACGCCACCCTGTGAGGGTTTGATCACGTAGTTTTTCTTTCCTCGGACCAATACTGTAAACCCAACACCGAACATCAACAGCGGCAGTAGATACGCACTCCAGAACCCGACATGTGATTCCAGCATTGTAGTCGCAACAGCCGAGATGGAGCCCACGTTGATGCAAAGGTAAAAGAGAGCGAAGCATCGCTGCATCGTGACGTCCGGATCAACAATAACTCTTTTCCCACTCTTCAACGTCCTGACAAATGGCTTCGTACTGCGGACCTGCTCCGCAATCAGTGGACTGACGTTACTCTTGATACCGCCCGTCCCCAGACCAATAACCACCATCGCAACGACAAGTCCAGGAAACGCTGCTCCTCGCTCCAGACTCCATGGCAGACTCGTGATGAACAGAATGGCGATACCTATCATATATACCACGCTGAACCATTTGATGGTAGTATATTTCCCCAGATACTGGTCAGCTACGATTGCCCCTAAGACGGGCGTTACGTAGCACCAGCACTGAAAGAAGTTTGTCATAGCTGTTGCACCGGATTGGCCTAGTCCAAGAGCCCCGGGAAGGCCATTAGCGTCCTGGTAGGAGTTGGAGATGTAGTTTTGAAAGGGCCCAGAGAGACCGTAGTATGCGAAGCGTTCGCATAGCTCGACGATGGCGACGAGGAAGGCGCCCTTGGGAAGAGCGTCTGCTACGCGTGGTAGGAGGAGCAAGTCTTCTGGCGATGGTACGGAGTTGTCATCTTTTCGAGAGTAGATATCGTGCCCGTCTTGGTCCTGGTCATCCGTCGAAGTTTCTTTGCGGTGTGCAGTGAGTTCAGTACTGTTATCTTCGATTTGCGCGACGGTGGTATATGCGCCTCTTTCTTCTCTTGTTTGTGAGCGCCAAGCTGAAGGCATCTCCAACTAAGCGCGACAGCTCTTCTTGGGCAGCTCTTTATGTTTAAGCTTTTGTCATCCGCCTTTTGACAGTAGTTAGCCAACGCGTCGTTTGAGTGTGGTACACGTGTGCTTCTGTCCTTGCAAGGTGCGTTGATTGAATTTCACCTCATTGTGCTGGATGTCGCAACGAGTAATCTTTTATGGCTTCTTGGCGGACGTTCGCGATATGTCTATGAGGGTGCTATGTGACGTTAAAGACACGACGCACGTTCATGAAGGTGAGACGTATCAGTTTTGTACTAAGCCGGAAACGGCTCATAATACGCCACTTGTTCCAGCCACATCACCGCGGAAGCGTGTGTTCAACGTGATCTTATTGGCTCTATTACACCTCTTACATTCATAAGAACCCAAATCCTCCTTCATCATTCGGAAGACTCACTTCTTCTCTGCAAAGAAGGCATCGAGATTTCTCTCAACCTCTCTCGTGCCCATGCCACTCATCAGGCTACCTCTTATCCACTTCGGCAGCTTATCTTGAATGCGTTTGGTGCCATACCGCCTGTCCAGCATCAGAATTGCCGCATAATCTCCCTTGTGTCTGATCGCCCGCCCGACACACTGATTGACCGATCGCATACATGCATTCTCGAAGAAGTCTCGTGCAGCCGCTTTCCCGTCACCTCCGCGCTTCGTTTCCTTTGCAGAGATGTACTGCATCTTTGCTTTCCATTCTGCCGAATGAGGATTTGGAAACGGCAGGCCCACCACAACAACACCACGACCAAGGGCGTCGCTGAAGTTTATACCTTCAGAAAGAGTGCCGCCTATCACTGCGAGAAGCAGAGCACCGCGACCATTTCCAGATGCGACGGCTGCGCTGTACGCCGTGAGAACCGAATCTGCAGCAGCTTCCTTGTTTGATGTGCTCGATGCCGAGTATTGCTTGCTCCGTTGCTCAAGGAAGATCGGCTTTATCTGCTCAAAGCGATCCCAGAAAGTAACCTTTGAATCGGGGGCAGAGAGACGTTTCCAAGCTGTAATACAAGTGTCGAGATAGGAATAACTAGGAAAAAACACTACTACGCCATCGGGAATGTGGTGTGCTATGCTGGCAATTGCGTTACCAAGGTCGATCATCGTTCTCTCTTTGTTGCGATTTTCAAATGTGAAGTCAAACTCCGCGCCTGAGGATGTCTTGACCAGAGGTATCGCGGAAAGGTTGGAAGGTGGTATGACATGCCCACATGAGAGCGTAGTAATCTTTCCAGGATCTAGATACGATAGCAGATGTTGCTCGTAGTCGCTCATAGGAGACATGGTGCCACCTGCCAACACAACTGCCCTCGCCTCCTCGACAATGTCTTTGAAGTGAAAAGTAGGGTCGAGAAGCATGTACCTCAAAGAAATGCTGGAGTCATCTTCTTTGGCATAGAAGAAACGGCCTTCAGCTGAAGGGTTCATCAACGAGAGAAGGAAAGCCTGAACATGCATCAAGACTGGGACGTTCTGTCGCGGGCTCTTCTCCATAGGCTTCTTGTTGCCATCTTTCTCAGGTCCTCTAGTGACTGTCTCAGCATACGCGGTGTAGCCATCAACCTTTCGCGCAAGTCTACTTCCTTGCAGATACGCGTTGAGCTTGAAGATGTTGACCTGATCAACGCCCTTTCCAGACATGATCGACAGTATGTCAACTAAGCCATCCGTTGCTTTCGCATCCTTACCGAGGGTGACAAGGTATGCCATTATCGAATCCAATATGCGTATAGTCTGCGCAACATACACTCGATTCTTCCCCTTTAGCTTGTTGCGGAACTTCTGAAGATAAACAGTAAGTTGTGCGCGCGCTTGCTGGACTTGTTCGAGCGTGACGGACACAGAGTAAATACCAGCTATAGCATCCATGAGGTTGTGAGCCTCATCGATGATGACTATATGGTCTGTAAGCGAGAGACCAAGAGCGTCACGCGCAGACTTCTGGAGAAGCAAAGGATACGGTAGTGTAACAATCTGGTGAAATCAGTAAAGTTCAAAGTTAATGCAGTACGCTCGAAAGCCTACCTCACTATACTTAATCGTCGGCCGCGAAGCATAATATGGACAAATACCCAGCCTCTTTCCCAGTACTCCCAGATCTTCAATGTCTCTTATCTTTGCCAGCGCGTGGTCACGGAAGTCGTTGAGTAGGGTTTCGCTCTCCTTGGTCGGCATATGCGGACAGCGGCTCTCGGCACTGCTAGCTTGCTGCAACTCAACGCAGCGCTCGTTGATTGCAGTCGCATTCCCGAGACGGTTAACCTTGCTATTGATACAAAGGTTCTTTCTGGAGCCGAGAGTGAGGTGCTTCACATCCTCGACTAATGAATCGATGCCGGAGCTGTCTTTCGCATCTGGCGTGATTGCTGGTGGCAACCTGACCCGACTAAGTTCGCTCGTAAATTGTGTCAATTGAGAGTGCGTTCGAGAGCAGAAAAAGATTTTAGTTTCGTCCGGTGTCTCTCCTTCGTCTGCCTTGGAAGTGCCATCAGAATACCCAAGCTTCTCCATTAGAGCTTGCGTCTCCGAGGAAAGCCCAGATTCGCTAAAGGCGGAGAACTTTGCAGCTTCCCGAGACTCTTCGTCGCTCTCATAGTCTTCGAGAACGAACTGCGCCTCGTCATCATGCGCATTCGCTTCGCCTACAGCCAGCTTTTGTCGCTTGTAACGCGGCTCTCCGCTCTCAAAACGCTCTTTGACTCGCTTCTCTTTGGCCCTGATCTTGGCAAGGCGATCGTTCAGGTCTTGTCCCCGACGAAGCGCCTCCTCTTTTCTCTGTTTCTGCGCGTGCTCAAGCATCCATGCGGGCTCATCACCAGTATCATGATTAATGGCGAACCCTTCCTCGAACGTACGACGCTTATGATCGCGTAGCCAGGTAAGGGATCCACAGATCAGGCTCAATGATTTGCCGGTTCCGGTCGGCGATTCGAAGATGCCAACTTTGCTGTTCTCTAAACAGTCGTAGACCGCATTCATAAACTCTGTCTGAATGACATATGGCTGATATGGATGGTGAAAGTCCCGCTCTTTGTTGACGGCGTCCATGGTGTAGAGGTCCCACGGATGGAGATGCTCAACGCGAAAAAGGGCGATGGTTGAAAAACACGCTAACACGTGAGACGCTAACTATCCTAGGCTAGATGAGCTCCTTCCGAGGTCTCGCGCTTGCACGATTCTCCAAAAACCCTCGCATCTTCCTCGAAAGCAACTTTTAACATCAACCACCACAGGTGTCCATCGGTTTCATTGTGCTTCACTTGTCTAATCAGTCATGAGCGTACCCATCTCAAGGAGCATGTAGAGCGAACTTTGGGTTTCAAATTCCTCGACGCGCCAGTGCTTGTCTCATCTTCACGTAGTCAGAACAAGTCATGTGGACTCTTCAGGTGCTTGAGCAATGCATCTTGTGTACGGCCGTAGGTCTGTTTTGCGATACTACACTGCCTGTTAGGCGACTGTTGTGTGGCATGCGTCAACATTGCTGGAGATGGCGTGATTCCGAACACCAATCAACACGTACCTTATTGCACAGCTGTTACACCCTTATCACTGGCCTGAAACCCGCGACATTCCTGACCATTATCACGTCTTGACTGCTGACAATTGTGTTTCGAGCTTGCGCATCGCTGTCGTTCGAAGATGGTCATCAACCACATACATGCCATGCATGCCGATGCAAGGACAAAACTTATAACATTAACAACTCTACAGTATCTCAATGTCTATCGAAGAACAGGAGCCGTTGATCTCGCGCGGTGCGTCGCCAGTGGAAAGCACCAAAACCTACACATCGAGCGACGAATCGGGCATCACCTACGCCGAGGGCACGACGCGTTGTATCGAAGACGACATACTACCAGAAACCTCAACCCTAGGAAGAACTATCAGTTGGCCTAGCGCATACATCTTGGTTATCAGTCGCGTCATCGGCAGCGGCATATTTGCAACCCCGGGGGTAATCGTTAAAGGTGTAGGGAGTGTCGGTTTGTCTTTGACGCTGTGGGTTGTTGGCGCAATAATAGCAGCATGCGGACTTGCTGTTGGTCTGGAGTATGGCTGCATGCTCCCGCGTTCTGGTGGCGACAAAGTCTATCTTGAGTTCGTATACCGAAAACCTCGGTTCCTAGCGAGCACTTTAGTAGCCACTCAAGCGGTCCTTCTGGGGTTTACAGCGAGCAATTGCATCGTATTCGCCCAGTATACCCTCTACGCCTTCGACATAGAAGCTACAGACATTTGGTGCAAGTCGCTTGCTGTTGGTCTTCTCACAGCAATCACCATTATCCACGGCTGCTTCATGAAGACAGGCATCCGCATACAGAATTTCCTTGGTTGGATCAAGGTTGGCTTGGTCATTTTCATGATCGCCTCTGGCCTTTTTGTGGTCGGGTTCCGACCCCAGGGTGACCGTGGAACGAGGAGTCACTTTCCTGCCGGTTCTGATATCTGGAAAGGGAGCGACTGGAGCTGGGGCATTATGTCCACCTCGCTTTTCAAGGTGTTTTATTCTTTCGCTGGTCTCAGCAATGTCAATAATGTGGGTACCGGCCATGCGAACCATTGAAACCTACTCACCAAGTATAGGTAATGAACGAAGTCCGAAACCCCGTCCGAACGCTCAAGACAGTTTCCATTACAGCACTGGTCACTGCATGTATCATGTACTTGTTAGTAAACATCGCTTATTTTATTGTTGTGCCGCTCGACGAGATCAAAGGTAGCCAAGAGCTCATTGCTGCGTTATTTTTCGAGCGATGCTTTGGCCCCAGAGTAGGCAAAACTTTACTCCCTCTCGCCGTAGCATTGTCTGGGGCGGGAAATGTCATGGTGGTCACGTTTGCATTAGTAGGTCTACCACTATTAAAGCTTGCGTTCAATTCACTAACGTATCAAGGCCCGATTGAACCAAGAAATTGCAAGGCAAGGCTTCCTGCCGTTCCCAAGCATACTCGCGTCGTCCAAACCGTTCAACGCCCCGCTTGGTGGACTGATTGTACATTATATCCCATCTCTTTTGGTAATTGTTCTCCCGCCATCCAGTGAAGTTTATTCGTTCATTCTGGAGGTGGAGGGATATCCAGGGCAAATTTTCGCATTAGCATCTTCTGCAGGATTGCTTTGGCTACGCTACAAACGCCCGGATCTCAAGCGACCGTTCAAAGCTTGGAGTGCAGCAGTTGTGTTGAGAGTCGTACTGTGCCTCGCTCTTTTGGCTGCACCCTTTTCCCCGCCAAAAGGTGGGCAGACTAGTGGAGGACTCTGGTATGCAACATACGCTGTGGTTGGCATCAGTGTTATTCTGTCTGGGTTGGTCTATTGGTTTCTTCTTTTTAAGCTCGTTCCAAAATGGAAAGGATACAGCATAGAGGAGGAGGTCGGTGTCTTGGACGACGGCACGTCTTTCACCCGACTTGTCAACATCCTACAGTAGTCGGTCGAATGAATAGGCCGCGCCATATCGCCTTATCCGCTTTGTTCAGTAATAGACAACATGTTATACATTGACGTGTTCAACCACGTCAGAAAAGTCAGATTGGTATCTTGCATTTATCAGCACGATGGTCGATATAGCCAATCCCAGCTCGAGCAACTCTAGTGATATTCGACAGGCCATCGGAGAATATGTCGTAGCCCTCGGCCTATGCTTCAAAGCCAATCACTCAGTGCTTTCAGCATATTGCGTGCTTGCGGGGTACCCGGAAAGCTGACATATCCTCAGGAAGTTAGCATGCATATAAAGAAGCAACACCATCGTGCTATACCGGTCATCTTAGCATAACGGTCCGATACCTCTTGAAAACTTTCACCATATTGCATCCCAAATCACCATGGCGACCGCTGCAGTTATCCAGCCATCATCGGCTCCAGCACATGCTCCTCACACTGTCCAGTCAACTACGACTGCCAGCAACAACGGGCCTCAAGACGTTCATACGGTACTAAATTACCACAAGCCAAACGAAGATGGTTCACCACCTCATCCGACATACGTCGATCGGCCGGAAACATACGACCGTCCCTTCGAAATTTATCCTGTCACTGTTCATGATGTGAGAGGACGTGAAAGGGACTACTCACTGGATGGGAACGGCTTCCAGTTTTACCGACATACTGCCAACGAGAAAGATTTCTTGGACGATGACAAAATCAAGAGCGGCTACTATGCAGAGACGGAACAGTTGCTGAAGGATGCGTAAGTCGTTCCAGTTCATGGTTGCAAGCACCAACTAATGTGAGCCAGGACTGGCGCATCCCGCATCTTCATCTTTGACCACACTATTCGAAGGCAACCGTCTGGCCAGACTGCCTCAGGTAGAAACTTGCGCGGGCCCGTGCAGCGCGTACATATTGATCAGTCGTACGCGGCGGCTCTCTCACGTGTTCCGCATCACCTCCCGGAGGACGCGGAGAAGTTGGTGCAAGGTCGTGTGCAGATCATCAACGTTTGGCGTCCGATCAAGACTATTCAGCGAGACCCGCTGGCAGTTGCAGAGGCTAACAGTGTCGGCGAAGAAAGCCTTGTCGTGACTGAATTGATCTACCCGAATCGCAGAGGCGAGACATTGGCCGTGAAGCACAATCCTGCTCACCGGTGAGTAATTCAGCTCACCTTGGGGCAACAATAATTGACATAACGCAGCTGGTACTACAAATCTGGGCTCACACCTGATGAAGTTATCTTGATCAAGTGCTTTGATTCCAAGCTTGATGGTCGGGCACGCCGCGTTCCACATACGGCGTTCCACGTACCCGGTACCGAAGACAAGGAGGGACGGGAAAGTATCGAAGTTCGTTGTCTTGTTTTCCACGAGAACGATACGGCCCAGTAAGTGCTGGTCTTAAGTATAACTATCGTCTGGCCCTACACGATTATGGGCCATCAGTATATCAGCCAACTGCACTCTTCGAATTCACTGTGCTCTTCTACCAAATTTGATGTGAATTTTTGTATTGCGGCATGGCGAAGAATATTCGTTGCTGCACATCTTATGTGGTGTGTACATTCATGGTGTCTTGGCTCGAAGCTTCCCGAAACGAGAATCAAGAGCAAAAATCACCTGCCTGAGGGGGTAGGTTCACTAACGAGAAGCAAAAGACGTGCTGTGGTATGCCTTATCTAAATCTCACATGGAGAAGTGCAAGGCACGAGCATAAGAACAGGACGCATGCGGCGTGACTGCAGTCTGCTTACAAGCATTAAAGTTACGATTGCATTGCCGAGTATCGAAACCTGACGAATACAGGCTGCTGTCAGCGTCCAACCCACTCACTGCCGAGACGATCAATTTATCCTCCGGCACGGACACCGAACCAGCGCAGTGGGTTAGCACACATGCTTATCGTGAATAAAGGCGCAGCACTCGCGCACAGAAACTGATCCTAGACATCTCCTGGCATGTCTCGAGTTCCTGATCTCGTACTTCACGGCTTAAGACGCTGCAGCCATGGACTCGGCAACGCCTGACCTCAGCAAAATTCCTGCGGGAGAGCCGCCGCCAGGCGTGCGACGCAATTCTATCAATCCGCCTTCACTCCTCAATGCTGTCATCGGAAGCACCGTTGTGATACAATTCTTTACCCTGCTCTTCATACTTATACGCGTTTACGTCAACGTATGGACACGCAAGCTCGATTTCGAGGACGCCTTCGTATACGCAGCATGGGTTGGGTTCATTGCACAAACGGCGTTGAGTGTGTACAACAGTACTCAGTGCATGTCGCGCCATATATGGGACGTAGATGTAGCCAGCGTGCTGAAAGGCAGTTATCGATATAACAATATTTTCATATGCTACACCGTGGCCTCGGGCCTGGCCAAGACCGCCATCTTCCTCCAGATGAAGAAGATTTTCACTACACGAGTAAAAGGATTGGTTTACTGGGTCATCGTGGTGTCATTGGTGGCCAATGCCGTGGGTTACACGGCACTGCTGTTCCTGTATGTATTCACTTGTTGGCCACGAGAGAAACTGAGGGACCCGACGATACCGGGATATTGCATGGATTGGAAGGGGATGATCATCACCATGGCCATCGTGAACATCATCTCGGATGTCGAGGCAATTATTGTGCCGGCTTGGACGATTTGGCAGCTTCAGCTTGCGACAAAGAAGAAGCTGTCGGTCTTCGCAGTGTTTGCAGTGGGAACATTGTAAGTCCTGCATAAATTCAACACTTGCTTGTCACACTGACCAAGCATCAGCGCCGTCGCGATCGGTTGTGCAGGAGTGTATTACAGAGTGCTCGTTTATATGAAGCTGGATACTACTTGGCACCTAACTCAGACTTCGATCTTATGGTATGCATAACTGTTGACCATATGTTGACCTTGCTAACAATGAAGCAGTATGGCCGAACTCGGGAGCGTTATCATCGTGGGTTGCTGCCCATACGTCCCACGCTTGTACCGACGGCGTCAAATCAAGTCGAGCACGAGCTCTAACGGCTATGGGAGCAGCTACGATCCTGTATCGTCGAGGTCCAAGGCAAGGTCGAGATTCCAGACAATAGGCGATACGGATCTGCGAGCGAATTCAGACGTGCATCTGGAAATGCATGACTACACAAACGATGCGGAGCGAACAGGCCATGAGGAGCAAGTATCGATTGGAATGAGAATCCCAAAGACCACGGAGGTTACGCAGACATCGGAGCCGGTGTAGGATAGTACCTAGGTATCGGAACGCAACGATTCAAGCGTCTTCCTGATGCAGAACAAAATGGAAGCCTTGGGGGATAACTGTATACAAACAGGCGCGTATGAAAAGATCAACCAGACAATAGTTTCTCTTCCTTGACTGCCTGTATGACACGGGTCGGTTCGAAGTCAGTGCGAACCTGTCGCGGGCCCGAAGTACTGCCCCAGTACCAATATGCTGCCCTACCCGACTTCGGAAGCGAGACTGTGCTCGACACAGCGCAGAAAGATGCAGAACCAGTCCGATGCGCGGTGGAAAGTCATGAACCTGGAGCGTGCTGTGTATACATATCTGAAGGCCGGCATGGTGCTGTCACAGCTAAGCGTTTGGCAACTGTTTGTGCATCGAGTCGCTTCACGGCACGCTCGCCGAGGAAGCGAATGTCCTGGACATCCGAGCATTGATCTGTGCTTCCTCTGGAAGGGTCCTTGCGTGCATGTGCATCCGATTAGGCGGTGAGTGTACCGAGTTGAACTTTCCATGAGCAATTTTCCGGAGAACCAAATTCGACCGCTGCAGCAGGTGAAATGGACTACGTAGGATCGCAGATCTAAAAAGCGCGGAAATGTCAGAATAAGATAGACGCGCTTTGATAAACCAAGGTGGGTCGAAGCAATGTTGTCACAGGCACTGGAACGAAGAAATAACGAAGAGGCGCAGGTCCGGCGTCAACATGAACCTGGGAAGCGATGTTTGGTTTCTGCGATGACTCGTGCGCATGCACTCAGTCACGTACCTGCATGAAGCCGCGGAAAAATGTTGCTGCATCCAACTACTTCCAACGCACCGTGCAATGATTGTTGCGGTGCATCTCATGTCCAGTGGCTGCTGGCAAACCGAGCGGCGGGTCGTAAATGGGATATTGATTTGACGTAAGAGGTTTAATTAAGGCGAAGGTAGGCAAACGGCTGCCCGCGTTGGGTGCCTGGCCTGAGCGGTAATCTCCTAGCTCAGGGTCTCGACTATGCCCCTGACTTGCCACGTACCCTCGGCACGACATCCGGATCGAAATGTCACTCGTCTGGTTCGCGCTGCGGAGTGGTCCAAGGCTGTGTTGCAATGCATGAAATTCAAACTATAAAGGGTATCAATTCTGGAGGCTGATGTCGCAAGTATGCACGTCTGAAAAAAAAAGCAAAAAAGCAAACATCAGAAAACAACAAGTAGAGTGAAAACCATATCAATTATCTTGTCGACTCTATCCACAGAGCTAAGAATCTAGGAACATGAGAATCCACAGACCACACACTATCCTCCATTGGAACAGCAGCCCTTTCGACCAAGCGTATTAAATATCGGTATTGTACAATCGAAATGCCGTTGCGACGTGTTGCGCAAGGAGCGGTAGATGACCTTCGAACTCCCATCCCAATGCTGGATCGTATCATGATGTAGAGCCGAAGTCATTACCCATTAGACCATTCCACCTCTTGAGGGCTCAGTACCTGAAGGAACCATCCGGAGACAATCCCATCAGATCACCAGATGAGCCGCTTACAAGAAAGCAGCGACGGCACCGACGATGGCGAGCATAGCAGCGCCAGTCTGGGCAGCAGCGCCGGTGAACTGGGATGGGGGAGGCTTGGTGGTAGAGGGAGTACCGGTGCCAACTGGGAGAGTTGGGACAGTTCCGTTCTTGGATGGGTAGGGAACCGCCGGAGGAGTTCCGACAGCAGGGGTGCCGACAGCGGGGGTACCGCTGGGCTTGCCTGCAACGGGAGCAGAGCTGGGCTTGCCGGGAACGGGAGTGTGCTTGACGGGGACGGTGGTCGTGTAGACGCAGTCATCATCAATGATGGTGGTGCTCTTGGTCACGGTGTAGGTCTTTGTGCCGACGGTAAGAGTGGTCGATCCAGGGCAGACGGTGGTCAGGCCCTTGATGGTGGTGGTGGTGTAGCTGGGAAGGGAGCTGGCACCGTAGGCCGGGGCAGAGGAAACTGGGTATCCGACCGGGGTAGAGACGGGGTAGCCAGCGGGGGTTGAGGCACCGTAGACGGGAGCAACTGAGGTGGAGTTGACGGCATCATAGCCGTAAGCGTAAGCATTGGCAGCAGCGGCAAAGCCGGCGACGGCAGCGAAGGAGCGCATGTTGATTGTTGGGTTGATTATTAAATACGTTGGTATTAAGTGGTATAGGCGAGGAGTCGTGAAAACGAGTGAATGCGGTGAAGACCGGTGTATAAGTGAGTGTGTGGTGAGGAAAGAGAAACTGGAGAGGAACGGAGAGAGTACTTATATGAAATGTACACGAGATGCGCTTACTGACAGAAACAAAGCTGTAGACAGGGGCAATTTGCGTGGTTGCATCCACCCGCCAGCACGACGCGAGCTTAGCTTCCCATGGCGTCCACGATGGATGCGTCTGGCGATAGTACGGTAAAGGGGGATGGGCGATAGCGCCGGGGAGCATCGACCAGGGCCGTCGTCTGGGCTGTTTATTGATAGAGGCTGACCGAACCTATCAAAAATGGGTAAGGCGTCTGTGAGCGAAATGAACAGTCCAATTTCCCCTGCCAAGGGGTCCATGCAGCTTCCACAGTTCGCTTGCTGCCCTAACTGTTTCCGGCTCGAGATAGAGTTGTGCATGAGTTGCTCAAGCACGCGATGCGCACAACACGCGAAACATCAAGATTGTGTGGACGTAGCCACTTGACCAGAGCGAGTCACTGTGTAACGACGCAACCAGCGTAACGTCAACCACAGTTGAGCCTCAAAGCCCAGGTGCAGCCACGTCTTGGCTGCTTCTGCTTGGACTATCGGCAGACTAACCAAGAAGTGTGCCGTTGGCCTGCATCGTTTTCGATGACAGCCTTTCTTCCCAACTTGGAGCATCGGCAGCGCTGGGACCAGTTACCCAGGTACCTTGGTACCTTGGAGAGCTATCGTATGAGGGGCTCCGAACGCCTCACAGCAAAAACAGTCGTCCTTGTAGATAGGAGAAGACCCACAAAGATTATCAAGCCCCGGCTGGAGTCCCCTGAAGTGGGTATCTGTGAGCGGGTTCCTGCATTGATACAGCATCTGGGCCTGCGACTAAGCTCATGGAGAGGGGCCGACTGCCGACAGCGCATGCCCTCTGCGTATCCGATGGAGCCTCGACATGGGCGGAAAACACAGCGATTGCTTCAGCTGAACAACTGGACGAGCTCGCAGCTGAGATGCGCCAGGTGGCTGCGGTGGCTTTCAGCTCACTTTTCGAGCCGCTGGGAGCTGCCGACGTCCATTGTTGATTGGCTGCCTGCGATGAAGTGCCGCGTACAAATTGTCGGCTCCTTGTGGGACCACGAGATAGGAGACGGATAATTTCCTTCGAACATTCGCCAGTTGAAGCGCATCTGCTTAGTTAACGCCACGACAATAGTGGTACGCTGTGCATTGGCATGTGCGTTTTACGGGAGCAAACAACGCGTCGCGTTGACCGCATTTTACCAGCCTCGGTTATTTCAAGGTTAGCAGCCCCCACAAATGGAATCTACCGCCGCTCTGATGGGAAGGCAATGAGAGTTAAAACTATTGAAGGCATCGAGTCGAACGATGTAATGATTCGGAGGTTGTGTTGAAAGTGCTCCTGCCTTGTGTAAGGCTGCTGAAGTCTCGCCAAGCAAGCAAATCTAAACTTCTCGCTCACCCCACCTTGGAAATCTACTCCCTCAATTTTCCACCATTTTTACACCGCCCATTACACTCCAGTCACCTGGATCATCGCGGTGGGTAAAGGAGCAATGCACTTCGCTAAAGAAAGCGTCTTTAATCGCGAGCCTTGATCAAACATCTCACGCCAGTCTGTGCAACCAGCCAGCCACCATTGCTGCACGTCTCTAGTGCTCAACGACACTGTCTCTGACAAGGGACTGGCCTCCCCGCGGACGATATGCCATCCTCAAAGCTACTCGGGGCCGTGCCAAAGGATTGGCCTTCTGACAAGGTCTACTTGCATTCGTCCTCCTTTTCGAAAAAGTTAGGCAAGGACAAGATTGATGGACTCGTCTTCTCAATATCAGACCTACCACCCACCATACAGGTCCGGAAAACAAGCGGTCCTTACTCCAGCGTGAGAATCATGCCAGTAGCAGATGTAGCTCACCCCGCCAATGGTCAACACGCATTATGCGCAACACAACACTTGGCTCCAGACACATTTATTCTACCATACCTAGGGTATGTGCACGATCAGACTGACGCAGATCAAGCATCTGATTATGATCTTTCTCTGGATCGTGAACTCGGCATCGGCGTGGACGCATCGGATATCGGGAACGAGGCTCGGTTCATCAACGATTATCGAGGTATTTCCCAGGCTCCAAATGCCGAGTTCCGCGACATATTTGTCGCTATTGCAAAGGACAAGGTTGAGAAGAGTGTGGGAGTGTTTGTTTTGAGTGCAGGCAAGAGTGGTAAGAGGGCGAAAGGTGTAGGACGTGGTACAGAGATTCTTGTTAGTTACGGCAAGGGTTTCTGGACAGAACGCCAGTTGGTGCAAGACTGAATATCGAATAGCGCACGCTTTCCAACGTCCCCTCGAGATCGCCCTGTTTTGTTCTGTTGCAAAGGTCGGCGGACGCATGCTACCAACGATATCCACCTATGGTCATCCATCGACTTCACGCCGATTCGGCATAACTACAATGCACTGCCGAAGATCTTCTTCTATAACGCAAGTTATTCCCAGCCGTACCGTGGGGCGGAGGGAAGGTTCTCAGTATGGTAAAGTTGTCACCCAGTCCAGAGATAGCGTCTGTTGCATTCGCCAGCAATATCGGTCACATCAGACTATCTCAAAAATACCACACGTGGATTAGCTTCCCAGCGATGGTCCAAACCCTGGCCGACCGTCCACGGGTCCCTCTCGTACCATGCTCGGGGAGTCGGATAGCACAATGCCTTCCGAAAGCGTTTGAACGTGGGCTGCCCCTCTGCCAACGGGTACGAGTGCAAGGGCACTTTATTGCACCTATCACACCTGTGCAGTGGTACTTTCCGTCTGATATGACGTCCAGTGACAGCTAAGGAGGATTCGGGGCCGTTCTAGAAGCCTAAGTGCCGCCCACAGACGCACGGAAACCGACGATCCTGACGTGAAACATTCCGTCACTGCCTTGCCTGGTTACAAGGCTGCATCGCATGTAACAGCCCAGCAACAGGTCAACTGCACGTGAGATCAAGCCACGTAATGAGGCGCTGAAACCAGGTTGCGTATGAATCTGGTGATTCCTGAACCTGCGATTCGCCAACATCGGTAATAAAAACAGGTATTCTCTTTTCGGACATTCAATGGAAAGCCACATCTTTAGCCATATTGGGCTATAACCTGGTTTCCGCTGGGGCCAACGTGACGTCGGTGGCCGAACAGCCGACTGTGTGCACAGAAGCGTCAAACGTGGAGGTGCATGTCTCAGCAGGACGTCACTCTTTGTTCGCAGACGGTAATTTCCACCTAAAAATGGGATTGTGGACTGCAGTAATGGAGAAATGAACCTTTCGCATGCAGCCTGCGAAAAGTATTCGCCTGGGGGCAGCGTGACACTGCGGCTAGCTACACACATGCAGGTACAGCACTCCATGTGAGAGCAAGATTTTCAGGGACGCAATTCGGGAGGTGCGGCATTGCTTTTGGATCGCGATGCCAGCCTCGATGCCTGATCTTGCGCGTCTTAACAGTGACGTTATGAGCTTGGCGGGTTGTAGCCGCGTACCGGATCGCTTTGATTGACAGGGAGGGAACACCGCCAATCACCGCATCCAAACCTTCGGACCCCTGGCGGTTGAACAAGGTCGCAACCAACGCTCACACGTTTCATATCGCCAGGTCTGCACTCGGGTTCAGCCGCGCCCCTCCCAGGTGGAGCTTTGCACTCCCACGTCATGGTATTCTAAACCAGGGAGGAGCGGATCATTTATAGCTCATGGGGCATCCACCTAGAACCCAAGATTTTGCACCCACAACAACATCTGTTTTCACTATCAACTAAACCTGTCTTGATCTGCTGGCGTGTTCTTGCATGTCCCTGCAGAGATACGAAGGCCCGAGATCAGCACATCACTTCGCCCAACAGAATCACGCTGCAGCTCCGCAGCCACCGCGCGTCTAGAGCCATCTTCAAGCCTAAGGAGGCTAACGCTTTTGGACCACCTGCGATTCATCATATACGACCCCACTCCCCGCTCTACATCGACTGCCAGCTTTTACAACATTGGAAGAAGCCTCTCCTGTTCATCACTATCCACTACAACTCATCATGTCGCCCCTCTCAAGACCAGCATTGTGCAGAGTAAGTCTGAACTTCCGGATACTTGAACCAGTTGCTAATGTTCTTGTTTAGAACGAATCGATGCAGAAGTACATGCTTCTATCGGCTCAAAAAGAAGCATTGCAACGACGGATATCCCTACAGCTTCCCTTCGGTGCACCAATGGAGGCGTCCTCGCCCGAGTTCCAGTCCCTGTCATCATCTCCCGAGTGGGCTCCCAGCTACACTACGCCATACCCTTCGGCCACTGAGCCAGTTCGCACCTCAAGGACTGCCATGGCCTCCCGAACCAGCACCGATGATGTGCATACCGACGAGACACATAAGCTTGCGGAAATAAACCAACAGATTATTGCAACCCTGACCGAGCTACTCAATACGGAATCCGTCCGGTCGGACGACAAGAGTCGCGCATGGATCCAAGATCGTTTGATGGAGGCGGAGCACCAGATCCGCCGTCAACGGCGCCGACACTCCTCAAATTCTGAGCGTGACTTCGCCTCTGCCATCGCACACCATCTCGAGATCGACCTCAATGCATCAAAGACTTGGGCTTAGTCTTCTGACTCCCGGTTTTCTGGGATTGCGTAGCATCACGACTTGATTCATGAAGACATGTACAAACTTTGGGCGTTAGTATGGGAATGGCGCAATGGCTCTGATACGAAGTGTTCAATCAGAGAAGATACCCGGTGTGCAGCATCACACAGTAGCGCAATCAACGCTTTTACAATTTCATCCCCAAATGGATTATTACCACTCTGCTTATCACTATCTGTCTCCATACGTAACTTGCACACTGCAATCTCTCGTTATGCATCCATGTGTAGGGTGACCCACTAAACTTGCACGTCTCCAGCTGCCGACCGATCCGAGGACCCCTGCATTTTATAACTTCGCAGCCGGTCGTGATCGCACGCAACACTTCCAAAGCGAGAGTGTGCGCCCGGGTGGTGCTGTGATATTAGTATGACTTCAAACCACTCTTGGTTGTGGTTCCCATTTCACAATTCGTGCTCCACGTTACGACAGCCGTTGTTGTCACCCAGCACACACTGAAAGCAATCAGTATCGCCTAGGAAGACTTCTTGTACTTGGCATGTGGCCCAACACTACTTTCGGACATGTTCAATGACAACAATTGAGCTGTGGATTGCTGTCATCGTCGATGTGGCTGATGTTTTGCGCCTTCAGACTGACGTCATAGCATTTTCAAGGGAACCCGCACACCCTCTCGTTCATCAATCCAGCGCAGAAGCCTCAACAATACCCGCTATAGAAGCTCGTTATCCCAACATTTTTACAACCACCGAGTTACATGGCCTCGATCGTCCAAAGGAGGTCCCGGTGTTGCTAACGGCGCTTGGGATAGTGCTAAATGCGGCACGCGATCGACATGCGACCCCTCATCCGAGCTTCAACGGTGTAAGCCCCGCAAAAACGGTGCCATGCCGGTGGGCATTTAGCTCTCGGTGCATGGGCTGAAGGTTGCGCGTATGCAAGGTCGTGCTGTGGATGTTTACTGGTGTATTAAAACCTTATCGGTGTCGTTGCGGTATGGCGGTTGCAGGTGAGAAACAGTTTCGAACGCGATTGCTTGAGGGAGTTGATGTGATGCAACCACATCTCGTTGCCAGCGAAACACACCAAGAGTCAGGAATCAAGATGCCAATCCGAAATGCCCAACTCACTCCGTGTGATACAGTCGAAATAGGCTTTCGGGTAGGGAGCCGAGCAATAGCTGGCAACGGTGACTAGGATCTATCCTGTTTAGACACGATCACAGCATGGTCACAACATGCACCGTGTGCCCCACCAATGTCTTCCTCGGGTCTCCTACGTTCAACGAGGTCTGATTCGGACATTAGTCGGCCTTGTCTACCGACAGAAAAGGAAATAGTGGTCCATATCACACACCTTACAGGGTCACAGTACCACGGAATTCCAGAACTACAGCATCATAGAATACATTTTGTCCTATGAGTGCTAATAACGAGAGAATATAGAAGATCATCATCACACCACTTGCAGGTCTACTACGATTCGTTGCAGGTGCCGTCGACCTCAACAATAATTTTCCCTCCAGCGTGGCCACTGAGCAGATGAGTATAGGCCTGCATGACATTAGCCCTTCCCAACCCACACGTAAAAACACTATACTTACACTCGGCACATCATCCCACCCCACAACTATCCCCGCACGCGCTTTCAGCTTCTCAATTTTTACCATACCCGCTAACTCTTCTAGCGCCTCCAGGTTCGATGCAGCAGCAACCTGGACATACGGTCTCGGTGTACCTCCGAATGTGCGCGGCCAACACATGTTTTTCGCCATCGTACCGATCGTCGCAAGCATGCTGAGATAAGTGTAATTGTATGCTTTTGGGCCGACTGTAACGTATGGTTTACCTTCAGCAAGGAAAGCGGGTGAGTTCATGAAGATGTCTTGGATACCGACGGCATCGATTATAGCGTCAAAGCGTGTGTCACTGAAGGACTTGACGAGGGATGGGATCAACGGCTCTTCTTCTCGGTCGATGATCTGTAATCGAGACCCATGGGTTGAGGGTATGTTTGTATGGTCTCCTTCATGATCTCTCATTGGAGCAAGCGACCGAATCCAATCTGAGCTGCGTTTCGAACAGATAGCTACGACCTTTCCAGACGCTCCAATTTTCTCGAGACACATTTGGACGACTAGATGGCCGATTCCTCCGCCCGCTCCGTTAACGAGAACTGAACCCCCCTTTGTCAAATTCGCAGCTTTGATGAGCTCGAGTGCTGTTGCTCCCGCGATGCCTAAGCCTGCTACTTCGCTCATAATGGCATGGTCCGCCTTCAAAGCAATCGCTGTGTGATCCACTGCAACGTAGTCTGCCAGCGCGCCGCAAGTGCTCTTAACATGTTGTCCAAGTGGTATGGAGCCAAACACTTTTGTGCCTAGCTTCAAGTCTCGGACACCAGGGACATCGGAACCAGCTTCCACGATGGTCCCAGAGAAATCCATTTCGGGTACTGCTGGAGAGGCACGGAAGATGAACGGGAAAAGCTGCATGACAATGCTACCGGCGGGGTTCAGAGCACAGTGCGAGATCTTGATCAACACTTGCGTTTTCGAAGTTATCGTCGGCTTCGGAACTGACGATTGTTTGAGAACGTTTGAGGGAAGACCTGCACTTGTGTGTGTCCATGCCTTCATCGTCTCCATGATTGAAATGCTGAGTGAAGATAGCGAATTGTGTAGAATCAAGGAGACGTACCGGATTCCGATGTTATGGATATGTGCAACAAGACACATTGCAGCAGTTCCCAAATTGGGAGCTACCAGCCGTGTCATGTGGTATCACGAGGCTGGAATACGAAGGCTGAACGGTAGCCAAGAGTCGTCTGACCACATTGAGGTCACCGGTGTGGGTAGGATCTCAAAATATTGCTGCCTAACAAGTCGGGGATTTTTAAAACCCATCGAATGGGCGCCATTGAAAAGTACCTTTTGTCGCAGCCAATCCAGGGGGTGGGATGACCTCTCGATGCAAGCCTCTCCTTCCGCCTTCCATGCACTTACGTTTGCCAAATGTACAACCTGGCAGTGGACGTCAAGGTACAAAATATGCAATCTAGCATGCACCTCTCCTCTAAGCAAGGTCGTCTTTCTCCGCATCTCGGAATCTCGTGAATAGTATGGCAGGAGGGTTGTATGTACAAGGTGCTTGCTTCTGAACACGGTCGTCTTGTTGGATTCGTATTTGCTCTAGAGAGATATGGCAAGAGTGTCCATGCCTCAAGTGTCGCGCCGTAGGGATGTTAGGATATAAACCATATGTTTTACTATATACCTAACGAGGTTTAATAATAGCACGGCTTCTTACACAGCGTTCACAAATACTACAATGAAGTCAATATACAGACTGCAGTTTCTCCATGATGTGCATGTCGAATGAATCGATCCGTTCTCATAACGCAACACCGTATACACTGATCTCCTTGGAGTATATACTCTGGCTGTACTTTCAACGTGTCTTCCCCATCTTGGTAGCTCCAGTGTAAGCCACGGTCCGCCAACGCCATCCATACAGCCATGGCGTTTTCTCCTATCGGTCTAACGATAGGAAGTCCTTTAGACAAAACGAGATGTTCAGATTAAATACTGCCTTCACCTTCTACTACCAGTGTTCTGAGCCCATCTATCGATTGCTTCCCGTGACCGTGGCTCTCACACCGTGCAGCCGGGTGGGCACGTGCGACTTGCTCACCTATAAGCCGAGGGCCGATCACGAAATCGCCAGGCATCAGTCTATGACCAATGTGCCAACTGGCTATCACGCTGCGAGAGTCCACTACTTCTTCCACAGATAAGTCCGCTTGTATATTGGAACATGCGTAGTCTTTCAGATGGCCATACTTGGACATGAGCGTAGCGGAGTTTGCTGAATACGGATGGCCGAGAAATCCTCTTGCATGTCCGGAGTATGGATCCTGGATGTCATCATAGGTGTGACTTTTCCACTGTATCCGTCCAGGAACCAGCTTCACCGAAAGTACACGTTCGGGGTCAATTGAAATGTCCGTCAATATGCTCACGTAAACACACAGTCTATGAGCTGCAATTGCAGATGCGTTTAACGTTGTGCTTGGCTTCCGATCGACACCTCTACCACTGTAGAGCTTGAGAGCTTGAGAGCTTGAGAGCTTGCACAATGATAGGCTCGAAAGACCAGGATCGAAGCAACCTATCAATCGGTGGGTCATCGAAGCGGAACTCATCTTCCGTGTCTTTCTCCAGCTCCCAGTAAATCCGTTCTATCCCACTACGAGTAGGATATACATTGGCGTCCTCGGGCACATCGATGATCAAGAACAACCTGATCAAGTTGCAGATTGCCATCACTAGCAGAAAACTGCAGAACTGGTTCGATTCGACATGGTTTGAGCACACGCCGTGGGATGCTGTAAACATGGGTGACTGTTGGCAAAGTCTACATCCACACATGTTGATGATAGAGGACATCACCGCCGTGAAATCGCTTATGGCTGTTCCAGTAATCTCCTTGAGCGAAGAGTATAGATTGTTGAGGAGCTTAAGCGATTGACTCAATTCGGGGAGAAGATCGCAGGCTTTTAAAAAGAAGCCGCGACCGAAGGAAGCAGAGTTGACGGGCTGCAAAGTTACGGCGAAGGCGAAATCTTCCCCTTGCGGGAAATCGTCGTGCCATCCCTGTTGGGCAAGATGCTCAAAGATACGGGGTGCAGCACCAAGAGCAACACCCGTGTCGGCAGCAGAGAAACTGAGAAGGTTTTTCATGGGTTGCCCAAACGTATCGATTAGGCAGGTTTACCACTGCAACCGACCATGTGTAATGATAGCCAACTCATCAATGTCTCCGTCAGCGATGCGTCTGTGGATCAATTTGTCGCCGCTCGGGACGAAGTAACGTTGCGTCGTGATCGTAGAGGCACTAACCGACTGATGCTCATAACAAAGTGTGACTTGCGGACTTCCACTGGGTATACGTCTACTATGACCCGGGCGATAAATGGCATTCCCCTCACTGTCCACGACTTCGACCGAAAGTTGCAGTAACCAGTGAGCAACAGCAGCGAACCATGCACAGTCTGCTCCACCAACGATAACAATACTGTTTGTGGATCCGATGGATACGTCGAGTCCTTTCAATACTTTCGCAATCTTCGCGGGCTTGGAACTCTTACACAAGCTGGGCGATCCATCGAGCAAGAATAGTCTCGTCAGTTGGGATAGCGTGAGACCAAATTCCGTCGTGGCAACAACTCCTTGACAAACCTTGATAAGCGCAGTCCACTGGCCTAGAGCAGGTGTGAGGTCGTCCGGTGGCCTATAAAGCTGGAACAATTCGGCTATAACTTGTGCTGACACCCAAGTGCTAAACTCCTCAGTGAGGCACGAGCATATGCCGATACACGCGAGACCTTCTGCCGTTTCAGACAAATTGCGAACGACATTCTTGACCCCAAATCCAGACCATAAAGCAGCGTTCATTGAAAGAAATACTGGTACGCTCTTGATAGCATTTTCGATTTGGCTTTGCCCAACCGCTCCTAGTCGAACCTGGAGAAACATGCCTCTGGCTGCACACACGGTCAGGGCCTCAATACCAGCTTGCGAGAGGCGAGACAGACCCTGAACAGTGAATCCGAGTGTTCCTTTGCTCAGCGCGATCCAGTCGACGGAGCCTTGCTGCGAAAAGCCTGCAGTAGTGCGTACATCGCGTACGATAAGTGGCATCGATGCATCTGGGTCTGAGGCCATGACTCCGAGTGTCGGATTTGGGAAATTCGAGTTTTGTTGGCCATTGGAAAGCGGTTTGAGCGGCGTCGTCTTTGGAGAAGGGGAGTGAAAGTGCGTCACATCTTGATAAGACGGGCAGGCTGATGTTCTGCTTCAAGGCTGTCGAACGCCTCGCATGCCACCTCGACAGCTTCACCGGCCATTCATGCGTAGCGCCATACGAGGAATATGCCAGGGGGGAAGGAGAACCTTGTAATGATTTCCCCAACCATGTAAGCAGCATTGAATGTAATGATGCATGGGACTACACACCAGTCTTCTGAATAGGCCTGTATATATATCGATCCATGCAGGACAGTGGACACGAGCCACTGCTCGTGTTGGTCATGCTACTTGGGCCAGTACTCGGAGTGGCTTCAAAATCGAGTCAAGGACGGCGCGTCGCGTTGCGGAAAGATCACTACAACTTGTGCTGCCGTCATGTATGTACCAGCTACGCTATGTTTAATTTCCAAGGTGAAGTATACGACACATGATCGGAATCATGGCGCATGTTCCGGAATGTATGGGCGAAGAGTGGCAGTCTGAGGAAGGCAAGCAGGTGCAGCGCCCTCCAACGGAACAATTCCGAGGCAGCCGAGCGCGGAATGGCGCTACCCCGCATGAAGGAGATGCTCCGCAACCATCACATATCGATCGCGTCTCAAGGGAAATCCAATTACTTTATCTGGCGTCTTTCTTCGTCAATAATTCCTACCTTTTTAACACCGTCTTTCAACCCTTTAAGTCATGGCAACCACTAAGGTAGCACTCATAACTGCCAGCTCGGCAGGGTTGGGCGCGCAGATTGCTCGTACATTTGCACCAGACTTCCGAGTTGTAGGTCGCCACGTTTAAATGAATTGAGAGGATGTTTCCAGCCATTTCCAAATGTAGCTAACTATTTACAGGTCATTAATTACTCTTCCAACTCTGAACGCGCGCAATCACTCATGAAGGAGCTCTCCTCTATCCAAGGCAGCTCCTCGCAATCGAATCCCCGCTTCCACTTTGTTCAAGCCGACATGTCCTCTAAGACCTCGGTACAAAACCTCGTCAAGGAAACGCTCGACACAATGGGCAGATTGGACGTCGTGGTATCGAATGCTGGCTGGACGCGAATGACAACCTTTACAGACATTGAGCAACAAGTCAACGATGAGGACTGGGACAAGTGCTTCACCATGAACGTCAAGACACATCTATGGCTTGCGTATGCCGCAAAAGACGCACTATCTGAGACCGAAGGCACCTTCATCAGTACCGCAAGTGTTGCTGGCGTAAAGCCGTCCGGGTCGAGTGTCCCTTACGCGGTCACAAAGGCAGCACAGATTCACCTTATGAAGAGCCTGGCTGTGATACTGGCGCCAAAGATCAGGGTGAACAGTATCAGTCCGGGCATGCTTCTGACAGAATGGGGTCTGAAGTTCCCGGAGACGAAGCGGAATGCGGCCATCAACAACACAAAGCTAAAGAGGTTGGCAACTGTGGAAGATGTTGCGGGCCAGGTGTGGACGTTGGCACTCAGCCGAAGCATCACTGGGCAGAACATATGTATCGATGGTGGATCGTCAGTGTAGGCGCAATCTGCATAATGCACAATACCCATGGTCACATCACCCCGGTCGAGTTGCAGTGAAACGCATTTTTGTCAACCACAACGCCGGCCTGTCCTTCAGCTTGCTCTACGTGGACAACCTCACTGACAGTCTTTAATTCAAAGCCAGCTTTTGGTGTTATTACACATCTAAATTCGAGCAATTTGTGCGACGACGCCCAGGACTTCAAATTGGCCGTACATACCGCAAAAGGAGCCGACCAAGACGTCAAGTTATTCCTCTAACAGAATTAGCACAGTTCAGCACCACGTAGGACCATTCCGCATCTACATCTGACATTTGATATACGATTCGCCACCTCTACTTGAGTTCCACAACCTCCTACTTCTTTACAACGCCATAACTCACAATTTACTGCTGGTGATCGTACCAGATGGGCGTCGCTCGTTGTAAGTGCTTGTCTCTACAACAGGACCATCATAGGTCTTCCTAGCCCAGACGAGATAGTAAGCGGTACTGAGTAAAGCGATAGCACCAGTTACCAGAACTGCCCAATTCATGTTCGCAGGCGTGACCTCCGCAAAACTGGGCCAGAAGCTGAAGAAGAACACAAAGGTGAGATATGCGCATGCGAAGATATTATTGGCGATTCCCAAGGCACCAGGAAGCTTCCACGGTCCCCAGAAAACTCGAACCATGCCATCAGAGGTGATGGAAGGTGCATCCATGTCGATGGCGTCGATAGCTGGTAGGATAGCGCCAGTGCAGCGTCGGTAGAGGAGAAGCGAGGAGGTCAACAAGTAGGAAGAGAACAAGCCGGCGATAGCCATTGAGATGACTCCGTTGAAAGCCGCCATGGAACCGATGTTCACCAGGGCAAGGAGGCAAGCCACGATGCTGGTGAAGGCGACCGCATATACTGGGATCGAAGTCCTGTCGCTAACCTTGTCGGGAGTTAGAACTGCCTACGACCTATGGTAACTAGGACACTTACCTTGCTAAGAGTCCGCCATCCAGGGAGGCCTCTATCGCGCGCGAAGGCCCAACAGATACGCGAGGTCGAGGCTGAGAACCCAACATTGGCGCTTACAGTAAGGACTATGACGATAGAGGCCATCACCGCAGCACCGGATCGCGATTGGACTGCTCGGTGAAAAATGGCCATGAATGGAAATGCTGGGTTTTCTTCGAGGACGGCGTCCAAGTCGCCCAAGCGGAACAGCACTGTCAGTATCATAGCGAAACCGAGAGACCCGTTGATGGCGATGCCGGCCATGATTGACCTTGGAACGACTACCTGTGCGTTGTGGATCTCCTCGGACAACTGAAACCTATTAGCATACGTTCCTTAATGTGCACTCGAAGCTGAAAAGTCCGCTTGGCTTACATGGATTGGACCATCACCACCTAGACAGATATGTTAGCCAGGAAAACCTCGCCTGAACCAATTGACGTCTGACTTACCAACAAATGCGAACACACTACCCATAATGCCAATGCAGAACGACAGACCCTGAGAGTCCCAACCACCCAGGTTGACAAAAGTAGTAAAGATCTCTTTTGCATCGCCCTTCGGCCCAAGAACCAACAACGGTATTAGGATGGCGAAAAAGCCCAGAATGTGCAGCACCAAAAGCGCTCCTTCGAATTTGGGAAGCAGCCATCCAGCAGCAACATTGATGAAGACACAGAATGCGATGACAGCCCAGTATAGAAGTGTAACGTGCCAGTTCTTCGGGACGTATGTGTCCGGCTGGCAGAGCATCAAGAGACCTTGGATGAGCCCACCGGTGAGGAAGGCACCAGAGCCGAGGGAAGCCAACCATCCGCACAGTGTGAGCCAACCGGAAATGTAGCTGAGCAGCTTCTGCGAACTTCGAGGTGCGAGCATCGAGACCCAGTGGTATTGTCCTCCAGAAGTCGGTGCCCTGTACGACATTTTAGCTTTTGGAGGGATTTCCAGGTGCTCGAATACACTCACATTGATACCAATTCAGAGAGAACCATGAAGACGGAGACGGTGCCGGCCCAAACGACGAGATAACCATAGATGACACCTGCAGGACCACCACTGTTTTGCTTAGATATTGTCAACCTCGTGCATGGAGAGTATGCCTACTTCTGGAAGCCCACGAGGAACAGCCTGGTACAGGGTTAGTTGTATACCGCGTCAATGCCAGACATGATAACTTACACTAGAGAGCCTTCCCAAGTGATCAAGACCGTACAGCTGAAACCCAAGATGGACAGGAAACCAAATCGCCTCTTCAACACAGCCTTCTTTCCCAGCCTGGCGAGAGCAAGATCATCTTTCGTGTCGGTCGATCGCGTCTGTACCACGTTCAGCTCAATATCGCTGTGTTTGGTGGTGGAGTCTGCCATCGTTATCGTGGGGAAAAACAACAGGTAAAAGAAAAACAGGCGTGGCGCGGAAGATGGGAAGACACGGGAAAGATGAATAGCAGCAGAGCATATGCATAGGTGGGTCGAGGCCGCTGTTCATGTAACCGAGATAGGAAGCCATGTACTTGATCCCTACAACTATAGCCCAAGCGCTAATGGGCTCGCACCACCTCGTACTTCCGCACCGCCTGCTGGAAGAGTGTCGCTGGCCCGCGCCCGCGCCGCAATCATGCATACGGCAAGGGAGCCGCCACCGTGCCGTGATGCACGGATCCTGATGTGTAGCAGGTTATACAGGGGTGGCAGGCGCTAATTTCTTCTTTTGATAGTGCATCTATCGCAAGCCAATACTCAATTTCGATGCAATCAATACATTATTAGAACGGCACAATTGTGTTGCGGTGTACCAAAGCAGTGACTCGCCAGCGAAAAATTGTAGCACTCCCGGTGCCTTTTTTGTGAATCCATCCTACGACGGATGCGACGAAGACGAAGTACTAGTGACAAGCTCTGTCTGTACATCCCAACTTTTCGACACTTGAATATTCCTGCTTTTCCCACTGTGGCCTGACCGTGATACATCCATGAGTTGGTATCCCTTGCTGTCATCCTTCGAGGCGTATTCCCCTCGCCGACGCGAGTCGTCCAAGCCCATGAGCCCTGATTCAAAGCCTTCCATGAACAGTTTTGTGTACGGAAGACATGTAGTCACGATCGCAAGGCACTGAACTATTTGGTTGCATATCGCGGAGCGCCAGTAGCCGAGAGTGAGATCGTCTTTCAGAGCGACATCTTTGCTTTCTTGGTTGAAGAAGGCAATTTGAACTGCTACTGCAACAAGAACCCTGCACCCGATGAGTCAGTGTTGAGAGTCGCACATGAGGAGACGAACTTACAACAACCGGCATGCGAATATACTCATAACCGACACCTTTCGTTGGCGGGTTACACGGAGCTGCGCTGTAATGCCGAGTTCTAGCGTGACAATCGCCACTTCAGTTGCAATGTTGAGGCTAGCAACAATATTCCACCAAATCAACTGCTCATATATAAGCGTCAGGACAGGAATGGTTTGCCTGAGAACTCACACGATCATTGCATTTATCAAGCCTTCGATCCCACGGATGTGGCACGCGACATTCAAAAGCCGCCACCCATACTGAGCAGAAAGTCCATAGAGACACAAGTGTCATGACGCTCCAGTTTATCTTACGATGCAGCTCCGACGGCGTCAAGTGGTGTACGAATGCTATAACGGCAAGCTTCGAGAAGCCTAGGGATATTATGAATAGAATCGTTGCGGCGTACTCGCTCTGGAAGGGCAGGTATCAATGTGATTGAACTTGACTCCGAGGAGAGAGTGACTTACCTTGAGGTTTGAAGCAACAGTGTGGTCACTCAGAGTCAACATCGGTTTTCCGAATCCGAATTCAGCTTGCACGGTCACTGCGATTGACTGCGCGATACAGAATACCTGTCGAATATTAGCACGAGCCGAACTCGCGAGGCATTGAGCTTACCAAGGAAAGAAGGACAAGCCATGACTCTATCGTCAAAGTTCTGAAAACGTAGAATTTGATACCCGCATGAGTGACGAACGCGAGTATTGAGGTGACCAATGTGAACCAAGTCAAAATCTGCACAATGGGTGTACGATTTGAATCGGACAAAATGACCTGATCGTATTCAACCATCGTCGTGGTGAGGTGCTAAAAGATGTAGGATGGGAATGCTCGACAGCCGTTGTGAGGATGAACATGTGTGTAAGGCATATTGACGGATGGCCAAGATCGGTGTAGCCTGTTCATGCAACTTGCTGGGCGCTGTGACGGATACCAACCCGCCAGGATGAGGCATCCCTTGAGTATTAGAAAACGAGGTTGCACCTCTTACAGTCGTATGGGAAGAACTCCAGCTCGGAGATAACTATGCATCTGTCCCGACAAGCACGATGTGAGCGTGGCGGCTAAAGAGGCGTTTATCCCGTCTTTGAACCGCTAGCGTTCCGCATGCTCCGTTGAGGTCTCAACGCAAGTCGCTTGATCTGCATGAGAAAATTTGATAGGGTGCGTTGTCCGTCTTTGGCTGGTCAGCACTAGAATCGCTGAAATACCGTGACGTTTCTCGCAGACGAAGTGAGGCCATCGTCCCAGGAGGCCCCACCGACTTTGAGGAGAGATTGCTGCCTTTGGTTGTTCGGGCCGCATCCTGATGGTGTGATGCTGGCAAGACACTGATCACCAGAATTTGGCTCACAATCTACCTAGGTATGGCTTACTCCGTGTTTGCAGCTTGTGTTTCGATGGTAGACTAGTGTGGCCCTGTTTAGCCTGCAGTTCGTCTAGCGGTCTCGCCTGTGGAGAGGGCTCAAGGGGTTACGGATTCTCCCTGGCCGAAGCATGGGGGGTCGTATACGTGAAGGGAGAACGATTGGATTGGCCATGTGTTGCAGTGTTGTGAAGGCTAACGCTAGCGCAACCATGTTGTCGGTAATAATGTGTGCCGTCCTTGGAAGAAGGAACCGCAAGCGCGCTGGTGAGGATTCGCTTAAATTGAAACTAAGCTCGATTCGCCTGCCTTTCCGCCTTTCCACCACCTCTGCATGCACCCAAGTAAAGATCATCATTCTCATGAAGAATCAGCCTTGAAACAGCGTCCGCACAGCTTTTCATTCCGTATAGAAACCGCCGTCGAGATCTCACTTTTCATACACGGCGGACCGCCCTGCGCATTGATTAGGCTCGTGCTCCAATTCCCCCTCTGGACCTATGAAAATTACTGTCCAGCGACCAAGCAGCATGCATTGCATACCGTGATACCGCTAATATGAAATGAAGTGTATATGATATCATTGGGGGCTGTGATTCTCGACACATTCCCATATTCCGTGGGTTTTTGAAACTCCTACTCTCGGTAAGTCACAAAAGTTAGATTTAGATACACTATCCTGGATATATCTAGAGAATTTTAAGAATTTAGAACAGCTATTCTATACAGAGCTGTAGTCGTCAAACTTATCCTTTACCTGGCTTTCACAACTTACCGAGAGTCCTAGTCGTGATCTCACAGATGTGACACTTGCCCTCACAGCAACAGCCTGTATGGACAGACCATGGATGCATGGAATGAACATGTACGGGAGATCTCGATCATATCCGCAATGTTAAGGATTTTTGGAACACGCCACATCAAATCTTCAAATTTAATTACGCGCCGTCCTTATTCGCAGCACCCCTGGCGGTGTCGCGACCAATTCCCAAGATACCGGATACACAGCCAAATTGCAAGGTTAGTGATGAGACGGGAGTATGAATGGCCATCTCAGCTCGGGCTTCTCAGATGGCCGAGAGTGTTCATAATCAGGCTCAATCACGCGACTTCTCCTCCATCGATCAACCAGTCAAGCACGAGGATGAATCCAAGCTTGCAGATAGCAACTACCGAACCAACTATGTTATCAGATCCTTGTTCACAACCTTTCTT
Organism: Ophiobolus disseminans; assembly: GCA_010093685.1. NCBI lineage: Eukaryota > Fungi > Ascomycota > Dothideomycetes > Pleosporales > Phaeosphaeriaceae > Ophiobolus > Ophiobolus disseminans. The sequence goes on along the minus strand of MU006244.1, from coordinate 58,129 downwards.
TTGCCATGTCGAAGATTTTATCTTGCCATTGCCGGCTTCTCTGGTGTACTAGAGATGCCATACTTCAGTAACAGAAGAATTGGGAGGGTACGAAACACTCATGTGCCGTCAGCGTAAGCCGTGCATATCGCGGAACCCAAGTTTCCTAATGCTGAGCCTTTTCGCGGCACGTTCAATGGTGCCAATCCTTTTCCTGATCCTGTTGAACTAGGGGGCCCTTACTACCACTCAACGTCAAAGATTCGCACACACGTTATTCCGCTACGCGAGAGCAGTCGATCAAAATACAAAAGTTTCATGTTTACTCTTATCTTCCAAAAAAAACGATAGGTACCAATACAGCCTATGTCTGAGGGACTACGCAAATGCGTCGTCTAGCCCTCAACTAATGCTCGGAACATCGATGCCATTCATGCGGCTTTCGAGTAGCACAGTACCCCCCAGCCAGAGCTGAAGTCCAATCCACTTCCGTAGAACATATGTAAATAACATAGCTAGACGCACTACCGTCTTTGCCCATTTCCAGGACATCGCACTCTTGGTAGTAAAATTCATTTCGGGGAGACGAGAGCCAACACTACATTGTCGACGATGTATCTTTTCTCTGGTCCATCACAAAACTCTTTCGGGAGACACTGTATCATTGCCATCACACCCGCGGTGAAGTCAAGTTTGGGGAGAAGAAACAGTACCAGTGCACTCATAGAACTTGCCCAGGAGGTTTTTTTGAGCGAAAGACATCTAAAGATAGTAGAATGAAGAAGAACAGCAAGCAAGCGAGAAACGAAGGGCTTATATACTCCACATCCTGGACTCCAAACGAAAAACATGTAGCCACAAAACCATGTTTTCGAAGACTTCGACATAATTCTTGACATGTGTAGCATACTATGCGCATTTTCTTTGTCGACTTTTCGAGAGTTCCTGAACCCATTTACTCATGGTTTAGATATCGCAACAGAGACGGAAACTCTCCATACGAGAATCGCATTTGTTTCTCAAGTACGTTCAAGTGAGGTGGTAACGAAGGAGCTGGTTCTGGAAACGTGGTGGGTATATATACACGCGCATACCCTAGAACACATGGAGCGTCTCATTTCGGATTTCGGTCGTTCATGAACTAAAATATTTCCTGGCGACTGGCATGTGTGGAAGCGTTTCACCGACTCTTCCAGGTGTGAATTTTGGAAGACACACGAGCTCAGAGACATCGTAGAATTTACATCAGTTGCTTTCGAGTGACTTAAGCATAGAGACGCGAAGCAACGAAAACAAGAGACGAGGGTCAACATAAACTTTAAGCCGCGCAGCTTGGCTATCTCAAATCTCATGAACTCAAACACGTGATTTTGCAGCTTGCAAAACAAGAACGATAAGTATTCACTTCACTAGATACCACTTCACCTCTTCTCACACCACCTCGTCCAACGGACATCCGCATTCCTCAATCACCTCAACAAAAAAGGCCGTTACAAACGTCCACCCATAATGATAAAATGGAATTACAAAAACACGCAGTACGCGTGAAGCCAAAGCTTCAGAAAGAAACGCCGGGGCGCATGGACCGCTGCTGGCCCAGCTGAGGACAATGTGTGCGCATGGTATCGAGAGGCAGCCTCCAGGGCGTTGCAGTGATGATACATCCTCCTTCCCTCCCTTCCTTCCGTGTGGTACGCCGGTTTGATATGAACAAAGTGGGTAAGTGACATCGTGTAATTAGCATCGGTGCGGTAGTGTAGTGTGTCGTAGGCGTCGTGGATCGCCGCATGGGCGCGAATTATGTGGTAGTAATGGTAGTGGTGACGTCGTAGGGGTGTGGTGGTATTTATGAGGGAGCCATATCTATCATACTTCCATTCTCAAATTCCTCGAGGCGCTTTAACTTGGCTTCGAGTTCGCTGAAGATGTCGCCCATGTGGCAAGCATTCTGGAGCAGTGGAGCGGAACCGAATGGTCGAATCAGGTGGCGGAGAGCGAGGGTGTTTGCACAAGACTGGATTAACGTTAGCAACTGATTCTATCGAACAGCATTGAAATGACGTACCTCAATTCTGCTGATCTGATGCTCCACAAAGTTCAGCAGGAAACGGTCTGTAATCTCGCCACCGCGACTCTTCATTCTCTCCAATAAAGCCGTTTCAGGCGGCTTGAGCTCCACACAGCCCGGGTTCTCCAGTGAACTGCAGAGCATCTCGAGGCGCAAACTGATATTCCAGAGATCCCATACGTCTTCAGTGTCGATAGTGAGCTCGCTGTTGGCCATCTTCTGGCCCACCTGCGCTTCGTTTTGTGGCGCGGGCTTCTGCTCGCCCATCTGGCGCTGCACAGCGAGACGACTGGCAAGGGAATGCGGATACATGAGGTAGATATACTCAGGATTCTCGAGACCCTTCAGCCGGCGTTCACCAAGATCCTTGACCTCGAAACCTTGGCTGCTGAGCGACCGCAGTTCCTGGCGTATGAGCTGGCTATTCACATCTTCGCTAAAGGCTTCTTCAGACCCCTGCGAGTTGCTGCGGTCGCCTTCGATGTGCGTCTCGAGCAGCCGTTGGATCTCAGCGATGAAGTCGGATGACACAGTGATCTGGCCTCCATCGGCAACAGACGAAATACGTGAGGCTCGATTGACCATGGGACCAAAGTAGTCCATACGCTTGGTGACGGGGTCGACTTCACACACTGGCTTGCCCCAGTGAATACCCATGCGGACTGAGAGACCTCGGAAGATGACATTACCATCAGGGTCGACAACCTCTTGCCCATTCACGCTTGTGAGAATCTCTTGCGGCCAGGGCACCTCGAGCAACAGGCTTTGTATCGTAAAGCACCACAGTAACGCCGATGTGACAGTGCGGAACGCGACCATGAAAGCGTCACCTTCAGTCTTGACTTCGTAGCCGCCAATGATACGCAGTTGCCTGCGCATGAGCTCGTTGTGCATCTTGATGGCAGATCTCATGGCAATAGGGTACGTCTCCCAAAGCAAAGTCGAGTTCTTGATATCCGTGAACACCAAACTGACTTCACCCGTCGGCGCATCGACTTCATTGTCAAGACGCGCAAGCTTCGAGTCGCCGACGAGGTTCCTCTTCTTGCCAGGACGGCGGGGAGCAAAGTCGTCCGCTGCACCAGAAGGTCCCAGCGACATGCTTGCTGTGCGCGTTCTAGCACGCTGCTTGCTCTTGAGATCGCTGACACCGAGCAACATGACCATAATCTTGTTTGTGGCACCAAAAGCAATGGCGAGGTCACGAAGCTTTTGCGCTGCCGCCATGAGATCGCCACGTTCGGAGCGCGCGACGTCGACGGCAAAGTCTGGGGTCAGATACTCCCATAGCTCGCGAGAAGCAATCAAGATCATCTCGTCAGTATCACCAAGGGTGACATTCATGAGGTGCGGGGAGGCTATGACCGAAGGCGACATTTGTACGTAGCCAAACGCCCTCGACACCTCCAGGACGTCATTAAGCTTGCCTTGCCGCGAAACAAAGCCACCCGCTTCTCGTATTCTAGCTCTTTCGCCTGCTTCCGCGGGGTCGTGCTTTCGTGTAAGAATCTTGTGACCTCCCTCAGATCGAATAAGGAGTGCTTGCGCGTCACCAACGTTCGAAATGTAGAGCTCCATCTCTTTTAGATACAACACTGTAGCCACGCTTCCAGATGTTAGATCGTCATCGCCCAGGTCAGGGACTGATCCTCGCTGCCCTTGCGGTGCTGAGAAAGCGTTCTTGTCCAGGGTTTGAGTTGCCACAGTAGCCAACTCCTTGTTGAGGCCTAAGTAAGTTCGTCGCAGTGCATCTGATGGAGACTCATTCGGTCGCAGACGCTCCAACTCATCAGCGAATCGGTTCTTGAAATGGTCATACAAGTACTTGGCAATCTTCGATCCGCCACCAGCCAGAGGCTGCGCGTCGAACAAGCCCAATACCTGCTCATCATCGTGACTACGGAAGCGGGGGACGACCATGTCCATGGTCGAGATGTGCTCGTTTCGTCCCAAGCTGTCAGCCATGCCGTACAACATACTGCCAACGGCCGATCCTGCTGTGCGTACTCTTCGGTCTTCTGATTGCTCTGGCACAGAGGGCACCATCATGGTGACATCCATCAGGCCAAGTACTCTGAGGTTAATGAGTGAGCTGAAATCGGTCAGGTCGCGGCCTTCACGCATGTTAACTCCGCTGCCACTGTAAGATCCGCTGGGCTTGATTTCGAGACGTTTATTGCCCGACAGGTTGAGGTAACGAAGTTTGTGATTCCAATTCCAGTTCCAATCGTATGGCCAGTTGGATACATTGTACTTGAGAGCGTTGCTCGCAACGTCAAGCACGGCGAGCTGCGCGACTTTACCTAGTTCGGCGGGAAGGACCTGGAATTTGTTGTTGTTGATGTGCAGCACTTTGAGAGAGCCCACCTCTTCCAGGTCTTCTGATGGTAGGGATGTCAGGTCATTGCCCGATAGATACAGTTCAGACAGATGTTGCCATCGTCTAATGGTCCGCGGGGGTACGTCATAGATAAGGTTGTACGCCAAATTTACGATTCGTAATTCGGGCAATAAGCAAAGTTCGTCGAACACGTTGTCCTCAAGCCGATTATCCGCCAAGAACAAGTGCCGCAATGAGCCTGCAAATGTGGTAACGAGTCTACTCGAAAGGCTCGAGTCTTTGCGAGACATTGGCGTCAAAGTTCCCTCTGTTGGCGCGCGAGAGGCCACCGACGGTTTCCGGGCTGTACTCACAGTACTGTAAGATGCCATGGATCCCTTTCGCTGCGAAGAAGCAGGTGATGTTACTGAAAGCCCGCTCGAGGCCTGGCTAGGGCGTCGATTCTGGAAGTCCTCCAACTTTCCAAGCTCCTCATAACTTGGACTCGATCCCAGCCCTGGTGTAGGCATAGGAGTTGCACCGTCCATATTGGATATTTCGCCGTTGTTGGTTGCTGGTGGTGGAGCTGCGCCCGGCCTAGGGAATGAATTGAGTACATTGGAAGACACATTGAGCGTCTCCAGTCGCCGCGCATACCATAACTCAGACGGAAGATGACCAAGATTGTTCTCGCGCACGTCCAGGTATCGAAGTTCCATCAGCCGCCCAATCTCGGAAGGCAAGACATCGAGAGAATTACGTGCAACACTCAGATGTTCCAGTCTAAACAGCAAGCCAATATTGTTGGAAAGTGAGGTGAAATGGTTCTTGTCCAGGATGAGTTTGGTCAAGCCCGTCAGTTTCGAAAACAGATCGTCCGGTAGTTGAGCTAGCTTCGCAGACGCCAGATTCAGAGCAGACAATGATGGTACTGCTTGGCTTAGGCCAAACCGAGTGACTGGGTTATGGTTCATGTGCAGAACCCGAATCTTCGGAAAGTGACCTTCAAAGGATGAGATGTTGTTGTGCCCAATCATCAGGTACTCCAAGCGCGGCAGTTGCGCCATCACATCCATGCTGTCTAGCGCGTTGAATCGGACATCAATCTCCCGAAGGTTGACGAGATTGCTCAGTGTCGGAGGAAAGCTGCCAGTCAGTTTGTTGTTGGTTGCCCAGAGCCTCTCGAGGCAGGTCAACTGGCCAATCTTGGGTAGCTTGGTGATGGAGTTGAAGCTGATGTCGAGATCCACTAATGTTCGAACCTCGCACAGGAAGTCGGGAAATTCATTCAGTGCATTCGAGCTTAGGTTTAAACTTCGGAGCGCGCGGTATTGACCGAAGTAGGGCGGTAAACGTGTCAAGCCATTGTTTGATAGCCGGAGGCCTTGCAAGCTCTGCAGCTTATGTAATTCAGCCCTATCGAGTGACGAGAGACGATTGTTTGATATGTCAAGCATGGTCAAGCGACTGGCCAAGCTAAGACTAGGAGGCAATCGTCTAGCGTCGTTGCTGGTGTACTTGATCTCCCTGAGGTTGGTGCATGCTTGTATGAAATCTTTTGGTACGTCTAGCGAGAGGTTGCGAGAAAGGTTTAAAAAGATAATCTCAGTCGCTTTCTGATACAGGGTGATGGGGATCGTGATAAGATTGCGGCCTTGTAGGTCGATGTGGCTGAACTTCTGCATCTTGCCGAACCCAGGATCTCGCTCAAGACTCGAGTAGCCACTCATCTTGGCAGGTAAGAAGGTGAATCTACAGAGGTAGCTGTTGTCTTCCCGTCCAACGTCCTCGAGGCGGTCAAGATCCGTGTAGCCAGCTTGCTCGAGCAGCCGCTTCTGGATCAGGAGCGGGCGCTCGTTGCTTTCAAGCTGTCGTGAGGTATCGTGCTTTCGCATGACGATATGGTAGTTATCCAGCTCGTCTTGGAGCACAGTCTTCTTCCCCAAAATCTGTATGATCTCTTGCACCGTTGTGTTGAGTGTAGCAGACAGGGTCGCAAAGGTGGAGTCCACCCGGAAGATTCGCAAGCAGTACGTCTTCGTATCGTTTTGCTCCTTTAGGATCTCCCCATTCTCATCAAATTCGCCAAACAGCTCGCCGTCTTCACCTCTCATGCGTTTCACGGCCCAGGAATCAGGTGCGTCCCACGCGGCGGTATCATCGTCCGGCTGCGCGGGATTTATCTCGTCATCGCCAGGGAAGATAGGCGCGGTCTGCAGTTCGCCAACAGGGGGTGTCATGGGTGGGTGCTGGGGGTTCACGATTCCCTCCATCTTGGTCAGATCGCGGTCCAAGAAGAAGACGGCATCGTTGCCATTGGTGCCGGCGATTTCCTCGTTGGGGTCTTTGCCGGCTGGCGGCTCGCTTGTTAGTGTGCGCTTCTCCTTCCTGAAAGTAGGCAGGCGAGGGTGGTGGCCTCTTCTAGGCTGGCTGCTTTGTACCTTCTCTGCCATGACACTGTTGGTGTTCCCCCTCGCCATCTGGGGCTGGGGCGAGGGTTCTGCGCGCGCGAACTTTTGCGAAGCGACGGATGGGTTCAAGGACGTGGTCGAAGCATTGAGTGCCGCAGGAAGGGCTTTGAGGTTCTCTGGCGCCACCGATCTGTCTTTCTTGTCCTTGTCCTTACCTCGGAGTCGATTGAAGATGCTCGGCTTGGTGGTGCTGGGGGATCGTTGGGCGTGCGCAGTATCCCGTGTCATGTCCGAGAAGGCGCTGGGCGTGGGGCTCGATGGTCGGCCTACCAGGTTGGTCCTCGAGTTGAGGGCGGAGCTGAGGGCCGACGGATACTGCGAGCCCTGGCGGACGCTTTGGGATGATTCCTCGCGGCTGGTGGTGGGGCGCAGAGAGTATGGCTGGCTGATGTCGGCGCGCGACTCGGGCGGCTTGCTGTCCTCCTTGCTGCTGCGATGACGGTGACCGTGGCCAGGCAGCCTCACATGCAGCTTGTGGTGCGAGCGAGTCACCGACTTGGCCGAGTGCTGTTCAGACGAACGGCGCCCGTTCTCCGCTGGAGCGGTCGCGTCCTAGCGGGTTAGGGTTAGCAGGATGCGGAAAGAGCGACGAGCAGGCTCCGGCTTCGGGGTCACTCACCTTTGGGTCCTGGAACTCCCAGGGCGTGACTTCCGACGACGGCTGCGGGGTGCGTGGGCGCGAGCTCGTCGGGGAGGCGGGCCTCGAGCTATAGCTGCCGGGCGTGTTGTTGAACGAGTTGCCGCGGTTCCTCTTGCGCGTCGACTGCGCATCTGCGGCGTAGGGCGTGTCCAGGCTGGTGGCGGAATTCTGGCGGCCGTCGGCGGGGAAGTCCTCGCCGAAGAAGTTGGGCAGCCTCTTGTGGAAGCCCCTGGTGATGCTGCCGGACTTTGAGCCCGAGCTGCTGACGGTGGTGGCACTCGCGACCGAGGGCCGGCGGTCGTCCTTGAGGGGGAAGCCCATGCTGTCCTCGCGGCTGCCTGTGCGGCCGAAGCCGGGCGACAGCTGCGAAACGTCCTCGCTGGAGTCGTAGAAGCTGCTCCAGGCGCTGTTGGCCATGGGGGTGCCGTTACTGCTCGACGACCATGGCGCAATGTGCGAGTTGGCGCTCGTGGCCGTGGGCGGGTTCCGCGATATCGAGGGCACTCGTCCGCCAGACGTCTCCAGCACGGCCAGCTGCTTGCGGTGGTCGCTGAAGCTCGACTGTGGGCCGTCCCAGTTAGAGGGCTTGCGCGGGCGGTCTTTGGGGGGAGGTGCTGGGGGAACGGTGCCGGGCGAGATTTCTGACTCCTTTTCGACGCTGCATCACTTCGTTAGCACGTCTTCACGGCTTCGTGGCTTCGTCCTGTCTCGGCGGGTGAGACGCGGCGAGACAGGGCTGGCGCGCCGTCGTCGCCCACGTTCTAGCGCAACCCAGACAGGCGCGAGAGACAGCGCCCGATGCTGTCCAGCGCCTTTGCAGCGGGGCGCGGGCACGTCGAAGCGCTGCGACGTCGCCAAAGCACCCGCCCTCCAGCCGCAGCCCGTCCCATACGCGACGAAAGCACCCCTCATGTACGTACAGGTTGTGGTCCTTGCCCGTCTTGACGGTCACGGGCGTGCCACGCAGCGAGCCCTGCCGCCCGTATGGCCGAATGGTGTCGCCAGAGCGCGAGCTCCAGCTGCTCTCAATGGATCCATGGCGGGCCGCCGTCTCGTTCCTCGTCATGGTCACAGACGCAGTCACAAACTAGGCGGGATGCCGTGGGCGCGCGAGGTCGACGGCTGCTTGCGCAGAAAGGCCTAGGACGGCTGCTTCATCGAGGCGGGCTTCCTGTGCTCCAAGGCGGCGGCGGCGGCGGCGGCAGCATGCACCAGCGCGGAGTCGGTGGGCGGGCAGGCGAGCGGGCGGGCAGGCGGCGGTGCGCAATCACGGCAGCAGACAGAGACAGGCCGACACACGACAGACAGCGTGGGCGGCGATTGCAGTGAAGGTCGTCGAGACAGAGTCGGGATGGATGTGGATGTGGATGTGCACTTCACCGGGACACGGGCTCCACTCAGACGGAGAGCATCCGCCTAGGAGCGCCACTTGCATCTCGGGCCTCTACCGTCGAACCAGCCCACATGTGCAGCGCTCACAGATCTGATCCACCCCAGCAACATCGACAGGCCTAGAACAGCGCACGCAACAAAACAAGTCCCACCACCTGTCTCTGCCTCGCCCGCCCAAACCCACCGGAAGCAGCATCTTGACTATCCTCAGCCCGTCCAGGGGCTTCGTCGCGACGCAGTGGTTTAGAGTTGCAACACTTTTCCCCGCTCGCTCGCTCGCAAAGCCACAGTTCGGGACCAGAGCATCACCACGCGTCCATGCATCCCGCCCGCCTGCAAATGACGACAGAGCCCAAACCATTGAATTCTTTGTACTGCCGTGCTGGTGCTATTCACACCACGGACTCAGTCCCGTGTGTGATCTATTTGAAGCCGTTTGTCCCCCGCGAGCGCGTGCTGCATATTCTCCGACGTCTAGGGTGTCTGTCTGCGCTGATTCCCGTTCCTATCGCCGGCTGTCATCATTCCCGAACGACACGGCATATAATCTCATTTTACGCACGCTGCTCGCAATAAGCAATTGTGCGGGAACCTTTTGCGAGATCACGTTTATTGATTCTTGCCAAGGCCATCAAGAGAGCGCAGATCGTGTGATGGATGTGGCGATCCAATGCTAGCGTAGGGCTAGCCAATAAGCTTAAACACACGTGCGCGGAACCAATCATCCTCTCGGTGGGTCGACGAAGTCAACAGTCTCCCTCTTGAGGCAAGCAGTGGCAAGTCTGCAAAGATCAATATTAAGCAGATATGATATCTTACTTGGGCCTTTACACGAGCTTGAATGGACTCGCAGTCGCTTTATAAGAGAGCTCCATAGTTACATAGTGTAGCGTGAGAAAGAGCTGGCCTGCTCGACCTACCTAGAGTTCATTACGCAACATAAAGTACATGCTAAACAGAACTCCTGGGTACCATCAGGCGGGAATCAGTTGACCCAAACTCCATTAATCTGCTCACAATAATCATACACGGTGCCTTCCCAATAACTTCAGATCTCCTCTTCCTCAGCCCTGTGTTCCACGGACCCGAAGCGTCGGGTACTCAATAGATTGGCTTATGCTCACGCTCATGTTGCTGTTCTTCATTCATCCATCCCTCATCTCTGACCGCCCTGTCCTAACAGGCGAAGGATGTCCGTCAGATTTTGGCCCTGGGCGTTCGGCTGCTGTTGTGGGTTCGCAGGCGGTGCTGGGTTTTGTCCATACTGCTGATATGGATAGGGATACTGACTTTGCGGTTGCACCTGAGGCTGAGGTGGCGGCGGTGGAGCTGCTGCTACTTGAGGCTGCTGTTGCTGCATCGTCTGAACGACCTGCAGCCACTGGGCCCATGCTGCCCAGTTTGCCTGGTTTTGCTGCTGGCCTTGCACAGGCGCCGGAGCTGTAGGCTGAGCGTACGGTATTGGTGCTACATAGGGCGCCGGAGCGGCGTACGGCGGTGCTACCACAGGAGGCGGCGGTGGCGCGTATGCTGCTGCTGGTTGCGGTGAGTTGGAGTATGGCTGGGGCCAACCTGTGCTGCTGTTGTTCGCGTACGAGTTGACGTTCGACGCGACCGGCGGAGCGGGCGAAGGGTGTTGCTGAGGTTGGGATTGCTGACGCTGCTGCTGGTTCTGCTGGTTCTGCTGCTGTTGCTCGCGTTCCTTCTCCTTCTTCTCGCGTAGACGTTGCTTGCGGTTCTTATTCTTGCTCTTGGCGGGCGGCGAGTGCTGGGGCTGAGAAGACTGTTGAGACTGTCCGCGATCCTGGTGACGGGCGGGCGATGCAGACGTTGCGGAACGATGGTCTTGCTGCGGTCCGTTCCTCTGGCGGCTGTCCTGCTGTCGGTCGTGTTGATCTTGGGGTCTGCCGCGGTCAAGCTGCGGTTTGAGTGTAGGACACTCGCGCTTCTGATGTCCAACCTGACCACAGGCGTAACAAGTACGATCGTTACGTCCGCCTTGCGCACCGCCTCGGTTGCCCTGATCGCCACGGCCGCTGTGACCGCCTCTGTCTCCTCGACCGCCGCCAAAGTCGCCACGTCCACCCCCGTATCCACCCCGGTCGTTCTGGCCGCCACCAAAGTCGCCTCGTCCGCCAAAGCCACCTCTTCCGCGAAAGCCTCGGCCACGATCGCCCCATGGGCCTCTGCCTCGCATGTTGCCGCGGCGCACATGGCTGCGATCTTCCAGAGGCGCACCGTGTCCGACAATCTGCTCGAAGTGGTCTGGCCGTGCAAGGGGTTTGTACATGCCGAGGTCCTCGTCTTCGTCGTCGCTGTACTTGAGACCGCCGCCCTGATACTCCATGGGCTGGTAGAAGGCTGGCACGTCGACGTGTCCCTTGGGCCCGGTCGGAATTGGCTTTTCGGGCTTTGGCTCTTCGGCGTTGTCCTCTTGCCTCGCTCTCTTCTTAGACTTCTGGTCGCGCTTGTGTTCGGCCTCCTTCTCGTCGTCGGAGAACTCGACATCGTTGGCCTCCTCATCGTGAAGGTTGGACGCGTCGGTATGCTTCTGCGCGCGGAGCGGCTCGGTAAAGACAAAGGTGGCGTGGTCGTCGACGTAGTAGATGGGGGTGTCCTTGGCGATGCCTAGAGTTGTAATTTCAGCAGGATCGTTGAAGCCCAGCGAGTATCTGGGGTCTTCGACACGCCCGATCTGCTCGGATATCTTGCCGATGACAGTGCGGTTCTGCAGGCAGAGGGCGGAGCCAGACTCGAGCACCTGCAGGTCGCCTGACACCCTGGCCTTGATGAGCACCAGGTTCTCCACGACCGACTCGACCTTGCCGAGCTCGGTGATCTTGGTGTCTGAGGCCACGGTGATGTCGGGCTTCTCGTACTGCTCCTCGACCTCGTTCAGCGTCTTGACCTTGGCCTTGGTGGCGCCCGGCTCGTCTGCGACCTCTGCCATGAGCAGGCGTATCTGCTCGGCAGGGTCCAGCAGCTCGCCGTCATCTGAACCTTCGTCGTCTGAACTGCGATCAGAGCTGGAGTTTGACGAATCCGAGTCGGAAGCTTCCGAGTCGAGCTGCCACTCGGCGTGCGTGTTGTCCTTGTTCGCCTCGGCGGCCTGCAGGAACTCTGCCTTGCCATCCTGCTCGGCCAGCCCGTTGGTGATGGCCAGCGCAAGCTCATCGGCGCTGTCATCCTCGCCCTGGGCGTCGGTCACAATCTCACCGTCGTCGGCCTCGGGCGCATTTTGTTCTTCTTCTTTCTCTTTCGCATACGTCAGGGACACGGCGGGCGGAGCTTGCACGTCATGGGCTGCAAGCGGCTCGTAGAGGTCTTCAAACTGGGCATCAGACAGCTCACCATCCTCAGAAGCATCGCCAGGCGCGTCATCGCCAGTGTTTGCGCCGTTCTGCGCCGTGGGCCGCGTGACCGGGGCCTCGACCATTGCGCCGCCGAGTCCAGGGAGGTGGAAGCTCGCTGGCGCCGTAGCAGCCGCAGCAAACAGCGCCGCGCTCCCTCCATCCACGGCAGGCTGCGCGGCCGGCTTGACGGGTGTTGAGTCGTAGAAATCGTCGTCCATATCATCGACAGGCGAGCCTGGCGCGTCGGGCCCTTCGCTGAAGACGGGCGCATCGGCATCCAGCCGCGCCCTTTTGGCGGGCGGTTCCAGCGAGTCTGACATGACTGTCTCCTCTGCAGCGGCTGTAGCACGCGTGTTGTAACAACTGCGGTATTGCACTCTGTTCTGTTCTGCTTTGCTTGCTTTGCTTAATGCGCGGTGATGATCAGATCTGGAAGCAGGAGCGCTCGAGGAACGTCGCCTTTTTTGATGCAGCTAGCGCCTGACGCCCTTTCTTGGCGGAAGGCGCGTGCCTCAGCCCTGTGGAACCGCGAGCGCGCCGGCATCACGCTGACTGTGACGATATGCTGTGAGAGCCATGGCTCCAACAAACACTGCGAGCAGGTGAGTGCACGTAAACCGAGCAAGCTCTCTTACTGCTGCCCGTGAGAACTAATTGTACATTGCAGGAGGTCTGCCACCCGCATGGAGAAGCCTCCAGACCGCTCCCATGCTGCTTTTGCCGTGTTCGCGCTTGCCAACCTCGTGGCGGCCATCTTTGCCCCCATCCAGGACTGTGACGAGGTATTCAACTACTGGGAGCCTACTCACTACCTCAATCACGGATATGGACTGCAGACCTGGGAGTACTCCCCCGAGTATGCTATCCGGAGCTGGACATACACCGGCATACACTCCCTGCTGATATGGGTGGGGACCTTCTTTCTCCCCTTCTCAAGACCAAAGGTGGTGGAGTTCTACTTCTTGAGGATTTGCCTAGCACTCACATGTGCACTGTGTGAATCAAAACTCTTCTCAGTCATCTCAAGGACGATCAACCCAAGGGTCGCCATCTTCTTTGCCATGGCTCTTGTCTTCAGCCCAGGCATGTACCATGCCGCTCCCGCCTACCTGCCGTCCACCTTCGCCATGTACACTACCATGCTTGGTTTCTCAGCATTCATGGACTGGACCAAGGGTATGAAGACGGCGCAGGGCATTATGTGGTTTGGCCTTGGAACCACACTCGGCTGGCCCTTTGCCGGCGCTTTAGTGCTCCCCTTCATTGCTGAAGAGATCCTCCTAGCCTCGGTGACCGGTGAAATCTTTGACGGCTTCAGGCGCTTAGCCCGGGGCACTGCTGGCTCACTCATTGCGCTCGCCTTACAAACAGGGATCGATTCGTTCTTCTACAAGAAATTCACTTGTGTTCCTCTGAACATCGTTATTTACAACGTCTTCAGCGGTGGCAGCAGAGGGCCAGATATCTATGGCGTAGAACCATGGCATTTTTACATCCGCAACCTTGCACTCAACTTCAACGTCTGGTTCTTCCTGGCCTTGGCCGCGTTTCCTTTGCTCCTCGTTCAGCATGTCGTTCTTCAGAGGGTCGTCTCCAAGCAAACACTCCTTCGAAGCATCGTCTTTGTCAGTCCATTTTACTTGTGGCTCACCATCTTTACGACACAGCCGCACAAGGAGGAGCGCTTTATGTACCCAGCTTACCCGGCCCTTGCGCTCAATGCAGCCATCTCGCTACATATTATCTTAGCAAACTTCGGTTCAACGGACCCCAAGCACCTCGTCAGCAAGATTCCGGCATCGATCAAGCTCGCTCTTGTTAGCGTACCCCTCCTCCTGTCTTTTGACATTGGCATGCTCCGTACTATTGGTACCTTTACTGCTTACTCGGCTCCTTTGAGCATTTACAATCCTTTGCACAATAGTGGAGTTGCCCAGCCTGGCGACACCGTGTGTCTGGGCAAGGAATGGTACCGTTTCCCTTCTTCGTTTTTACTCCCTCACGGAGTGCACGCCAAATTCATTAAGAGCGAGTTTTCTGGATTACTGCCTGGTGAGTTTAGCGAGGCCAACGTCGGCTTCGGGCTATTTCCTGGCACGTGGCTGGTTCCGCCAGGTATGAACGATGAGAATCTCGAAGATGTTGGCAAGTACACCGACATCGACCATTGTACTTTTCTTGTGGACTCTCATCTACCTTCAGCTTTGCCAACAGCTTTGGAGCCAGACTACATCTCCGACTCGTCACGCTGGGAGCAACTGAAGTGCGTGTCATTCCTTGACGCCTCACAAACACGTCTAATTGGCCGTCTACTTTACATTCCTGATCTTCCGTTTGTTCCAGAGCGATATCGACGCAATTGGGGCGACTACTGTCTTCTGCAACGCAAATCAAGTGGGAAAGGCGTCCATGCATGAAGTGTCTATAGCTTGCCGAATCGAGCATTGTTCGGTAGAAGTCACGCGAGAGCTGTGCCAGGGACCTTAGACGCGCATGACTGCTGCAGTAGGATTATTGTCAGTCCGGATAACTTAAACTAGCCATATATTTGCCCGCACCTTCGAAAATCTTGAAGATATCTAGGCAGAGGTCTTAGCACTCGATACTGGGGGTGAGGTCCACGAACAGGGACGAAACACCATGGGCAAAGCGGGCGAACCAAGGCGAACACTACGACTACCGCATACCTTTGCCTCTTGACATGACTGGTATCGGTGGAATTGGCTTATCGCTTGATGCGCTTGAAGATTCTTGGCTGCTTTAGAGGGGTTTCGACTAACCGAGTGGGGTAGTGTTATCCCTGCCCCAGCGAGATAGAGAGGATTGACGACACCGAGCAGGTCAACCCCACACTTCATCCTAGACTGTTGGATCCTGGGAAGGCCGTTATTGTGACACCGGGATGCTAGACTATCGTGCCTGCAGGGCAGGGCAGGGCAAACATTGTCATAAGGATTATCGCCTAAATCCACGCCTTCTTATTGCCCCGTACCCTTGTGCTTTCGTATCCTCTCATTTGAATTGACTACTATGTGCGGTCCCTTCTATCTTCAATCTTGAATCAAATTCCCTTGTCACCGGGCCACTATGTCACTTCGTGCTCCTCGCCTTGCAGAGCAAGTCAAACAGCTCCATGAGACCATTCGTAAACACCGCGAAGAACTTGACCATGTGGTTCGATATCACTGTCACAAAGCACATGTACATCTAAGCAAGGCTCAAATGAAGCTGGACGGCACGCTTCGACACACCGATATCCATCCTAGGGCAGCACTCTACGCCGGTCTGTTCTTCATCACAACCATATGGCTAGCCATGACGGTCACACGCCGTCTTCGCGCCCGCGCACGCAGCGCCAACACACGACCAAACACGCCTAACCTCGAGAAGCGTTCGCCGTTCAAAGCACCCGACCGTCCACCAGGAGGTAAATACTCATATTTGTCCCTCTGGCACCCTTCACACACTCACGTTACACAGTATGGCCGCCTCAGCAATTCACCAGCCCATCGCCACCGCCTTACCCAGCCTGGTCCCTCGAGCACACCAAGCCCCTGCCGTACCGTCCGTTTCGGCATGGCCCAAAATACAATATCACAATGGGTCTGCGAACGATGCATTGGGACGAATGGATCGAGCTAGACAACCAGTACATGCACTACCACGACCTCAAAGCTACACGCATAGCCGAGCGCGGGCAGAAATGCTGTCGCACCGCACCCGAAGCGTTCGATGCTGCTGTCGAGCTGCTCGACGAATTATGTTCTTACTTGCCCGCGCGGTACCCCGACCTCTACCGGAAAACCGGGGTAGGTATGGATAACGTCGTAACTGGCGAGAGCTTCAATATTGAAGAAAGACCGTTGAAAGAAGACCCAATGGCAATGGCGGGACGCATGATGCAGGATGATCTTGCAATCATGATGGAGCGCCCTGACGGACAGTACTACCTGCTCGCTGGCGCTATTCTACTAGCCGGGTTCTGGAGGTTGGAGGATAAGTTCGGTATGCCCTTGAGCGAGATCCATACGAGTGGTGATGTGCCTGGTTTCAAGGAGAAGCTGGAAAAGGGCATGCTGAATTTTTTCAGGAGGATTCAGCCGCAGAGTCCGGTGTTGAGAAATAACTATTTCATCCAAGTGGACGACAAGTTGGCGTGGAGTGAAAGTATTGGGAGTGAAGATGCGGAGGGCATTGGGTGGTTTACTGCGGTAAGTACTCGTTAGATCGCTCGTGATGTCCTGTGATGTCTGACTTCTGTGTAGGAAAAGAACAAGGCGATTAAAAACCACTGGTTCAGGAGCGAAAGGCAGAGTCTAAGACGGTATGTTGTTTTTGAGTTGTGCTTGCTATGCTGTTTCGCGTTGTGGCTGCAGTGAGCGTCAGCGATGATCTGCTGCATCCATCTCTTCACGCTTCCACCCTTGAAACCCGATATAGCGTCATGCCTCATATCATGTCATACCACCGTGCTGATGAGAGTCCTAGTCTACCTCGTTCTGGCGGTGTAGTTTTCACCATCCGTACCTACTTCCACCCCGTCACCGACATCTGCAAAGAGCCATACGTGCCTGGTCGATTGGCCAGTGCGGTGAGAAGTTGGGGCGACGACGTGAGCAAGTACAAGGGGAAGGAGAGGTATGGAGATGTCTTGTTGGAGTATCTGGATAAGATGCATGAAGAGCAGGTCAAGAACGGACTGGACCTGAGTCGAGAGGAAGAAGCGCACGCGTACCCATACTGAAGGTGGATCAGTATAGAATCAATCGTCTCTTAAAATTCAACATGTTGACACTCCGGCCCTTCCCGAATCTGAGCTGAATTGCAAACGAGCAGAGTGGGACTGTGATCATGGAACGACGTGTATATGTCGGAAAGTTGCAGCCGTCTATGCTCTGGGTGTATATACACAGACCACTCTTTGCGCTGCTACTGTCGATCTTCTTCTTCCGTCTGATGCTCTTCTATTGGAAGGGGGCGTCACGATGTGCAGAAAGATTGGGCTTCTGCTCATCATGTATTGCCTTGACCGTCTCAAAGATGAGAGATCACGTACGTTCACTGAGTGCCTCGGTTTCTTGCGTTTAGCATGTCTTGTCTACCGACGACTCCCTTCGAGGTCGGCCGAACGCTTTGGCCCTCCTAGCCTCGAATCGATGTCGTGCAGAGTGCATCACCAGGAAACTTAATCGTGCTTAGCGTGGCGATCTTGGGTTTCAGAGGGCAACAACAACGGAGAGTGCGTCATGAACCCAGGGTGATGAAGCGGAAGTTGTGGCCGGTATGGCCACAGAACGGCTGCCGTGTTTCATGCTGCCCGAACATGCACGACGCCGGTAGCACTTTGCTGCAATTGTAAGGCGCCGGCATTGCCGTTTGGAAAATCAGTGTGGGTGTGCTTGTGTAGCGTGGGCGAAATGAGGCGGCCAATTGTTGCTTTTGGCCGCGTCTGGGAGTGTGACTGCTGTGAAGTGTGCAACAAATTGCAACATTGAAGTGGCATTGAGGGTGTGCCGGGATCAACCCTCGAGGCCTCGTGGCTGTGGCCAGTGGGCGCCCTTCGGAACATTGGTCCCAGATCCGATGCAGCGCGAAAGTCAATCGCAGTCGGCGAACTCTGCGATGCAGCTAGGACTTGGTGTTGGCGCGTCGAAAATGGGGCAGTCGTTGCGGCGGGTGCGTGACGGCCGACAACTTGAAGGGGCTCGGAGAAGGGCATATGGCCGTGTGCAAACACGGCTGGATGTGTAAACATGCAGGCAGCAGGCATGCGAACAGGGCGGGCGATGCACTTGTTGCCAATTATCCAGCCAGTGCAGGCAGGGCATTGCGGAGACGGCCGGGCAAAGGATAGTGCATGTCGTTTCGGGCGTCGAGGCCATTAGGCGCGCTGACTGGCGAGCTTCCAGGTCGCTGCTGGGCATGGTAGTCTAACAGGGCTGGGGACGTCGACTTCACCCGTCGTCGCCATCCAAGATCCTCCTCCTGCTGCTCTCCATATTGACGTGACTGCACAGTGCACGTCGTCGCAGGCCATGCTCCGCCGACGCATTCTCTGACACTGTTTCTGCCGTTGGCGTCGTATTGCTGGGGGCCCAGTGCGGATGATGGGGTAGGATGTCCCTACCGGCACTGCAGCAGAATGCGACAAGCTACCCAGGCTCCCCTGCCGATGGCCTCCGCAATGGTCACGGCGACTTCGCGTCGGGCGCGCAGAGCGCAGACATCACCAAACGGCGTGCGGTCGACGACCAGCGCCGCCTACGACGAGTAAAGGACTCACGCGAGCAGCTGAAGAGCAGGACGCGGGCACAGGGCAGCAGCGGCACCATCGACACGCTGACGAGCAGCTCGACGGGCGCGGGCCGGTCCTACACGGTCGCCAACGTGCACAACGGCGTCATCTACCTGAGGTATGCCCACTCTACTGCACCACCCCACTCAACTGCGTCTGGTGTTACGCGGGACGGCGAGGAAGGCACAACCAGACTTCGAGGAAGGCGCGACCGACTCCACCCCCCCAGTGGAAGGCGCGACCGCAGCCACCAACAGTCACGCCCCATGTTGGAGACTGTGAAACACGCAGGTCAACTTGGCTACAGCACTCACTGACTCCATGACTGCACAGGCCCACCGTCCGCGCCGGCAACCAGCGCGGGCGTCCCCAGCCAGACCCCTTCGTCTTCCCTCCTCAGACGCCGCCCGACAGCGCCACGCTCGACTCGCACCTCCTCCGCCCAGCCAGCAATGAATGGGAGCAGAGTCTGTACGGCTCCAGGACCCCGCGCTCCGAACCCACCCCGCCGCCGCCGCTGCCCATTCTGCGCCCAGACGATGCCGACCGTCCCCTCGCTCACGCCCGCTCGCACTCCTTCTCCACCGCCGACGACCACACGGTGACGTCGCTCGGCAACGAGCCCGGCACCTTCAAGGTCGTCATCGAGCGCACGCCCTTTGGACGGCCCAAGACGGCCGACACCTCGTCCTTCCCCCTCCTGCAGGTGCCCATCCCCACGTACAAGCTGGGCACCCCGCGCTTCAGCACCCGCGGCACCGCCGACCTGCGCAGCTCCGTCTACACGCGCGCCTCAGCCGCCGAGGACGGCGCCCACTCTCTCCTGTCCCGACCCCATTCAGACGCCTACTCGCCCATACCGCACCGTTACCGCGCCACCATGGAGCGCCCGCCTATGCCCACCTCCGCGCCTTCCTCGGCACGCGTCTCGCACATGCCCATCGGACCTAGGCTGTACGACGCCCTCACCGCCAATCCAGACGACCACGCCGTTGTGCGCTTCTCGCCCACCGGTGAGATACTGGCAGCCACCCCGTCTCGCCTGGTTGCTCACATCACCTCTCCCAGCTTCCTCGACTACGAGCTGCTCTCCGACTTCTTCCTCACCTTCCGCGCATTCCTCAGCACGAGAGACCTGGTGGCGTACCTCATCTCGAGACTGCGCTGGGCCGTAGATCGCCAAGACGACTTTGGCCGCATAGTGCGTGTGAGGACGTTTGTAGCACTGCGTCATTGGATCTTGAACTACTTTGTCGATGATTTCGTGCCCGACTTCCACCTGCGCACATTTTTCTGCGACCTCGTCAACAGCCTCTACCGCGATCTCCGGAATCGAGAAGATGGGGGCGGGGGAGATGTGAAGATTGTTGGGGAGCTGAAGAAGTGCTGGAGACGGACCTGCGCAATGTACTGGGAGACTGAGGACGGCATTGGCCAGAATTCGGTAGACGAGGAACTGCTTCCGGGTGGGCAAGCCGATTCGCAAACCTCGGGGGAAGAATACATCACTATCGCGCGTACGCCCACCACACCCAAACGACCCAATCCCCGCGATACCAAAGAGACGGTGGGGTCCAATCCAAGCGACCAATTCGCCAGCCGCCACATGGAGTGGGCCCAACGAGCTCGCCATACGCCCCAGAACTCGATGAGCTCGCCTTACGTTCCATCCCAAGAGTACGAGACCGCACCCGTACCGCTATCACCTGCTAGCGAACAAAGCATGCACGTCTTGTCATGCAGCATTCCCATGCGTGGCATGAACAAGACAGAACAAGGCATTGAGCTACCTCTGTACCCTCACCCGGTCCCCGCAGGTACCGCACGACTAGCAGCCAGCCCACAGCAGGCAACATCCGCAAAGAAGATGAATCGCCCAGTCCAGTCCCACGCTCACAAACGGAGCGGAAGCTTCTCTGATGCACTCAGAGACAGTCGAGCGCCACTTTCACTGCCCAAGCATACCTCTGCAGAAACAGCCGCATCTGTGGTGTCAAACATGCCAGGTAGCCTTGTGCGCGGCGGCCTGTTTCAGCCTGGATCGCCCTTTATCGAATTGAAGAGCTTGCGACACGCACGCTCTCATGTGCAGCTGGAAGTTGACGACGCGATTGCCGAAGACGTGGAAAAGCCAGTGCCCCCCTCCAGTCCCGGCATGAAGAAGATCTTTGGCAGTGTGCGGCGGGCACTAAGTACTCGACAAGCCCCTGGGCCGCCTCCATATCTCAGTAGCCACGCCCATCATCGACAGCCACGTTCCGCTCATTCTTCGAGCTCCGGCCCAATCTCCACAGCCTCGGGTGGAGTGCAGAAACGACGAATTACTCGGGGACGGCCACAAGTACGCATCGATCTTCTGGCTTCTCAGGTTGCCGAGAGCTTCAAGGAAGCGGTGCGCGAACAGCTGGAAAATGAAGGCCAACAGCGGCACAGTGCCAATCCTCCCGACTTGGGGGGCTTCGAGTTTGAGTTCGACAAACGAAATACTCCAGTTTCAGATGACCGTAAAGAATCAGTGCGACGGTATGACCCTCGGGTGCAGAGTAATATTACCAGCGGCAGCAAATCAATCCTCATCATCGATGATACAGGTGCTCCTCCGCTTCCCACAATGTCTGGCGCTCTGCCTGGACAGACTCAAGACAGTGTTCCCGACAACGCGCCTGCAGAGGTCCTTCAACGTAGCATCTCCATCGACGAACATACGAATCATGGCAGCATACATGCATTCCGCCATTCGGAGCTTTACAACGACCCGGAAACTCTGACAACAAGGAGCGAACACCGCCAATCAAGAACAAATGCGCAGCGTCCTGCAGCAAGACGGAGAAGGTCCATGTCAGAGGGACGAGAGCCAGAGCAAATGCACTCTTTCAGACGACGCGGATCCACCAAGACTTCCATGGCCCGCACGGGATCACTAAGGCGGCATGCTTCATACAACAGTGTACTGAGTCGGCGCCGAGGTCCTGACAGTGTCTCTACATTCCAGACCATGTCGTCCAACAACGATCCCTTCTTCCTTGACCAACCTGCTGGTGGTTCAGCTGCACCTACACGCCAACTTCGTCGACGACCAGGTGGTGATCTCCGTGCCGTAGACAACGTTCACGATCTCGAGTACATCCAACGTCCTCACTCTACTGGATCGGTGTCAAATCGCACACACTCAGTCACCAATTCTGTCATCTTGCGCTCTGACCGTTACATCGATCCCTCACCGGAGCCTATTCAGCGTGCTGGAAAGGCTGAGCTGGAGCCTCAATTAGAGCGTGAAGCACCCCCAAAGAAATCAATTTCATTGGTCGACACGCACTCATCGCAGCCAAATCTCAGACCGTCTTTTGAGGCCGAGGTAGCGAAACTCGCAGCTCTTCCGGATGATACAGACGATGAGGGTGGGGTAGAATCTGCTTTGATGAAGCTGGAGGGACGATACGAGAAGCGATCTTCAAGTGATAGCTCTCGACGGACCACTGCTGAAATGGATGAATACAGGCCAATCGGTGCCCCAGGAGAGTATGCGAGCTCAGACAACAATCCGTCTGAATACAACACACATGACAACACTGATGATGTCTTGCATCGACCGCTTGCTCCGCCGGCACAGAACGAACACGACATGTATCGATTGTCAGCAGAGAACTTCAACCGTCGCATGCCTGCTGTGAGTTCCGAAGGTGGATCAGAAGACTCATATTCTTCGATACCACTTCTCGACCGTGGTCTTAGTGATATGATAAACACTGGCCATACAGGGACCCTCGAAACGATGCGTTCCTCTGCGAAACCCTCGCCGCTGCAGCTGGCTACCAACTCAAGTCATCAGACCACCCACACCTCTCATCCAACCATGTCATCAAACTCGTCGCTCGAGTATGTTGTTGAGACTGATAGCATGAAGAGGATATCAGCCGGTGCCACTCGACCCAGATCGTCTGTGCTGCGCGAGTCTTTCCTCCTTGATGAAGACGAAGATCTGAGTGACATGGACACAATAGGTGGGAAATCGGACAGTACTAGCCACGGCGTGAGGTCGTTTTTCGACGATGAACCAGCGACAGTCGAGCGGGATTCTAAAGAGCTGCCAACGCATCCAATGCGTCATCCCCCAACACCGCCCATGACCGCGCACCGCCTCAACGACGCCCTGCCAAACCCTACGGTCTTCGAACGTGGCCTACCAACCCCAGGCCTCACCCCTACTGCGCCCCATCCCCACAACCAAACCTTTGAATCGCCAATGCACACCTTAAACTCGTCGACCGAATCACACAACCAGCCGGAGAGGTCAACAACACCAGCCACGCATATGCCATTCGTCCTAGCATACGACTCAGAGATCTTGGCTCAACAATTTACTGTGGTTGAGAAGGATGCATTAGACGAGATTGACTGGAAAGAACTAATCGAGCTGCGGTGGAAGCAATCATCTCCACAGATTCGTGATTGGGTACACTATCTCCGGACTGAGGAGGCGCGAGGCGTGGACGTTGTCATTGCTCGCTTCAATCTGGTTGTCAAGTGGGTCGTGTCCGAATGTGTACTCACAGAAGACACCCATGAGCGTGCCCGATGCATCGTCAAGTACATCCACATCGCGGCACATGCTCGCCGACTTCGAAATTATGCGACTATGTACCAAATTTCCATTGCACTCATATCAAATGACGTATCGAAGCTTCGGAGAACCTGGGCTCTAATTCCTGCGGCAGAGCTACAAGTTCTGAAAGAGCTAGAAGCTATTGTACAGCCCCTCAAGAATTTCCACAACCTACGACTTGAGATGGAAACGGCAACAGTGGATGACGGGTGCATCCCTTTCATCGGTATATATACGCGCGATCTGATCTACAACGCCCAAAAGCCTGCCTTCATTGACTCGCCTCCGGTCGACGGCGAACGGCTGGTCAACTTCGAACGACACCACACCGCCGCCACGATAGTCAAGAATCTCCTTCGCCTTCTTGAGGCCAGTTCAAAGTACACTTTCAAGGTGGAACCACATATTATCAGCAAATGCCTCTGGTTGGCAGCGTTGACTGATGACGAGATTTCTAAACGCAGCCGCCTCTGTGAATGATGAGATACCCCGAAATAACCGCATTTCACGGTGTTGGCGTTTACAGCGAGCATCACTACCCTTCTTGACAACATTTGCACTCTCCTATCTCGTTGTTAATACCCACTGCGAGCGTATATAGCGCCTACATGAGTCACGATCACCATCTCTCCTACATGTTGTTTGTATACACTGGCATATACTATCTTTTGGAAGTAAGACTTAATAGCTCACGCTTGGGGGATGTTTGGTTTCGCTGTCCCAATTAGCGATGTTGCTGGAATGGTGAATAAGAAGGATAAAGTAGCAACAAGTTTAATGTACCACCATTGCCACGTGCAAATCGTACCCCTGGAAACTTATCGCAAAGTGACTGAGATCTGATCACGAGCCAATGTCAGCTTACGCGCAGATGACGATTCCACCTCGCATCATCACTCCCTCCTGATCTGACCGGTAGGTATGCGTGATTTGTATGGTAGGGCTGAGGACTAGCGCTACACGCGGAACGAAGATGCCGAGTACGATCAGCATGACCCCAGCCTCATAATTGCAAATATTGCTGCCCCCACACCACCCTTGCGCCTCCCCAGACCGCGTTTTAGGCTTCCCACTCTTCACCATGGCTGTGTCAAAAGCGCCTCGTGGGTCTGTCGTTTATGAAACACAGATCTTGATGCCGATGTTTGCTGCAATCTGTTGCACCGTCGCACATGCTCGTTCGCTGTTGGCGCCATAAATACTGCGCTTTGCGAAAAGTTCAAGCTTCGACAAGCTTCACGGACCGACTGAAGTCGCTGGCTACAACAAGCCCCTAAAGCAGTAGTATGGCTTCACAACTCCACAGATCGAAGAGCGATCCACCACCACCAATAACGGTAGAGGACACGACAGCTGGCGAGCCCCCAGTGCCTAGCCCGAGTCCAACGATGAATGGTGCGTTGACGAGAATCGGGAGTTCCGGCGTGCTTCAAGCAAGTGCTAACTTGGACAGCACCGCCTCGCTCATTCAGCGCGTACCAACGACCCACCTTTGATCGCACGACTTCTCAAACCTCGATACATGACGACCGTACGCGCGCGGGCACGTTTGGCTTCCATCATCGACGCAAGCATAGCCCAAATATAGAGTGGAAGGAGCACTGGAGCAATAATACCTGGGCACAAGGTCGTGTGCTATTGATTGACTATGTCGCCAAGGAGCATACTGGCAAGGGCAGGAGGAAGATTGTCGCCCAGGAGTTCTGCGACATCGACAGTCTGCGGCGCTTCTACCGAAAGGAGGACCTCTCTGCGCAAGCAGCCTTGAGAGTCATCCACGTGCAGAATGCCCCCTGGGCAACACGCTATTTTCTGCGCAAGTTTAATATCGACGCAAGCGACGACTTGGTGGGGACCTCATTCGGGAAGTGGGCTACATACGAGAAGCCGCAGCAGCGAGGTGGGAAGCCAGTACTCAATGGAAAAACATTCCGAACACAGCGAGACCCGTGGAGGGGCATTAGTCGAGCGTCGTTCGGATGCGACTATTTAAAGCACTACCCTAAAGGTTCCATCAATCTTAAAGGGACCGGTCCACTTTTCGAGCTCAACCACTACGATGAGGCCGACCAGCCAGGCTACGGATTCGATGTGTATATCCAGCGACTCTCGGTTTATGTACAGCTCTCGGATGGCCCTGGCCAAGCGGTGGACCCGGATATCCCCAACCCTTACAACGAGGAGGCATACGAGGAATATCAGCGCCTGAAGAAGTCCTACGGTAACGTCGATGCCAACGAACAC
Organism: Ophiobolus disseminans; assembly: GCA_010093685.1. Taxonomy (NCBI): domain Eukaryota; kingdom Fungi; phylum Ascomycota; class Dothideomycetes; order Pleosporales; family Phaeosphaeriaceae; genus Ophiobolus; species Ophiobolus disseminans. Next base: position 32,764 of record MU006244.1, on the reverse strand, counting down.
AAGGAGAGGTATATACCGAAACTCAGGACGCTCGATAACAGCAACACGATTATTATCTTTGAGAAGTCGCAGTCTAACTCGGTCAAGGATACGCTGATCGGAGCGCGCCAAGAGGTAGAATCTCGATGGCGGCGCCTGACATTCTACTTGCCGCGCAACGAGATGGAGAACGACGATACTCTTGCGACCGAGTGTATGGACTTTATACTCAAGGACATCTTCAACGCTCTGGCGTCCAATTGGAGTCGGTTTGTAGGCGCGTGCGAGACGCACGTAGGTATTCTCGAGGACAAGAGTGAGTAGTTCCCTACCTTGCAAACCCCAGGCAGTCAGCAACACTCCTCGCCTATACTCATGTCAAAAGCCTATCTCAAACTCTACTAATTGTCTGCCTTTAGTATACGACAACCCTGCCGACGAGTCTCGAGCCCCTGAACTCTGGAAAAATAGTGCCCAGTGGCTCAAGGTCGAGCGCCTGCTATATATTCATTCAGACATGATAAAGGAAATGCGCTCTCATCTGCACGAACTAGCTTCAGGCGACCCAAAAGACGATGAGCCATGGCTGGGTTCCGTGCCTGACGAGCTGGAGAAGCTTACGGGGCAGTGGGATCGCGACATCATCGCGCCTACGAGTGGCTTGTCGGATCTGATGTACAAATCAGTTGGTATTCGCGATGCACGACACGAACTCCAGCTCGGTTTATCCATGTGGCGCCTCTCCTGGATAACCTTCATTTTTTTACCGCTGACCTTTAGCGTGGGCCTTTTCGGCATGAACGTCGACACCTTCGAGAACAATCCATCGCTCAAATGGTGGTTTGTCGTGTCCATCCCGTTGATGCTCGTTGTTGTCATTCTATGGTATTTCGTCAAGCACACCCTCTCTAAGCAGCGCCAGAATCCCTTGCGCAGAGGCGTGTATGAATCTCTCTATTACGAGCTTGCTACCGACCATTCGACACTGTGGACACGGCAGGGCCCGCGTGCTGGCGTTGTTCCTGTTGGATGGTGGAACGGGTTCAAATGGCGCTTGATTACCGAGTGGTTTGGTGGTGACAAGTTGAAACCCGCGCAACATGATCCTAGTACGGAAGAATTTGGTGCCTGGGGGCGTATCAAGCAGCGCCTGGTAAAACGATGGCTCGGAGACCTAGACGTCTTGGTAGCTACGACCAGTCCTCCGATCTCTCCGCCCCAATCCGGTCCGCTCCCACGAAACTCATTCGAAGACAAAGAACTCACAGCCGTCGGCGAACTCATAGGTATCGCCACGCCTGTGGCTATCGCTGAGCTCGATCCTACAGCTGCAAGCAAAATGCAAAAGCGTATTCCTATCGAACGATTTAGGAGCTTGAGTCCAACCAGAAGCGATGGTGGTGGGAGCCCGGGGAGGCCAGCTAGCTCCGGTGGGAACTCAGGGGTTATGGTGGAAGAGAAAGGCCCGAGCGAAGACGAGAGGAGTGGGGATGAGGGGAGAACGGTTGAAGAGCGGGAGAGAGAGCGGAAGCGGACGCACAGGTTAGATGTGCCGTTTCAGAGTGGGTAAATCGGGTGAATGGCTCTCGATAAGTCGGATAAGTCGGAAAAAGGCTCAGCCTGACGACTAAATCTACATAGGTAAGAGTTGATCTACATTCTAAAAATGTTCTAGAGGTATACAGGATAGTGTATCTTTGTTTCCGGCTTTCGCGACTTACCGAGCGAATGAGTGATGACAACGGCATGGAACATGTTGGGTGGGCCTGCAAAAATCTTGCCAAGTTCCATCAATCTAGCATGAATCACTTCTTGCTCGATACTTTCAAAGGCGTAATGCCAGACACAAAGCTAAATCGTGAGAAGTGAGGCTCACCACAATACTCATTGGCCAGCCCAACCGTCGGCATACCGATCAGACTTCCTCAGGCTTACCTACGGCTGCAAACTGTCCAATCATGAAGCGATTGCGCCCTTGCTCACCGGAAAGTGCTCAGCTCAGCATCGCTCGTCAATGCAGTCCGTATTGTGGCGTGCGTAGTCAAGTCGATGGCACAAGGCTGACCAACAGGATGCTCCTATTCACAAGGCTGGAGATTCCGTCCAACTGACAACTCACAGGAGCATGGATGCCCCGCGTTCTGACATGAATGCCAGCGCACATCGTTTTGAGCCTCATCGCAGAGGCGTATAGGGATAGAGGATAAAATAGGTGCACAGTCGGTGTGATTGAGGGCATCTAAGTACGATCGACTGCTCGATAGACCAACAGCAAGATGTCCGTCAGCGACAACTCTACAATTGCCCCTTCAAGCGACGTCGATGGGCCTTTTCAATCTTTGGACGAGCGCTCGGAAGCTCAACAGCCGAGCAACGAAGCAGGTGTTGCGAAGAAAGTTCGCCGCGCAAGACGATCGCCTCGTTCAACAGCAGCGACGTACGGTACCGACAGCCTAGACGGCTCTAACATGTTGAAGGAAGACTACAATGATGTCCCCAACGAAGACGAGGCGGATGTCTTTACAGAGAAATCGTAAGTTTTTCAATAGCTTGGGTAACCCGTAGCCCCTGACTTACACTATTGTACAGACCTTACGCAGTCATTGAGATCGTCTTCTTGCATGTTGGGAAGAATGCTACACCATTCAGTGTACATGGCACCATACTTGCTAAGAGTGCAGTGCTGGCTGCCAAATACGATCAGTCCAGTATGGTAGGGCAGCATATCTCCATACCGGAGATCGACAACGCCACAGCACATACTCTGATACATTATCTCTATACCGACAGATTCCATGATCTGTATTCCCCTTTACAGTCCGGGCAAGCGACAGTCTCAAGTTATAAAGTCGGCACCTGTGTCTACTGCGCAGCCGTCCGATATGATCTACCTGGCCTCGTCGATCTAGCGAAGGAAAAAGTCGCGTCTCTTGGAGAGAGTGTGGGTATCTCCGATATCTTGAAGATAGCCAAAGATAACGCTTTCCCACTCCTACCGGATAATGAGACATGGTATCTGACCTATCTGGAGGATGCTGTCAGAAGTGCAATGACCAAGGACCCTGAACCGTTCAGACGGCCTGATTTCATCACACAGGTTGAGGGAAACACCAGGCTTCTACAAGTCGTGTGGAAGACCGTGATGAGTAACTTCGCCAACACACCGATCGCGAAGACAACTGAAACTGATAAGTCGTCGACTTCAACGATCGAACCGCGTGCAACTGAAAGTGCACCAAAAGACGCGAAAGAACCCAAGAAGGAAGACGCTCAAGCCATCAACGTCAATCAGTCAGATCAAATTGAAGAATCTAAACTTGACTGGACTGCTCACAATTATTCGACTGAGTCGGCGGACCCCCTGACTGCTTCTGATTTGATACGCAATGATTCGTTGAGGCTTGAAGACATCGAGCCCACACTAGACACCAACCATGAACTCGAATCCTTCACCGACGAGCTCGGATTCGAGAAGATCAAGACATACCAGAAAATGAGCAAGAAGGAATCAGGGGCGGAGTTGCTGACTTCACCCATTAGTGAAGGACTGGCAGAGCTCAAGCGCTCCGATTCGGTGATGCAGGTGGAGCAGGCTGTTACGACGCCGTCTCAGGAGGAACCAGACGAGGTGGGAAAGGTTGGTGATGTTGTCTCTGGGGCGGTTAATGACGCAAGTGAGGCGAATTCAGTACCGAAAAAGAGTAAGAAGAGCAAGAAGAAGAAGTCGTCGATTGTGTTTTGATGGAAGGTAGATACGAACACCAGGTGTTGCAATGTTTCGTGTTCCATCCTCGCTAAGACCTGCTTATCCTTAATATCCTTTCATGAAGCTAATACAATCTTAAAAGTGTTGTGAGTACAGACAGGCTTACTGTTAAATTCTAGGTAGTGAGACACGAGTTCTTACAACACCTGGTGAGACTAGTAGAGTCAGTGACATCTGCTCGAAAATACACGTAGAAAGACCCAGAATCAGGTGGGTCCTTGGTGCAGCAAACATGGCCTCTATATTTCGCGGTTTGGACACGGCAATACTCCTCGCTTATAACATCATCATGCCCCCGAATCTGCTCCAACAATCAGCTTCTGCACCGGACTATAGTTTTCGAAAGGACGCCGATAATCAATTTATTGTATGGGTCGCCGTGGATGAAGACGACGAGCGCCGTCCTGTCAAAGATTCCCGCAGCACCAGCATTCACTGGCATCGTCATTCCAATGTCGAAGGAGCACCATGGCTTAAACCCGCTAATGTGAAGTGTATAGAAGGGATTCTAGGCACAGCCTTCGCTTTCTCTGGTCGTACGCTTCAAGCTCTGCACCAGGGCGTCATGACAGGCGAAATTTTGCACCATCGATACCCTTACCGAATCTTGTACATGAAGTCTCCTGCTGCAGCGGTCGAATATCTAGGGACTCTGGACGCTCTGGAAAAGAAGGGGATCATGATGTGGCTCGTTGCACATCAAGATGTAAAACCAAGCACATGGACATTTGCTTACGACACCCTGACCCACGAGTGCGGTTCTATCTTCCCGCCACGCGAAGAGATTGTTTGGGCCGACTTCAAAGTTTACGACATACAGGCCTTTGGTCGTATCACTGGCGAGGACAAAGCTTATCGACCATTTACCTGCTTCACTGGCAAGAATGACCACCACTGTTTCCTATCGAGCGATGCCACAAGCGTCTTGAAGCGATCCCACAGCTGCGGGGCTGGGCACGTCAGGATCATGAAACTTGGCAAGCAGCTCGAGACTGTTCGCAAACGGTTTCTTTAGAACGAGGAAGACGATACGATGGTCGATGAATACTATCGTTGGATGCAACAGGAGTATGTTCCCTCGTTGGTAGATTTCGGAGAGTTGCGCGTCTTCATCGCGACTCGTGCTGGCGATGGGAAGAACAGAGAACCACACGTTGTATCTGTCATTCGCACAGTGTGGACGGACGCAAAGTATACGCCTTTGGGCCTGTCTGAGCTTTGCAAACCTGGTAAGCTTGGTGGATTCTACTGCGCTACCAATGTTCAGCCACAATTCAAATGGCCAGAGTATCTTTCTCTCAGCTACGAGAAACTAACCGACTTTGCTCTCGGCGTGTACCGCCGCCTGCAGGACTCCGGCGATAAGGGCTTCCAATCCTTGGCTGTGGGTGGACGGCTGGATATAGGGATTGCTCCCGATGGACAACAATTCTTTGTGAATGAGCTAACAAGATGGTATGGCGCGCATCAATTCGCCTTAAACACGCAATCTCAGCCGGGCGACAAGATCTGTCGTACGTATGCGAAGGCCTTCGCCGAGGTTCTGGGCAAAGAGCCGCCAGTCGTAGAGTCAGAGCAGCTTGGAGAGGACAGGAATCAATCGGCAAATGCTTCTGGGAAAGTCACCACCACTAAGCCTTGTGCTCGGGCACCAGACACGAAGAAGAGGAAGCGGCTGGACTGATACTGTAAGTACTGGATTGGGTTCAGAGAATCTCTCAGGGGCTTCTCCTACCTAGGAACTTGGTTGCGGGCTCAATGTCTTTTCAATGTAACAACTCCGCTCCGCTTATTCTTCCACCTTGTCGCATCTCTCACTTGACACTCCATGTCCCAGCCCACCAGTGTATCTTGACCTAGGGTAACTCTCCTGATTTCCTCAAGCATATGTCCCCTAACTTGAGGAAGCAACACGGCCGGCGCATGACTAGGTTCCCAGGTGATCATGCAGCTGACGTTCTGTCAAGGCAGGCATGGATTCGAACACGCGATCAAGGCAGGCCCTGGTGTGTTCTTCCGACTTGCGTAATAAAGAGAAAATATGCATGTTCCCAAGTTGATACTCTGTTTGAATAACCAAGTTTACAATCCTAAATTGGAAAATGATGTACTCTGGTGACGTCAGGGAGTTCATACGTGCGTTGAGTGCCGGGTGCTGTGTCACTATGCTTGTCATTGGCAGCTTCCGTTGAAGGGACTGAAGGGCTTCGTTGCGTATTGAACGATTTGCAAACAGAATGCCAATCGTGTGCCAGACGTCAAGGCTGATCTTGCAGCCCGGTGGAACCAGATGTATTCGCTCTGGAAGGATGTGAGAGTAGATCATGTCCCTCAGCTCGCGAGGAAGGTTGAGGAAATTAATTCTAGACATAGTTTGCTCTTTTCTGCATTGCTTAAAGAGCAGGTGTAACTGAAATGCGAGTTTCGATAAGTTTCGCTCAAGTTGTAGACTGATAGCTGCGTGCTTCATTGCTTGCAATACGTCACGCCTCGGTACAACATCCAGGGTCCACAAGCGCTACCACCTGGACAGCGTCCTCATGCCCACCCTCTCAGTAAGTCGCGGAAGCTGGAAAAATCTAAGCTTGACGACTACATCTACGTATAGAAAAGCTGTTATAAACTCTTAATATCTCTGTATACAGATAGGATAGTGTATCTTTTCCCAACTTTCGCGACTTACCGAGAGACACCTTCCAAGGTTGTCAAACATTGTCAAGCCTCCGCCGGCATCTCGCCCCATTTGTTCCGGATGAAGTGTTTATGGTTTCGAGACGCGAGACCGATGATTGGCTTCAGCCCCGCTTCACTGCAGGTCTTCGCGGACCCCAGCTGGCTCAGCTCAACCTATCTTTTCCCGCCCGAGTAGGACCGAGTTACTGAGCGTAATACTGAGACGATTTTCTTTTCACCGGCGAGATTCTCAGCTTCGAACATTCAAACACCAGGCTTCTATCTTCGTTGAAGGTTCAAAAGCGTAACAGTCCTCGTGTATACAAGCACTATCGTTACAGATTCCTAGACCAACCTGAGGGTCCCTAACAACTCAACATGGCTTCTTCGTTTGTACGACCGTACGACAAGTCACGCGACTTTACAGATGGCCTTCACGTCGTAGGGTTCTCACCACCTACAACAGTTTCTCACTAACAGCATGTATAGTTTCTTACTACCATTGACAAGGGCTTGGACTGGGAGCCGGCTCGGACCGTTGGCTCCTACTTGTGGTATAAAGCATATGTCAGCCTAGCGCCCGACACGTGCTTTGTCTTAGATGACGGGGACGGACGAGTGGTTGGATATTGCATCGGTGCAGCAGACACCACGGCCTTTGCCCAACGTTGGCGTGACGTGTTTACGCCAGTGGTGGATCCCAACTTGGTACCTAAGCCTGACGTTCGATCCGACAACCCACTCATGGAAAGAGACGATATCAAAGGGTTCAGGAACGCGGTATACAACGCGAATTGCAGCATGCTTCAGCCGTGGCCCCAGACTCTACAACAATACCCGGCGCATCTACACATCGACATCTTACCAGAGTACCAGAGAAAGGGATATGGGTCACTGATGATCAACGCGTTCTTGGAAGCGGTCGAGGGTCGTGGGGCCAAAGGAGTTCATCTTGACATGGTGCAGCACAATGTTACTGGTCGAGCATTCTATGAGAAGATCGGTTTCAAGATCTGTCCCGAAGTGCTTGATGGTGGAGCGAGTGGGCAGACTGGAGTGAATGGTATCGTGGTAACGCTGGTGAAGAGTATTGAATGAAGAGAGGACTGCAAAATCCGAGATTATATGCGTCGGTGCGAAAGGAGTCCTGTCTAAGCTCATCTTTCTTTGGATCGCTTATGTCTACAACGGAGACGGTGTGTAACGTAGCAAGCGACGCGACAACTAAACAACGATGAGATGTACAATGAGTATACGAGCCTTCCAGACTAGTCTTCAAGTTTTGTGCTATCATGCAATGATTTTAAATGCCTGTAATATCGCCACATAACCCAGTGATAAGTTAGTAAGACGTAGCATATTATACGTACGTTTGTATCAGCTATGTCTAATCTGAACCGCTGTCTACCAACAAGATGGAGTGCGTGGCTTGATGACGACTTACATGCTCTACTCCCACCTTTCCTGTGTCCAGAAGTATATAGCCTCTCTGATGGTCCGTCTGCTTGTGTGCATCATTCCTCTCGGCCTTTACATCATCTTCTCAAAATGGATCACGAGTACGAAAACAATCAACATCGCCTCCAATCAATGCTGGAACGAGAGCGAGACATATACCACATACAGTACCAGATACGCCAGCCTTGTCAAAACCGTCCAAACTATGAGCTGCCGAGCAGATCTCCGCAAACGAAAACTGGACAAGATTGGTCTCGGTTCTTGCGGCTTACCACGGATAATGAGACAAAGTATAGGTTCTATCAATATCCAACAACACCGGTTGGCCAACATGACATCGCTGAGCTGCCCGCGACAGCACTCAACTCTCCCACTTCATCAATAGCGACATCATCGCTCGAAGCTCAGCCAACCGCTGATGAAGTGGATGATAAATACATAGCTGACATCTCAAAGACCATTGCAGATATCGAACAAGTAGCGGAGCAAGAAGAAAGAAATCTGGAACATGATCGCACCACCCTTGCTCTTCACGAACAGCATTTACAAGCTATACGAGATCAGCTTTCCACCTTGCGCCAGATCCGGGAGCATGTACAAGAAGGTCGGCTATCAAGGGACAAAGGTGCCTATCAGAACAAATCCGAGAGCACGGCGCAAGCAGCGCCAAATGCTAAAGTTACATCGTTCATGAAGGATTACGGGCCGGTGCCAGATCTTGGTGCATCAAATCCAAACGAGGACAAGCAAGTAAGGCGGTGTAAGCTAGGCCGGCCGATTGGGAAAGAACTACGCAATGGCGGTGTTGACAAGTACTATGACCAGTGGCTTTGCGTAAAGCATGCAAATCAGAGTCTATTTGAGTTAAACAGGAGACGTATATGAATGAACGTGGGGACGAGCCGAGGAATCATGCTTGGAAGTGTGAATGATGAGCGATTGTGGAAGAAGTAACCAGTGTAAGGTAGTATAGCTTGACGACCATCGAAAGTAGTACGTGCATCAGCTCGAAATTGAGTCCTTGTGCATATGCTGGCACCATAGACACGACATAATGTACTGACTGATACGCATGCCTGACTATCCTCGCAGCATCGTTCGACGTTTCATCCCAGCGTCTTCTTCTCCTTCTTCTGCCTCTCCATAACGTTCAGCACATCCTCAGCCTTGTTCTTATCGCCTTTCTTCTTCTTGGAACCTCGCTTCCTCTGCTTCTTCGCATCCCTGCCACCGTCATCGGCATCTTCTGGATCCTCTTCGGTACCAAGTCCTTTCCACTGACTGAACTTGATCTTCTCGCCTTCTCTCTCCATGTCGTCTGCATCATCGAAGCGTGACGCGCCAAAGCCAAGATCCATATCTTCCATGTCTCGGTCTGAGGCTGCGAGTTCGGCAGCGCGCTTCTTGAGGCGGGCTTCTTTTGACCCAGCATCATCGGGATCAGAGGAACCCAAATTCTGCAGGAGGGTAGAGTTCTCGTCGAGATTGCGGACTTTTGCAAGAGCGGCACGTACAGTGGCGTCGGCGGAGGAGAGATCTGAGGTTTTTCCACCTGCCGCATCACGCGTGACTGATTTGAAGTAGTCTCGCTTTGCTGATGTCGTGGCCGTGGGATGTTCTGGAGCATGTTCTCGGGACTCTGGAGCAGTCACGTCTAATTCGGCCGACTCCTTCGCCAGTTGCTGTTCTGCTTGGATATCGTCCTGCTTGGCCGCGGCCTCGTCCTCAGAATCATCGTCCTCGTCATCAAGGTTTGCCAGGGGGTTGTAGCTTGAACCAACGCCCTCGAAGATGTCTTCATCCTCTGACTCTTCCTTCTTTTGCTCCGGCAGGTTGTGCATGTTGATTGGCTTCGTAGCGTCGTCCAGGTCATGCCGTATCTCAGGCGCCGGGGGCTCGTCAACCTTCTGCTTCCTGATCTTCCGCTTCTCCTTGCCGTCCGCGCCGGTGACAATGAGGACTTCGCGGCCTTTCTCGTCGATCTCAATGCGCGATGCCTCTCCCTGGGCACTAATCTTGCGAAATCCAGGCCCCAGACTGGGAAACTTCTTCTCATGCTCTGCGGCCGCAGCGGCCGCGGCTTCCTCTCGCTGTCGCTTGAGGTCCTTCAATATGTCGTTCCTGCTCCGCTTTGCACCTGCAACCGGCGGTGGTGGTGCCATGCTCCTCTCGCCCTTCTTCTCCGCCTTCTCGCGCACGATGGGTCCGACGTCCTCGTCCGCCAGCTCGTCGAAAGCATCCTCCAGGGCGGGCGACACTTCTTCCGCTTCCTCTTCTCTCTCAACCTCTGCATTTTCCGTCTCTACAGCAGTGACGTCTTCTCCGCGCCGCACCCTCTCGAGCAGCTTGCGGTCCAGCCCCTTGACCAGGTGGGTTGTGCCGTAGTCTCCGCCCGTGATGTCCTGCACGAGGCTCTCAAACGTGGCGCGGTCGATGTCGCCGGCCTTCATGGACTCCTCGAGGTTCTTGATCCGTTTCGCGATCTCGCTGTCTTCGGGGTCGACGCGATCCTTGGTGCGGTCGGTGTAGCCCGCGGCGAGCCTGGTGCCCTTGGGCGCAGAGGCGCGGGCCTTCTTCTCGGGGTTGGCTTTGGCATTGCGCTCGGCAAGCTGGCGGGCGAAGTCGGCCTGTACCGAGCCTCTCCCCACCTGGCGACTGCGCGGTCGTCAGTATACACCGCATAGCCACGCGCTCTGCTCCAGGGACGTACGGTGTCATGGGGATGCTCGAGTGCTTGCGGGCGCCCAGCACCGCCTTGGGTGTGCCGGCGGCGGGCGTCTTTGCCTTATCGCCATCTGATCGCAGCGTGTCGCTCAGCAGCAGCCGCCTGAATTGTGAGTTGTTCATGGCGCTGGCGCTGGCCGGGGCTGGGCTGAAGCACAAAGTCGAGGTATGCGAAAGTTCCACCAGGCGCAGGGCTGGCATGACTCGCGTGCAGCAGCCACCGCCGAGATTGCGGGGAGGGACCTTCTCCACCACCCGCCGCGTCGTCACTCAGGCACCGCTTCTTCAAGCATTCTATACCCAGCAGTTATCTCGGTCAAGCCTGTACATCCTCACGCTATATACAGCACAGCCTAATGCCAACGATCCATGCCAGTCCCGTGCCTCATCTTCCCATGTTTTGCCCTCCACACCTCCAACCATGCCCGAACACCGTTTGTCCAACCGCCCATTTGAGTATACTAACCGCACTTCCGCTGTGAAAACCAAGTCTCCAGGGCTCTGTACGCCCGTTTGCTCTCATCCGTTCTGCGCTAGTCCGCCCAGCCTCTCAATATAAACACTAGGCTTGCTCGCTGAGCTCTCGCTTGCTCGCTGAGCTCTCGTCTGCTCACCTGCATTCCCCATACCGCAATTTACAGCAGTCTTCGCAGCCAAAATGTTCAAGCTCCTGCTGGTATCAGCTCTTGTTGCTGTCGGTCTCTGTCAGTATAGTGTTCCGGTCCATGGCCACAATGACACGAATAGCACATCAACCTTTACTAACCCTATCTTGGATACGGGTGGAGCGGATCCGTAAGTTCACAAGCATCTATGCAGGAACACCTGAAACTGACTGCAGCAGCTGGGTCTTCCGCCATGGTGGCCACTACTACATGACCTACTCCAACAACGAGAACATCACTCTGTACAAGAGCGACGTTTTGACCGACTGGAACAACGCCGAGTCCAAGCTCATCTTCAAACCGGAAAAGGGATTCAACTACTCCACTGACATCTGGGCGCCCGAGATCCACAATCTCAACGGGAACTGGTATGTCATCTTCACGGCCGATCCTCGTGGCGACTCTCCTCCACCAGAGGTGGAGATGTGGTGCGAGTACAACTGCCCTGCTGTCCACCATCGCATGTTCGTCGTCGAGGGCGAGGGTGATGACCCCTGGGAGGCCGAGTGGAAGTACAAGGCGGAGCTCGATACGTACGACCAGTTCGCCATCGATGGTACTTACTTCCAGCACAAGGACCAGCTGTATCATATTTACAGCTGCTGGCATCGCAAGTATGACGGCTGGCCAGCCAATCTCTGCATCACCAGGATGTCTAACCCCTGGACCGTCTCCTCACCCTTTTCCGAGCGCCAAATCATCTCCGTCCCCGAGTACGCTTGGGAGAAGACGCCGTTTGGCCGTGCGAGCAACGACCGTCTCGCTTCGAACGAGGGTCCCCAGCAGCTCACCAATCCCACCACTGGCCAAACCTTTGTCATATACAGCGCCGCTCGCTCCGATAACCGCAACTACTGCCTCGCGCAGCTCGAGCTGGTTGGCGACGACCCGATGAACCCTGGCGACTGGCGCAAGCACCCGTTTCCCATCTTCTACCAGAACCCTGGCGAGAGCGCGTACGGAGTTGGTCATGCCAGCTTTACCATCTCTCCTGATCAGAGCCAGGACTGGATTGTGTACCACGGCATGCAGGATCCCACTGATGGTTGGTATGCACGCACGATCCGTGCGCAGAAGTTTGGGTGGAACGACGACGGCACTCCTAACTTCCCCAAGCCGGGCTATGGACCGTACGAGGTTCCCAGCGGACAAAAGTGAGGGTACGGAAAGGCATGGTGGTCTAGAGCATGGGCTGGATAGAACATGATTATAGCACCTTGGGGAATGAAATAATGTGACATAAAACTTGGAATCGCCTGCGTACATCATCGCGTACATGTGGCGCAATGGCTGTGACTACCGACGCTCTGCAACACTCGCACATGAACAGCAGGATGTGAAGTTTAGGCAGCAAGTCCACCAGGTTTTAAATGTGCACTCTCCTAACACTTTCCAGAATCGCACACACTTGCGATCCCTCACCATGCCCGCATTCTTCGGTCTTAGGGTTGGACATCATGACCTCACGAGCCTACGCGAAAGCGCGCCATCACCCATAACGCGTCAAGCTATCGCCACCCCAGTGAATGCCACCCCGGGGCCTGATGATGGCACCATGGCTGCACCCGCCCCACAGCCGATGCCAGTGGTGAGCGAGTATGGCTCTGACGTCGACATGCACTCGGTCGCCGATGTAAGCGACTACGGCTCCGACATTGGCTTCGAAGACGTCGACGAAGACACGATACTTGCCGACGCGTTGGACACGATCAGAGACGCGCGACCGGCCGAGAAAAACGCGGTGCTGCCCAGTGTTGAATTTGAGGAGGGCGAACGCGAAGACGAGGAGCAGGATGTGGACGGCTTTGTGCACATCCACCGGCCGACGCTGCTGCGTGTGGCGCGGCGAGACATTCAGAGCTCGCCACTGCGCGAGGCGCTGGAAGTCGAGTACGATGAAAGATCGCGGCGCTTGTGGAGTGGTACGTCGCCACCAAGACATCGCAGACGGCCGACTGACGACTGACAGCGTCTAGTTCCCCTCCAAGAGCCCCCGTCGCCGTCTCGCGGGCCGGCGAACCTCTCGCGCAACAAGATCGCAGCCAACGCTCCCCGGCCTGAACAGCCGCTGTCGACAGCAAAGGCGGTCGATGTGGCAGAGAACGACGCCCGGCCGCCCCTCGAGCGCTTCCGCACCAAGCCCAAGAAGCCGCTGTCAGTGACTGACCTTGTTTCGCCGGCATGGTGCGAGCTGCAGTACTTCTACACACTCAGCAAATTTGGCCGCAAACCGCGCACACAGGCGATGCGCAACGGGTCCAAGATACACCAGAAGCTGGAGGACGAGGTGCACACGACCATCCCTGTGCAGGTGGAGAGCAAGGAAGATCGGTTCGCCCTGCGCATGTGGAACGCCATCTCGGGCCTGAGGGGCCTGCGCGACACGGGCCTCACGCGCGAACTGGAAGTCTGGGGCGTCTTGGAGGGCCAAGTTGTGAACGGCGTCATTGACGAGCTGTCGTACGAATGCCCCGACCCTGCATTTGAGGAACAGATGGAGACGTCGCGCGCAGAGAGAGAGGGCGGCGTCGTGCCCCTGCCAGGCCAGCCAACCATTGCCCAGGCTTTCGCAAAGGCTTCTTCGCAGCAAGAAGACAGCACATGGTCCGGCAGCCTCGAACGAGACAAGCAGATCTATCTTGCAGATGTGAAGACACGCTCCGTTCAGTCACTACCCACCGGCGCTTCACTACGGCCAACATGGATGCAGCTGATGATTTACCGCAAGCTGCTCGAGTCCCTGTCACTCAACACCGTGGACGCAGAAACCGTCTTTGCACGCTACGATCTACAGCCACTGGAGCCGCTTACTCCCTCTTTCTTGGAAGAGCTGGGTGGCATCAGCCCTGACAGCGAATCTGCACACTATCCAAACCTCCTATCTCTCTGGGCACTCCTCATCACCGAAATGCAAGCCACGCTCCCCCCAACAAGCCTCTCGCCCATTCTCCGTGCCGAGTTTCGCTACGCGAAGACGGGAGACATTATCGGTAGTGAACTCACCGTCTACGAAACAGACGTCATCGACATGTACATCTCCGAGGAAATGGCATGGTGGAAGGGCAGCAGAGAGGCCAAGGGTGTCGAGGTGGAAGAAGCGTTCAAGTGCAGGATCTGTGACTTTGCGGAAAATTGCAGTTGGAGAAAGACAAAGGTAGAGGAAGCAACTGAGAAGAGCCGGCTGAGAAGGCTGGCGCGGGAGAAGAGCGCTGTGTGAGGACGTTGCTCCATTGCGGTATTCGTATTTCGAACATCTCTCGCACGATATATGATATAATTTAAAAACACTTCTTACTTGTTCCCAATCACGGCATCAACGCCCTCCTTGAAGTCAGGCATATCACCCGCCCGCTCATCCTTCCTGCTCCACTGAACTACACCCTGGCCATCCACAGTAAAGTTGCCCGCCGTCTGCCACCTGTTACCGCTCTCGGTTGAGCGCACTTTGATACCATCTTCCTTGTCTAGCTTCGACACGCTAGGAATGCTTCCCAAGACGTGCCAGAAGCTCGACGTGCCCAAGCCCCACGCCGCATACGTCTCTCTCTCCGCGTCAACAACAATCTGCAAATTGGGCTGCTTGTTCTTGGAAGATTCTGGGAGAGCGGCGAGCCATTGGTCTGTCGCTGCTTGATCGCTGTGAGATACTGCTACGAAATGGATGTCTGGATGCGCAGAGGCAGCCGCGCGAAGATTCAGAAAGGTCTTCTCTGCGACTGTGTTGATATTAGCGGATGTGCACATGGTTGGAATAGAGGCTACAAACAGGGACAGCCACAGTGCCTCAGGAAGCTCACGACGGTTGGCTTGCCGTCTTGCGCAGGGAAGCTAAGCTTGGGAGTCGAGGGTGCCTTGTCGCCGACAGCTGGTGTGGTCCCCAACTTGACAGCGGATGGTGACATCCAAGACCAGAACTCGCTTTGCCAGGTCATCGTGAGGAGCAGTCAAAGAAACAAAGGTACAGTCGCAGTCGCGCACAACATGTGAAGCGATTTACTCTGCCAGCGGGCTCTAGTGCATCAGTGTTTGGCATTGTTCACGATGGTCGGTTTGGCAGATGTGTCGAGGGCGTCATAGGCGGGGTGGGGTCGCTACCAGCTTCAAGCGCCCGAAACATGGCTACACTATGCGCGTCACGATACGCACCATCGTCAACAAACCAAGGCGCGTTAGTAGAGTCAAGGCAGTGTCACGATGCAGTGCAAGACAGATTGAAGTAAGAATCATTGATTCTGTGGATATCGTTCAGTGACCCATCACTGTAAGCCGGAGTATACTACATGCTCAGCATCCATTGATGCACCCATAAGGTTGAAAACCGTCAAACCATGATTAACCGCAACGCCCAAATACCCAAACCGGAGAACTCATCATCGACCCGAAAGTGTTGTCATGTCGGACCGTTCAAGAAGCGAGGTGCTTAACCGCGCTCACCACGGAGGCGGCGGGCGAGCTGGATGTCCTTGCTCTGGATGGTGACGCGCTTGGCGTGGATGGCGCAGAGGTTGGTGTCCTCGAAGAGGGAGACGAGGTAGGCCTCGACGGACTCCTGGAGAGCGCCGATGGCGGAGGACTGGAAGCGGAGATCCGACTTGAAGTCCTGGGCGATCTCACGAACAAGACGCTGGAATGGCAACTTGCGAATGAGGAGCTCAGTCGACTTCTGGTAGCGACGGATCTCACGGAGAGCGACGGTTCCGGGCTTGTAGCGGTGAGGCTTCTTGACACCTCCGGTTGATGGTGCGGACTTGCGAGCGGCCTTGGAGGCGAGCTGCTTGCGGGGGGCCTTGCCACCAGTGGACTTACCTGTGTGTTGTTAGTGATGCGCTAAGGTGATGTGTTGACGTGCAAGGCGGTGAGTGCAGGTCGGGATGCGGCGCAGTGGTGGAGTCGCGATTGCGACAACACCGAAGCGGTGCAGCGACGATGCAGGCGATGCGATGCGATGCGAAGGTGAGGTAGTACTTACGGGCAGTCTGCTTGGTACGTGCCATTCTTGATGGTGTTGATGGTTGTTGGATGAAGATGTGTTTGTGGTTGATGAGGCTGTAGTGTGGAGAAGCTGTGTGGTGGATGAGAGATGGAGAGCGGCGGGCGGGCGAGGTATTTATGAATTGGGGGGGGCGGCTGCCGCCTGGAAAATCAAACGGAGAGCGCGCTCGAAATCAGCAGGAACGTCAAAGGTGATTTTGCTAGCAGCAGCAACATGGAACTCCAAACTCGCAAGTGACGCGCGCGCCCCATTGGCTCGCTAGCGACGTCGCCGAAACGGGAAGCGGGCACGGTTGTTGATCTGGAAAGCGCGACCGTGCACGAGTGTGATCCGGCCTGGCAGCTGTGTGATCCAACGCGACAGCGCACGCGCCCGCTCGCTTCAAATACACCCGCCGCCCCAGCACAGTAACTCCATCACAGCACCACCACATCTTCAGCCTCAACACCACATTCACACCAATCCCACTCTTCTTACCAACCAACAAAACCCCCCACACACCTTCAACATGACTGGACGTGAGTACTTCCCCGCATCTCGACGCGTCTCCCACGGCGCGTCTTGCTACTCCTTCACCTTCAACATCATACTGACGCGTCTCTAGGCGGCAAAGGTGGCAAGGGCCTCGGCAAGGGTGGAGCCAAGCGCCATCGCAAGATTCTCCGCGACAACATCCAGGGTATCACCAAGCCCGCTATCCGCCGTCTCGCCCGCCGTGGTGGTGTCAAGCGTATCTCAGCCATGATCTACGAGGAGACCCGCGGTGTCCTCAAGACCTTTCTCGAGGGTGTCATCCGTGACGCCGTCACCTACACCGAGCACGCCAAGCGCAAGACCGTCACCTCGCTCGATGTTGTCTACGCCCTAAAGCGTACGTTCTCCTGCTCGTGCCTTCTCTCGATCACTGCTAACATCCTCTCAGGCCAAGGACGTACTCTGTACGGTTTCGGTGGTTAAACGCATTGCATTCACGGTTTTTATGTTACGACTTCTGCCCCGGTTTGCGGCAGGCTTTGGAGCTTGGTGGGATGGTTCGGGTTATGGCCTTGTATAGTAGGCTACGGAGTTACGGTCACATCAGTCGCATCAGGCTTGATTTCAAGGAATGATACCACCATAATTGTTCAAGTATCTGTCTTCCTTGCTGTGAATCATGACGCGTGTGGTGTTGTTCTTGACGCGGTGGTCAAAGCTGTTGTTTGCTAGCGTGTCGTTGCTGTATCAGTCCCTTAATGTTGAATGTTGCCATGTATCGGTACATCGACGTCAATATGTTCCATGTGACTCCCCCGGCTGATCCGAGTGTGACACTAGATGACTCACAGTTTCGCCACCTAGCTTCTATCGCGACGAATCGCTTTCGCTTGTAGAAGACGATCAAGTTCGCGGTTTTGCGCAGATGCATACTGGGCTAGTTTGCCAGTGTTGTCTTCAGTGCAATGTTCTATAGCTCCGTGTAGTTGCTTCTGTTTCTTAGTAGTATTTGCGATTTGATATAAGAGACAGGAGCTCGTTTTTGTTGATACTACCTTTGTATTCTTATTAAAAGTTCTTGGCTCATTTACAGTACTTTGAGGATATACAGGCTTCCTGTTAAGATCCTACGTAGCTAAGGTCTAAGTATCTGCATATGATGGTGCACCTCCAAGTACGAGCTCCTTCTCACGCTTGTTTGCATTGAATTTGCAGTGTCACTCCCAGTACCTAGGTATGTCTTGGAACCCACATCGCGCGTTGGCCTCTTTTGATAACTTATATATTCACAGTTGCCAAAGACCACTTTACGTGCCTCTGATAATCGTTTGATGTTTTGTTCCGTGAAATTACGTGGTGTGGCGTTGGTGCCATCTAACCTTGGAAGATTCGCACCACCGAGAGAACGTGTCGTGAACGTCACAACCGTATGTCGCTCGATTTCTCTAAAATCTTTGTAGGGTGTTCCTGTCTATACAAGCAGCGCTTCTACGATGTTTTGTGGGTTTTTGATATGTTGATGTTATGTTGTGAATTTTCGAAGTTGTATAGTATTTTGTCTTGATCCCGAAAATGTGACGGAAGAACCCTCGTATACTCAACATCACATAGCATCAATAAGTTGTATGTCGTTAAAATACAACACGGTGATCACACTATGATATGTTGTATGCACTATGTATGCCCAGGCCAATGCTATCGCTGCTTAAAATACAATACTGCTTTATGCATGCTCACAATACACCAGCAACCGGTCAGATGCCAACCGGGACGGAAGAGCTCAACTTTTTCGCATCGCTCACCGTCTTTGCATTACCCAGACCATTGACGTCGACCCCGAGCTTCTCTGCAACTGTGATGAACCCACTCTCACCATCCATGCCGCTGACCCACAGATCCACCCAACCCTCTGACCTCGCCTTTTCCACCTCGTCCGCGTCCCAAGCCTCCTCACCAGGTCGCTCGACGTAGATGGTCTTCAGGCCATGTTGTTTGGCCGCCTTGAGATCGTTCAAGTGAGCTGCAACCATGGCGCACCGCTGGGCATCAAATGAAATCAGCATATATCTCGCGAGCAATTTGCACACAGTAGCTCACCTCTGGCGGCACATCCATCTTCTCGACAGCACCAAGATAAACCTTTGCCGCTGGCTTGTAGGTGCCAAAATCCTCAGCGGAGAACAAATGCGAAAACGGAATGTTGCTAAACGCGCGAAGGTCCGAAAGCAAGCTTAGGTTGCCATTGGAAAGAGTGGCCGTATCTGCTCCCATTAACGAGAGAAAGCACAAGTACCCGGTTCACATACAAAACAGCTTGTTCAAGAGCGTAATACCAACGCCAGAGTCCGCCCACGGTTCCAGGCGATGCCAGACCAGACTGAGCTCTCGTAGTTGCTCATAGTCCCACAAGCCTTCAATCTGCCATGCAGCCACAAGCTCCTTTAAAGAGGTGAGATGATGCTCGTCCACAGATACCCAGGGAAGCGATGGATCATCTGCCAACTTCCGAGTAAAACGCTGGTAGCTTTCCCGCCATTGCTGAGCGAACGTGTTCCAATGCTCGTCCGAATCGTTCATGTCCGAGGCCTGTATCCTGACCCTGGATGCCAGAGACGCCGTCGCCGAATTGAGCACGGCATGTGATTGGGCGAGCAAAGCGCTCACCACACTCTTGCGCCAATTGACGCATGTACCGAAGACGTCAAAGAAGAGGACCTGCGGGGGTGGGCTGAGAGCCATTGTGACACCTGCTATGATTTTGGGAGGGGTTTTGCGCGGCGGCAGTGGAACTGGGGACGTGAGGTCATTTTGTACAGGTCGCAGAGGTTGGAGCCCGGCCATGAGGGGCGGATACGTCAGACGGGAACCGGCAATGCGCGACACAGCACCGGAAAAGCAACGAAGATGGAGACGGAGTAAGGATTGCGGTGTAATGTCATCATCGTGTTTGTTGACGACTTGTCGCGATTGCAGTTGCGATTCCAACGCTCATGCTGAAAGCGGTGGAAACAGCGCAGTCGCGACAAAGAAAGCAGGTCGCACTAGCAATTCACGCGAAAACCATGAAGCAGCAACACTAAGGTTCAGGGGTCTCTCGGTAGGTCGTGACAGCTAGAAAAAAACTAAGCTTGTCAACTACATCTACGTATGTAGAAGAAGTTCTTAAAACCGAAAAATCCCTGTAGACATACAGGATAGTGTATAGCCTGCATGCTCACATCGCGAGATCAGCTCGGGTTGGAATAGACATAGCAGCAGCAGGATAATATATCTTTGTTTTCGGCTTTCGTGCAACAGTAGGTCGCGCTCAGCGGCATTGCGTAGAACACCACAACGTTGGCAGAAACCGCGATACGTTCGAGGGAGTGATCAATTTGCTAGGTAGTACTGCGAAGACACGTAGAGGCGCAAACTGTTGCAATATCCTACGGATACGATTTTCGACAGCACAAATCAGCTGCAAATACTGTGATCGGTTGGAACTCAACTTGAACACAGTATGTACCGATATGCACCTAGTACGAATGAAGCAACGTATTTCCCCGCAACCCCTGGCAGCACTAGCGGCGGCTGCCATCCGAACTAAATACAAGATCCTCGGCATCGTCACCCTTTGCGCCGGCCCGGCGTCAACATCATCATCAGCTCTCGATTGTGACATCTGACAACTACCCAACGCGCCACCTACAACACCCCTCCAAAATCCCTCCAAAATCCGACCAGAACTTAAGTAAACTGCAAGAACAGCTAAGAGGAACGCCACTCGAGATGGTATCAGAACACATTCAAGACCAGGTGTACAAGGCGTCCATATCCGACCCGGAATCGTTCTGGAGTCGCCAGGCGGAGAATGTGTACTGGCACAAGAAGCCAACAAAGGCTTTTAACAGAAATACCAAACGATTGGAGAAGCTCAACATCACTCATGACCATTGGAACTGGTTCACCGACGGGGAGATCTCGACTACGTATAACTGCGTAGATCGACATGTCTTGCAAGGGAATGGCGATTGCGTGGCTATCCATTGGGACAGCCCAGTCACCCAACAGAAGGAGCAGTACACGTACAAACAGCTACTTGGCGAAGTGGAGACGCTCGCAGGCGTGCTGAGAGAAGAAGGTGTAAAGAAGGGCGATGTTGTGCTGATATACATGCCGATGATTCCTGCAGCTCTATTCGCTATGCTTGCCATCGCTCGATTAGGTGCCATACACGCTGTGGTATTCGGTGGTTTCTCACCGGCAGCACTGGCGCAAAGGATCGAAGCCAGCCGGCCGACTGCGATCATGACTGCTTCCTGTGGAATAGAAGGGGGGAAGAAGCCTACCGCATACAAGGCCATGATAGAAGAGGCAATCCAGAAGAGTAGTCACAAGCCAGCCAGGACGATGATTTGGCAACGAGAACAGCTCAGGTGGGACCCTGTCACCAAGGAAGACGGAGAACGTAACTGGCAGCGATTGGTTAAGAGCGCGCAAAACAGAGGGCTGAAGGCCGACGCAGTACCAGTCAAGAGTGGCGATGGCCTGTATATCATTTATACCTCCGGGACCACAGGATTGCCCAAAGGTGTCGTACGATCTGCTGGTGGGCACGCTGTCGGTCTCAACTTCTCAATGAAATACCTCTTCGGTGTGCATGGCCCTGGCGATGTGCAGTTCACCGCATCGGATATTGGATGGGTGGTTGGACATTCCTACATTGTGTACGCACCGCTGCTGATGGGTGCTACCACGGTACTATTCGAAGGAAAACCGATCGGAACTCCTGATGCGAGTACATTCTGGCGCATTGTTGACGAGTACAAAGTGACGACGATGTTCACTGCGCCTACTGCCTTACGAGCTATCCGCAGAGACGATGGCGACAACACGTTTTTCGAAGACAGAGGGAAGCAAGGCGCGCTAAAGACACTTCGTGCGCTGTTTCTAGCAGGAGAGAGGAGTGAGCCGAGCATTGTTGAGATGTACCAGAAATTGCTCACGAAGCACTGCGCTCCTGGAGCAATGGTCGTCGACAATTGGTGGTCGTCCGAGTCTGGGTCCCCCATCTCCGGCATAGCCCTCAGTGCTGCAGCCGGTCTTGACTTCTCTTCCCAAGACCGACCGAAGCCGCTTGTTGTGAAGCCAGGTTCTGCTGGCAAGGCTATGCCTGGCTTTGACGTGCGCGTTGTTGACGATGAAGGGAAGGAAATCAAGCGAGGAGTCATGGGTAACATAGTCATGGCTATTCCGCTGGCACCAAGCGCCTTCACGACGCTATGGGAGGACGAAGAACGCTTTTACAAGGGGTACTTGAAGAGATTTGACGGGAAGTGGGTTGACACTGGTGACGCAGGTATGATAGACAACGATGGTTACATTTCAATCATGTCAAGGGCGGACGACGTGATCAACGTTGCCGCACACCGATTCAGTACAGGTGCCATCGAGCAGGCCATTACGACCCATCCTTCCATCGCTGAAGTGGCGGTAATCGGGATTCCAGATGCACTCAAGGGCCATCTCCCGTTTGCGTTTATCACGCTGTCGACACATGACCATCCTAAAGGCGCGATTCCAGATGACAAATTTGCCAAGGAGGTGCAGAAGCTGGTCCGGGAGCAAATAGGTGCTATTGCGTCCCTGGGCGGCATGATCCAAGGAAAAGGGTGCGTATATGTTAAGCGTGCGTGGATATAGAGCTGACAAGCGAAGGATGATTCCAAAGACGAGGAGCGGCAAGACGCTCCGACGAGTGCTGCGAGATCTGATCGAGAATGCCACACATGACGAGTTCGACAAGGAGGTCAGCGTGCCGAGCACGATCGAGGATCAAGAAGCGGTTACTGTGGCAAGGGAGAAGGTCCGCGAGTACTTCAGGATCAAGGGCAAGGATCTACACAAGGCTACGGAGGCGCGAGCGAAATTGTAGGCTTTCTTCATGCCTAGTTACCTGGGCTAGAGCGAGGTCTTGCGGGTTGTTAATATTACCTTTTGGAATTTGGCCAAACCTGTAGTGTAGAATGTTCAGATACATTTAGTACTTGATTTCTTCGTTGGTGGTACAGAATAATACCCAGGCGGCACTGGACGCTGAATACACTGTCCTGGAAAGTTTTGGTTCCTTTCTCGATGGGGTTTGTCGGCTGTCAGACTGCACCACCAAAATGGACAGGTGACCTTGAAACGCGACCTTGCCTTCGATCACCTCAGCCCGCGACAGCTTTGCGAGTTTGCGTACGTGGTTACACGTCTCAGCCTTGGTGTTGCACGTCAGGCTGACGATCTCACCACGCTTCCTGGCAAGGCTGCCTCGTATTTGTTCAACGTCCACCGGGTGAATGCTGTGATGCGTTGAACGGTGTCAGACGCAACGGCCCGCTCCCTCGACAATCGCCAACTGCGTGAAGCTACGACGACGACGACGATGGCACCAGCGTCGTTGTCGAGGCACCCCACGGCGTCACAGGCGGTGCAGCGTCGCTGTCGGCCACCACTCGGACTCACGTGCTCGCAGACTCCTGCGGGCGGTGCAGGGTGCAGTACCGGAGGGAGGGAGCTGCTCAGCAACTCGGCTGTGGACAACGTGTGCTGAGCTCTGACGGTCCCGCCGACCTGGGACCTACCGGTATGTTGACACTTCATCCAGCAACCCCGCCCCACAATCTATTCGGCGAGGCAGGCAGCATCGTCGCCAATGGAGACAGCGAGGGCGCGCCTGATGCGGCGTCTGACATGAGCGCAGCAGGCGCCCGTCGGTCGCGGAGCCCACTCCGCAGACAGAACGGGCGTCCGTTGGCTCATGCTGCCGTCGGCTCGGGATAGCGCGACCAGCGTTGCTGCCAAGCATCTACCATCGGATGGCTGCTGTCGCGGGCCACGTTCACGTTCCCCGGAGCACCATCCTCCAGCTTCAACACCAGAGGCTGCAGGACGGAAACGACGAGCTGCAGGACGGGTACTGTGCGACACGGCGTCGTCTGGCCTTAGCAGCGAGGGAGGGGTGGGCATGTCACGTGGCTGTTAGCAGAGGTGAATGGACGCATGCCGTTTTCGAGCGTAAAGCCCTGCATGCAGTCCAGCCCTCAGTGACGGTGTACAAGCAACACTCGCACACAGCAGAGACACGTCCAGGAGCGTGGAGCACGGCGTCGCCTGTGCCTGCGGGCTGCAGCTTGCCACGGCCCCGGGAGTCGGCGTGCGAGTAGGCCCAGACAAGCCTAGGCGGATCCTGAGGTTTTGGCTTCTGGCGTGCTGCCCCAGCGAGAGGCCCACGGTGGACGCAGCCGTAAAACCCCCGGCCACCCTGGGCCAGGTCCATTTGTAGCTCATCTATCGCACGTTTCTTTTGACCTCCCCTTTCCATCACCGCCGCTATCGTGCCCATCCGCGCCGCAGCCTTGCCATCCCACGTCGCCCGCGTCGATGCGACCGAGTCCTGATAGACGTTGTCGATAGGTGATAGCCTCCTCCTTCACGTGGGGACGAGTAGCGCACCGGCCTGCCTGCCCATCTGCACCCTGCACCCGACGCCCGACACCCCAAACGTCAACACCGCCATCCACCGGCACCCACTCGCTCGCCACGCCCTCGTCGCCCTCGTCGCCGCCGCCGCCGTGCGACCCTGTGCTCCGCCCTCGTCAGCTGCCGACGAGTCTGCACCACGCACACGCTGCGTCTGGCGCGCCCCAGGAGCTTAACTGCCCCCGTCCCGCGGTCCGGACCGTTGCCAGCACACCTCCACCCGACCGCCGCAGACAGTAGCAGGCCGACACCATGGCGGGGAAGATGACTCTGTACAAGCTGGTGGTGCTGGGCGACGGCGGCGTTGGCAAGACGGCCCTGACCATCCAGGTATGCAGCCCCCAAACACCTAAACACCCGCCGAGACAGGGCTAACCGCGGACAGCTGTGCTTGAACCACTTCGTCGAGACGTACGACCCCACCATCGAGGACTCGTACCGCAAGCAGGTGCAGATCGACAGCCAGTCGTGCATGCTCGAGGTGCTCGACACGGCCGGCCAAGAGGAGTACATCGCACTGCGGGACCAGTGGATACGCGACGGCGAGGGCTTCGTGCTCGTCTACAGCATCTCGTCGCGCTCCTCGTTCGCCCGCATACAGCGCTTCCACAGCCAGATCCAGCGCGTCAAGGAGACGGCCATGGCCGGCTCCCCCACATACCCGGGCTCGCCCATGAGCGCATCGACTCCCATGTTTGGGCAGGCACCAGTCATGCTCGTTGGAAACAAGTGCGACCGCGTCACCGAGCGCGAGGTGTCCACACAGGAGGGACAGGCCCTGGCAAAAGACCTGGGCTGTGACTTCGTCGAGGCATCCGCCAAGAACTGCGTCAACGTCGAAAAGGCCTTCTTCGACGTCGTGCGACAGCTGCGGCGACAGCGCAACCAGGGCAGCGGCCGCATGCCCTCCGACAAGGGCCTGCCACGCACACGCACCGGCCAGAACAAAGAGGACCGCAGCCGAGCACCGGCAGACGGCCGTCGCGGCAGGGGCGGGCACAACAGCGGCAAGCGGCCAAAGGACAAGCCCAAGTGCGTCATCCTCTAGGAAACAACACCAGCATTCTTCTTGCCATCTATATATTTGGGTTTACAGCACGTGACGACCCGCGATCCCCGCACTTCACTCATAGAAAGCACTCTGCACTGGCGTCGGCATAGGAGCGGCGTTTAGCACGCATCAATGGTCTCCATTTGGTTTGCATGAGACCTTTGGAGTTCTGGAGCACTTTGGTCACTATTTGGATAACACATCTACCATAACAAGATCAGCGCATAGCCACGATCTTGTACGAAACTGTACGGCTGAATTTAGGAATCGTTGCAGGCTGGAAAATGGGCAGACTATACGCATTTGTGCCTGGCGACGTAGCAGCGCGGTTTCTGGGAGGAACCAATCGGCAAGAAAAAGTCATAGGGTGGGATGGGATTATTCTTTTGGCCCGAGATACCTTTTCGAATTCAGTTGGCATTTGGTGCTCTGCACATCCTTGTTGACTCCAAACGCTTTTCTTCCGTTGCGATGATGATGACTTTTTTCTGCACGGCCCTGGCGCGCTGCTTGCCAACTTGAGGAGGCTCTTCCCCACATAGCAACCGTCCCGACTCCGGCACCGAGGATAGTGGAACCCCCGGCTTCCACACGAGGTGTAGAGCGTGTCCATAATTCCCTTTCTGGTAACTCTCAGGGTTCTTGATAATCGCCACGCCTGCTTCGTACGGTTTGGACAAATCCGACTCGGTTGCATGCCTCCGCACAGCGTTCCCCCGCCCTGCCCCTGCCATGCGAAAGCGGCACAGCGAGAAATTCTCGGGTTGCTTTCATGGTGTAATATTTGAGAATTAGATGTTTCGGGCCTGTAGACGTTGCAACCCCTCAGGCACAGCAACGTCGATCGCAGGTCTAGTTCGACGGCAGATCCGGGGTCCTCGGCACGATAATGCAACCAATGCAAAATGCGTCTTTTTTATCCCGTCCCACGAGTAAGTCGGGCAGCAGTGCATTTGTGGTCGGATTCATGGATCGTCTGAGAGTCTAGAGCTGTAATTAGTCTGTGTACAGAGAGCTCTCTATGCGATCTTTGTGAGATCTAGATGCAACGTGGTAAGATAGGCGCTATAAGCGTTGCCCAAGACAAAGGCTTATAGTTTACTATACAAATTTGCAAGAGAAAGAATACTTAAAAAAGTTAGTTTTAAAGCTCTCATACTAACGTAATAAGTACTATAACGTGGTTTACAAGCGAGCGCCCTAGCTGATATTCGATAATAAAAATCAATAATCTAAGGCTTAATAGCTCTAGAACTACTTCATAGAGTTTTCTAGTTTTTTATGAATAAAGCTGCACCTTGCAAAAGTTTCTTACTTTAAGATTATTAAGCTCTAGCTTTAATACTAAAGAAGTTATTGAGTAAAAGCTAAATTATAGTAATTATTTTACCCTACTTTTTATACTATACGCTACGTACTAGCTAGAGCTTAGTAATCTTGAAAATACAACGCTTATACATATAGAAATAATCTATTGGGTTTTTAAAAAATTCTATTAAGTAGTTCTAGAGCTATTAAGCCTTAGATTATTAATTTTACTATAGAAAATTAGCTAGAGCGCTCGCTTGTGAACCACGTTAAGCGTATAGTAGCTAAAATTCTTATGTAGCGTAGCGTTACGTAATAGGTATAATGTAGTTTTCTAGTAAGCGGGCTACTTTACTAAGTAGACTATCTAGGACTAGCGCAACAACTACGTAGTAACTGTAAAGGGCACTTAGAAGTAGAGAGAATATCTCTGGTGTTCTGAGGCACAAGAGTTAGGTTTCGCAGATAGATAAGCAGAGGAGGTTGTAACAGCTCTAACTAGAAGAACAGAAAGAGTAGTCACGAAGTATTACTATAGATATTAGAGTTACTAGGAAGGCTGTATTAAGATCGCTGTATTAAGTTGAACACGATAAGCTGTAAGAGCCCATCGTATGTAAGGGGTTAAACCTTAAAAAGGAAATAGGCACGACTACATGCGCCAACCCACTGGGCCAAAAGGCAGGCACAAGTTGAATTAACGGTGTTCAACTTGCGTAGTCGATATTTATGCAGCATGAAGACATGTAAGGCGTGACTGCGCCGCTCTCAAACCCACTAGTGAGTCCTGCATGGGTATAGCCCATCACATCGCAGGTGTCTATATACCTACGCGCTATTCTATCCTCTGTAGTCTATCCTAAAGGTTATAGAATAGTATGCTATCTAGAGATAGTGTGCTATTATATTCTTAGCAGAATAGTAGTCACGTAACGTAGTTGCACTACCCTACTTTAGGTAGGCTAATTGTTTCTATCTAAACAATTAATATGTTTAACCTCTGTTTGTGACACTATCCTCTCTCTCTTTGCTTATTGTCCTCGACAATTTTTTTTTTTTTAAAAATTTTATTTACATTGCACTATCTATTGCTAGCAGAAACACAATGATACTCATGCAGCCCTAGGGGCTATAGAGCGCTGCGCATACTTTGCTAATCCCTCTTTCCTAGGGCTCTAAAGCTTAGTGCTATCAGCTGCAGTCTTCCACCTGCGTTGTGCATCTCTGCCTGTGTTCTCTTTTTATCCTCACTTGTGGTTTAACTCGTTGTAGTAGGCTTAAGGAGCTCCTGCTGCTAGCAGCTAATTAGCTATAGCAATTTTGGTGTTTTTTAGGAAGGTTAGTAAGGCAACCCTTCCCTTTGTTGTGCTGAAGAGTTGTGGTAGTGTAAGAAAAGACGTGTCTAGGGCTGTTGCTATTCTCTTTCTCTCTCTTCTATAGTGCTTGCAGTGTAGAAGAAGGTGCTAAGGTGTTTGCAAGGACTTGCAGCTACTAAAGCATTCTCCTGTGTCGTCTTTGCCTATAGCATTAGAGAATTGCTTAAAAAAGCCTTTTCTAAGCTTAAGCTAGTAGTAAGCAGTCTGTACTTTCTTAGGGCTAGAAAGTGGCTGCATCTTGTATAAGATCTTTAGTGTATCTTGTGTAGCCTTGCTGTAGGCCTTGCCCTTTTCTCTTCTCTTTGTTTGTTTCTAGTCTTGTTTCCATGTGTGTAGGATCTCCTCCTTTGCCTTTCTTTTAAGATAGCTAAGCGTAGTAAGAGGGTCCTTTGCCTTTTGTTTTAAGCCTGCCTTAGCTAGCCTATCTGCGTGCTCATTGCCTTGAATCTCTTAGTGTCCTAGGACCTAGGTTATTAGAATCTTGTTGTTCTGTAGTACAATCTGTTTACAGAGCTCTGTAATTTCATAGTACACTATTTAGCCTCCTGTTAGAGAGACCTTTTGTAGCCTTTTAAGAGCTGCTTAGCTATCTACAAAGACGTGTATTTCCTTTTCTTGTAGGTTTTGTCTTTAGAGTTTCTTAAGAGCGTTGTGCACTGCTGCAAGCTCGGCGTCTATAATCTCTACCTTGTCTCCTAGGTTCTAGTTTTTGGCTTGGATAAATGTGCCTTGTGCAGAAACTTGGCAGTATCCTATAGCTACTTCCTCTCCTATCCTTAAGCTGTCTGTGTATAGCAGCACTAGTGCAGTTTCCTTCTCTTTCTCTTTTTAGTCTTGCAGCCATTGCTTGTGGCGGTTTGCTGTTTTAGACTTGCTGCTTTTTGAGATAGTAATGCTAGCATAGGCTAAAGCTAGCTTGCTCTACAGCTTAGCTAGAAAAATAGAGATCTCTTCTACATTGCGTTGTTCTTGTGTTCTATTTGCAAGCTCTTTTAGCTGTATGCTAATACAAAGCTGCTTCTGTTGCTGTATTGCTTCTCTAATAGGATGGTTTTTTCCTAAAGATAGGGTTCTGATCGCATATTGTTGGCAGAGCTTTTCAGCTTAAAGTTTTATTGGCAAGGTTGCTGCTCCGATTTCTATAGCCTTAGTAGGTGATCCTTTAAAGGCCCTAAGAATTTGGCGTAGCGCTAAGTTCTGCAGTAGCTGATACTCCCTAAGTAAGGAGTTTTTTCTTTTGCCCCACTATAGCTGCACTCTATAGTCTGCCACTAAGGAGACGCACGCAACGTAGAACTGCCTTGTTGCCTATGTACTTAAGCCTCTTTAAGTATTTCCTAGGCGTAGCAAGCGCTGGAAGACTTACTGTGCTATAGCAACCTTGTTTTGAACATGCTTTTTATACGATAGCTTATTATCTAGGAAGAAGCTAAGCTAGCGGACACAGCTGCTTAGCTAAATCAGGCTTTCTCCTACTTAAATAGGTTCTGCTTCAATCACTCTCTTGCGGCTAGCATAGAGAAGCTCTGTCTTTTCTACATTAAATTCAATTGCGCTTTCTTAAGCTTCCTGAAGTATAGCCTTTGCACTCTCTTCTAGTGCTTGCTTTAGCCTCTTTGTTAATCTTGCACTTACTCTAATGCATATATCGTTAATGTAAGAGAAGGTAAAGGTGCCTAGCCTTATTTTGCAGATGTCTCTAATGTAGAGAAGAAAGAGAATAGGCGAGATTGGCGATCCTTGAGGTATACCAATCTCTATGCTTTGTAGCAATTAAGTTTAGCTATTAAACTTAAGTTTAATAGAGCGTTTGGACAGAAAGAAGCTGATCCACCTAATTAATGCTAATAGAAGTTGAAGTTTTTTGCACATAGCTAGCAGCTAGTTTGCTGCTACGTAGTCAAAGGCTCCTTTTACATCAATAAATAATAGTGTAGTAGTATGCTTCTTTAGCTACGCTTCTTGAACTTTTGACTGCAGGAGAAGGCAGGCATCTAGCGCTAATTTCTGCTTTCTTCCTTCTATCTGTGTGTGTTGCAGGAGGTCTCCTGTCTCTGCTAGGTAACTTAGCCTTGTAGCTAGGATCTTCTCAAATGCTTTTCCTAAGCAATTTAAAAGAGAGATAAAAACACCAATTTTGGGCCCACCCAGCGCGCTTGAAGCAGCGCCTTCGGCATCCCAAAACTATCAAAATCCATTTCAGACTATCGCGAAACAACCTTCCCTCTGTTCCTAGAGCCTCTAGGCTAGGGGTTAAGGAGTGCAGCTAGGTGCAAATCTGCTGCCCTTATTGTTCAGAGCCTCCGTGTTCTGCGCACAGACTGCGTGCTTATCTTATTAGCACTGCAAACACCACAAACACTAAGTGCGCACCTAGCTGCCTTTTTGCTCTGTTTTCTGCAATCTACTCTTCCTTCTCTCCCTAGAGGTTGACTAGTACAGCCAGTAAGGAAAGAAAGAAGAGGAGGAGAAGTAAAATAGGGTACTCCTTTTACTTGTTTTTTAGTTCTAAAAAGCCTGTAGAGAATTAAGGTAACTCTACTTGTGCAAAAACAAGCACTCTTTTAGTTATTTCCTGTCACTGCCTAACAAAAGAGAAGGAATTTCTTTACACACTATAGAGGCATAAAACGCGAAATACACACGCAGTATGTCTGCTGCTGCAGGGGCAGAGCTACATAAGCTTAAGCCTTCTCTCTACTACAAAGGCATAGAGGAGGAGAATGCTATGTACATAGACTTAGCTTCTAAAGAAGATAAAAGCAGCTAAGATGAACTAAAAGCTACAGAGATAGCTTTACTAAGACAAAGCAACAAAAAGCGAACACGAGAACAACGCTCCCTAAAGAAACAACAGCAACAACTGCTAATAGAGAATGTACTTGTATTCTCTTAAAAGTTAAGATAGGAGTACCTTATTGCACAGGGTATACAAGCCTTTGAAGAAGCTTTTTAAGTTGTTTAAGGCCAAAATGCAGAAGCAGAAACAGTAACAAGTGACCTTATTGCTTAAGCTAGCCTAGTGCAGCAAGGCAAGGCAGAATTAGCTCTAGCAGTTACAAAAGAGCTAGCAAAGGAATTCCAAGCTTTTAAAGCACAGATTCTTAAAACTACAAATGCAGCTGCAAACACCCCTAAGCAAGCAAACCCTGCAAAGAAGACATATGCAGAAGCTATAGGGAACACTGCAGCTACACACCAAAACAAGACCTCTCTCTTAGAAAGACCTGCCTATGCGTCGCTGCCTAGCAACTAGCAGCAGAACTATAAGAACAACAACAAGGAGAGAAATGCAGCTAAAGCAACTGTAGCCCAATACAAGAAGGAGAGATAGACAAGAGAACTAGTACTGCTAGTTAGCGAAGCAGGAGCTGCAGCAGCAGAGGCAATTAATCCTCTAGCACAGCGAAATGCTATTAATACTGCGCTCTAAATAATGTTAAACTCTACAGTAGTAGTTGCAAACATCCGCCTTACAGCAAAAAAGAATCTAATTCTTACCACTACAAGTAAATTCACTGCTAAGTTTCTTCTACAGCACGCAGACCTATAGCAGCTAGCAGTACAGGTTAGCTGCAAAGGTATGCAGAAACAAGAAGAGTGGATACAGGTAGTTGCACACGGAGTCTACATGCACCTAGAATTTATTAACTCTCCTGCAGAGCTTAAAGCAGAAATTAAGACCTTTAATAACATAATTATCAAAGGCAACCCTAGATAGCTAGCAAAGCGCGAGAAACTTAAGAATGCACATCTCCTACCTCTACATCAAAGGTACACCTCTATTATCTTTGTAGTAGAAAGTGAAGAAGAACGCTAAAAGCTTCTAGCTTAAAGACAAATTAACGTTGCAGGAAGCATTGCTTACCTAGCTAAATACTAAGATGTCTCTCTAAAGACCTAATGCTAGGGCTGCTTTAAGCTTAGGCACAACAGACAAATGTGCAAAAGCAGAGGCTGTAAGTTCTGTATAGAACTGCATTACACAAAAGACTACTTAAGCTATACAGAATGTAAACTTACAGGAAGAATGTGCATGCACTAGAAGCCTAGCTGCATAAACTGCTTAGAAGAACATATAGCTACAAGCAGATAGTGTACTTACTTAAGTAACACTAGTAACTCTATCTTAGCTAACTCGTCTCTATATTAGAACAATAAGAAGAAGAGACATACTAAAGCTAAAATATCTTAGATAGTACTACTACTAAGATGTAAGAAGAGATCTCGTTCCTGCAGCATAATATAGGAAAGAGACAAGAAGTTTAACAAACTCTTCTAGAGCTAGCATTTGTAAAAAGAATAGACATAGTTCTAGTACAAGAGCTAAGCGCATAGCTAGATAGTAGAGATAGTAGCTAGTTTTCATTTCTACATCTATCCTATACTCTAGTCTTGCCAAAATCAGACAAGAGGCCTAGAACAGCTATCTACATCCGCACAGAAGCTGCAATCAAACACAAGCAAAGAGATAATCTTAGTATAGATAACGACTATTAAGTACTAGAAATCTTAGGGCCTACAGAGCGCTTTCTGCTTCTAAACATTTACAATAAAAAGGAGCTTGTAGAAGACTCTACCTTACAACTACAAGGAGTAAGGATAGTAGAAAGAGCTCTTCTACCTCTTTAACTCACACTACCCTTTCTTATTGCAGGAGACTTTAATAGCTACAGCTCTATGTAGAATACTACAATACAGAACTCAAACTAGGAAGCGAAACAACTACAAGGCTAGCTAGAGAGGCACAGATGCGTGCTGCTAAACGCAGCGCAGGAGCAGACCTTTTTT